>JALMQS010000085.1:3232137-3295263 GCA_024734495.1 Forficula auricularia | reverse complement strand
CCCCCCCCCCCCCCCAGTCAATTTAGGATGCTGATTTTTGCATTGATAGTTCCCTAAGTTCTTAAAGGGTAACCGTGAAAGATTTGATCCGATTCGGACATATACCTAGGTATCAAATTTTTTAACCCCCCTAATTTTTTATCTAACCAAAAATGTGAAAATATTGGGATGTGTAATTTATGTGTACATTTAAATCACTAGGGAAAAATAAAATCTTTAATATAGCGTTAATTTATTCGCCAGTATTTGGTAAAAAAAAACTACAACAGAATATGGTAACTAAAATAATGTTAATGGATGAGTCCTTAAACGTGAGGGTCCTTAAAGAATATTAAATTTCGTGGGTCTAATTAATTACTCAAATGGTTTGAAAAAAATACTGGTGTTTTCATTTTATAAGAGAAAAAATAAATTGCTAGATAAAAATAAAATTTATGTAAAAATACTTTATCTCTTCGTTTTTAGTAAAAAAGAATTCAATCTGATTTTTACATTGATGCAGTTCCCAAAGGTCTTGCAGGCTATCTACAAAATTTGGTCCAAATCGGATAATCTATTCTAATTTTTAAAAAACTTTCACTATTATGTTTGGTCAGATTTCAACCAAAATCTAATCAACTCTTAATCTCAATATAAATAATATAATTTTAATATCTAAATATAAAATTTGTTTTGATATTTTCATTAATTTTTGTGCTACAGCGTACACAAAATTTGTTAAGACACGCAGTCACCAAAAGACATTTTAACAAAATAATTAATTTCAACAAAAAGTAAGGAGGGCCTTGATTACCGACGATAATGAGATGAGAAAGGAGATACGAATATGTAATGCATGGAAGAACACCCATTTCCCATATAGCCTTCTCAGATCCAAGCTCCTCAGCCTCGCCTTAAAGATCCAGCTCTCCAATTCCCTCATCCAACCAGTCGCTATGTATGGGTGTGAGACATGGAGCCTAACAAAGATGGACGAAGAATCTCTACTGACGTTCTAAAGGAAAATTCTCAGAATCTTTATTATTCGAGAGTGGTCACTTCGTATTGAACATTCCCAACCCATTGCAGTCTGCGACTTTTGATGAATTGGATAATATTTGGAGACTGGTAGTTCCAGGTTGGATCTAATTTTGTACTCTTTCGTCGCCATGTCTTGGGTGGGACCAAAGACGATTCTGAGAATTTTCCTTTAGAACCGCAGTAGAGATTTTTCGTCCATCTTTGTTAGGCTCCATGTTTCACATCCATTCATTGCGACTGGTTGGATGAGGGAGTTGGAGAGCTGGATCTTTAAGGCGAGGCTGTGGAGCTTGAATCTGAGAAGGCTATATAGGAAATGGCTTTGGCTCCACCCAAGACAAGGCGACGAAAGAGTACAAAATTAGGCCTAACCTGAAACTTCGAGATCTCTAGCAGTCTCCAAATATTGTCCAACTAATCAAAAAAAGCTGGGCATGTCAAATACGAAGTGACCACTCTCGAATCATAAAATCTGTTTGGGAGAAATAGCCAGATGAAAAAAGACCAAAAGGAAGACCTCGAATGAGATGACAAGTAAATATGAGAAGAGACCTGGAATGCAAAATATGGAAACGGCAGACTAGGATAGGAATGTATGGAGAAGGATCGTCCGTGAGGCCAAGAACCACGAAGGGTTGTAACGCCCAGGAGTAAGTAAGTATAAGTAATAAAAAGTAAGTAAAATTTCAAGGTAGTTTCACAAAAAATAAAAAAATATATGTTTTGAGTTTTATCTATCTGTTTTATTTTTTGTGAAACCTACATTGAAATTTTACTTATTTTTTATTATTAAAATGTTTCACCTTGAACTGACACCTAACCCTTTAAAAATTATTAATTAATTTCTCTTAAAATATACATTTTTCTATGTTCACTACAAGGCATTAATGTTGATCGAAACCCCATGAATTCGCTCAATTTTTTTAATCAAAGTAGTTTCTGACGTTTCTGAAATATGTATTTAAAAAAAAAACTACCAAGCAAAAGAGCACTTTTTCACGCATGATTTCACTAGCTCACCATACCTCGTATAGCAGAGTAAAATATTGAATTAATAAGTTTGAAAAATTTCAAAACTCATCGTCTTTCTTAAAATGCTCTTGCTTATAAGCTTGTTTGATTTATCCTCCTTTTGATATATTTAGTTTCATCCCCTATGACTGAAAATATTTAGAATTCTCTAAAACAAGAGAGATCTTGTTTTTTTTTTAGGCAAATTGGACAGTTGAGAGACTTGTCTTGCAATATGATCACGTCTTTTGTGACTTAGGCTCTTTTTGAGCCACTCTCCTTTCCTTCTAAACACAAATCTTGTCGCGATGACGAATGGCGTCTGTTGGATTTTCATCTCCGCGTCTGTCTCTGCCAATTTCCACCGATGAATATTTATCACCTGCACTAGGCTGCTTATTTTATCCACCCCCAATCTTCTTGATTTTTTTCTTTTTTCTTTTTTTTTTTTTGCTTTCGCTCTGCTTTACATCCAATTTAGACAATTGTACTGTTTCTTGGCGAAGAAAACGTGAAGGCGACTTTTCTTTAATTTCTATCTATTCAAAAGAAGGTAATCGAAAATAAGGTGAATTTTTGTTCAATAATATATACGAAAAAATTTTATTTTTATTTTCAATTAATATTTGCTCATTCTGTTGAAAAATTATTTGACCGTAGAGAAAAATAATTTTCGACCATGATTTTTTTTCTGCTTGAGTGTCTAGGTTCAGAAAACTACGATAATTTAAGAAACGAGAGGCCTTGGAAGGTTCTTTCTTGTGTAGGATTTCCAATGGGAGAACTGATTATACTTTGGGTTTTCTAGCTCCGAATCTCCCGATAAAAAAAAATCGTAGGCAAAAAAAAAAACGAAAACATATTATACATACTTACATACATACTTCCGCATTGGCCTCTGGACGAGTATGATGTAATTTTTGGCAAAACCGTCACGTGCTAAAATTCAACTTAAATGAATACTACAATTTGTGACTTTAATTGAGATCATATGGGTTCTTTAGTCTTTACCTGAGTACCCTTTGAAGTCGCGCTTGCTGCGAGACCGATTACAATACTTTACATACTTTACCCATGCTTCACGTTGGATAAAGTAAAAACGTAAAATTTTTCAAAAAAAAAATAATTTATTCAATAATTTTTTCTTAGATTTTAATTTGTTTCTATAGTAAAAAAAAAATAAACAATCGAACAAGTGTGTTTTGCATTATTTAATTTTTATTTGTATAGTAAAAGTTGATTCAGGGGTCATATATAGTCGGACAGATTTTTGCAGTAAGAAGGACTTGAACTCAGGCCTCCTGTTCCTTATTCAACTACTTCAGCTACTTCTCCTCGGACAGCTTGATCCCCGATTATGTTCTTATATCTACAGAAAATTCATTCGGATTCATATTATTTTTAAGATATCATTTCGAATCAACCCTTAGGTTAAATTCAAATTATACTTTGCAGTGAGTAGGAGAATATTTAAAAAAAAAATACAACTAATTTAAATTGAAAAAGTTAAAATATTTTGCATTAGTCTAAAATAGGAAACCATCAATTCTCATAAATTATTAGCTTCGTTCGTGGTACAGATTGTGAACATTTTTGGGGTATTTTTTACAGTGTTGCCAACGATAAAAATACACATAAATAATTGAATATATTTATTTTGTCCAAAGAAGCAGAGTTGATTCTGAGGAGAAATCAATGAGGTTGTCCTCTGCTTGATGCAAATAAACATATACATAAATATAATGTATTTATATAATTTTATGGTTTCGAAGTTTTGACCTTCATCATCAGTCTTTTTAATTTGAAATATTTAATCTGTTTCTTATGAGTTAAAGTACCCGATTGGGTGTAGGTAAATTCATTTTGTTATTATATAGTATCTAAGCTGGTCAATAAACGAAATAGCAGATAGTATATTTCTAATTAAAAAGACATGATGAAGAACAAAACTTCCAAACTATAACCTCTAACATATAAATTTTATATAATATATTTATTTATTTCCATCAAGCAGAGGTCAGCTTCATTGAATACTCTTTAAAAAATAAAATTCCTTAAGAACATTTAAAAACAACGAGATTTTTCAACAAAAAAAATTAGTAATTGTATTTTTACCGTTGACAACACTGCACAACATATCTAGAACATGTTCCGAACATTTTTCGGGAACAAAGCCATTATTTTTGGAGTATCTATCTATCTATCTATACATACATAAACCTTTGCATGCGAGTTCCACTCGCACTTGACCGCTTTTAAATCGTTTAGTTTATTTTTCCATTTGCTTGTTTATTTTCTTAATAAATTTACTAAATGTCTCTTCAGGAGACAGATGCTAATAAAAAAAAACTATATAAATGTTTTTATTGTCCAAAAAGAAGAGAGTGAATATTACAAAGGGAAGTGGATGTAGTAGTGTAGAGCAACAGTTTTCCTTCCTGATGGTTCACCAGAGTCCAATTGAAAGAAATCAGCGATCTAATCAGTTTTTAAGGACTCATAGGTAAATGGCAAATAGACCGTTTCTCTATTGAATAAACATATGCAAATGCGTTTGTATACACGCGCTGTACGTCACTGTCTGTAATCTGCTAAACACACACACAGAGCCAAAAACAAATCAGGCTCCGATCAAAATCCGTTGGAGTTTATCGTCACGATCAAACAACGAAGCAACCCCCTTTTGGTTTATGCACCCCACCCCGGGGCCCGTATTTCATCCCTGGATGCGCTTGTATGAACCACCCTGCACGCCGCTACCAACCTTTACCTTTGCATTAAACTACTATAGATCAAATTCACTAGAAAGGAAGGAGAGGGGAGAAATAAAAGGAAAATCTACTGGCACTAATTCAAAAGTCATTTTGTTTAAAAAAACCTATGAAGAAGCGAATTTATTTTTAGGTCTATAAATCATGGGATTATCGAGTTTATCAAACAAAAGGTTCAAACTCTCTCCTGAATTATATATAGGAAATAAAAAAAACTTCAAAAGTATACAGTTTATATAAATATAAAAATTATTTAATCTTTGAGGCGCCATTAGCTTAGTGGTTTAGAGTAAGATCTCGACTACTAAGCGCGTGGCTTCGGAATAGGATCGAGAAAAAATACTAGAAAACAATAAATTAATTAAAATCCCTTTTTAGATCCAAAATTTTAGTATAGATTTCTTTACAGGAAAGTCAAGAAAAAAAATCGTCACAAGACTTAGAATCGAATTAGATAGAAATCTCATCTTAGAGAAGTGGAAAAAAAAATGTTTTTAAACTCTCTCAGGTTAAAACCGACTTTGTAATAAATACTATTCTTAAATATAATAAATAATATAAAAGTTATTTACTAATATAATTAGCTTGAAATAAATTCAATTATTTGTAATAAACTACATATTAGTTGTCTTTAAAATAACCAAAATGATTTAAATGAAATTGAAAAGTTTATACATATATGCCCACCAGTGGCGGTTGGTGACTGTCCAATAAAGTACCCTTCATTTTTTGAAATTTTATTTTAATCTTCGCTTATTTTGTTTTGCAAATTTCATCGAATAGGACATCATTTTCGTTATTTTTCAAATTTAACATTAGATTTTTAAAAAATATATTTTGGGACCTTCACCCCAAACGGATACTGCTTGGTATGAGTGAGGGTAGGAGTCAGAAATTAAATCTTTTGACTTAAACTCCACAGTCCCTGAGATGGAAATCGACCATCTTCCATAATGAATCAGCCTGTCCTATAAGAATATTTTAAATTTGTTCTAATTCTATTGCAGCAAGCTATATGACTTATATGTAGCTGTCTTAGTTATTTACAATCTAATATATTGAGAGTTTTTAGAAATGTATTAGTCCAGAAATTCTCGGATCATCTTTATTTATTCCTTTTTTGTATTATACTATTTTAATAACTCCTCAGCAAGAACAACTTTTAATCGACTAGAACTCGTCGGGACTTGTCTTTGACATGCTTGAACTAGAAGATATACCAGGCAGGGACTTCAAACCTTCTATACGTGCTCTTGTTAGAAAAATCATTCATTTTACCATCCTTGTTAAGGTTTTGACCAGGTTTCCTTAACAACTTATGGCAAATGCCGGGATGGCTAATGCGTCGCTTGCTCCTGGTATCGGGTTTTTGCGCGGAATTTTTAAATTACTTTTTGTCTTTTGATGGAAATATATGGTCATGTTATTTGTTAATGAGCATACATTTCTAATTTTTTTTTTTTTTTTCTTTTCTTTTTTTTTTTTTACTTGTTTATTATTTGTTAAATTGTTGTAATTAATTTGTATTGATGTTTATTAATGTATTGTTGTAGCTAGATTGTATTGATGTTTGGAGGACCTAGCCACCGAGGACTTGTGCCTCTAAGCAGGTCGAGAAATAAAGATTTATTTATTTATTTATTTATTTATTTAATTACCCCTTGAAACTATACAACAATTTTATTTCATTTCGAGAACCAATATACTTTTAAAAACAAAAATGTTTCTTATAGAAATATTTGAAATAACGAATAATAATTTGAAAATTTAAACATTCTCCTGTAATTTTGAAGTCGACCTTATATATTTATGATAATAGTCTAAATGTTTGATATTTTAGTGATGCGCCGTATCCACAGCATCCATGGACCCCCGCCACTGATGCCTAAATTTATGAAAATGTGCCTTAATAAAATCATTCAGAAAATAATATTATATGTATTTTTAAGCCGACAATTTTAAAGATTTACCACAAAGTCTATCAGTTTTCTCCATAGGAAATAGAAAAGAACAATTTTCCTACGACTTTAGTTATTGAGTTATCAGGAGTATGGAAATTCATATAGACATTTGGATAGCTAGATTGACAGAATAAAATAAACGGTTGAAATGATTTTTCTTCATGTTCCAGACATCTTTAAACACAATGAACAAAAAAATAAAATAAATAAAACATTTTCTTTTAGTAAATCCACTACAATTGTCTTTCTGGTGAACGTGAACCTTGTAATAAATTTAAGACATAAAGGGTGAACAATATAAATAAATAAAAAAACAATACAATAACTATGATTTAGGCACCAAGGATATTCGAAGAATCGAACTCAGCTTTTCACATAAGCAAATTAAGCGGACAAATCCTTGCTTATCAACATCAACATCGCTCCTTAACATATAGAGTTTACTATTGGGCTCTAGTACACACTTGGAGAGATAACTATGGCTTTATTAATATGTTTAAGTTGATTTCTAACAAGAAAAGCCTCACAGTCTACAATAAAAAGTAAAGAAGGTTTCTAACGCAACTGATGTACACAGGAATTATTTAACGGATTATAGTGGTGATTCAGTTTTCTGTTAAACCACCTGATGAAGGGTTCATAGCCCGAAATATGTATAGAAGTAAATAAAAAAATCTCCAAAATAATTTAAAAGATTTTTTAATTTTTTAATTTTATTTCAACTTTGTGAAACACCATTATAATCCGTTAAATAATTCCTGTGTTTAATATGTTTCACTACAAACAAACACCTCTTTCCCTAAACTTTAAAAAAAGCAACTGATGTACTTCTGAGGGCCAGTAAATGCCCATTACTACAGGTTTAATGGAAAACCTTATTAGTTGTCGCTTTGGTTGTAATGCTATACCCCGCAGACTAGTCATTGAGTCCATAAATTTTACATAATTTTTATTAGATTCGAAAGATGTATTCCCAACAAATATGTTTTATTGTATTATATATTATTATTAAGTGGAATTTCAAAAATGAGCTGGTATTTTTAATCTGTGAATAACTTTTCTCAAAAAAAGATATTGACAATCAAAGAAAAAATTTATTTTTATTTGATTGGAGTGAAATTCAAAAAATATCTCTCTTTGAAATCTTTCGAGTGGAAAAACAAGAATATTCTTTTGTATGGTGAAGGTGACCTCCCTGTCCTGCCTCATACTCTTATAAAGATTATAAATCAATGCGACCATTGAAATCAAAATAAAAAATAATTCTAATGGAAAAATTTTACGAAACGCCCACCATATTTGAGAAGAAATATTATAAAAATAATATAAAAAGAGAGAATTACCAAAAATTGACCTCCACTAGGTCACTAAATACATTTTTTGGAAATACTAGTATATTGGCCTCTTTTTAACATTTATCTATGATACCGAAGGAGGATGCACATCCAGTTTATTTGTTTAATATTTATTTTTTGGCACCAACAAAATTGTCTTACAGATTTTTAGCTCTTTGTTAAGTAATTTTGGTTGCCGAACAGTAAGTCAGGTAACTCTTTGACAATAGTTTTATTTTTGAACTAAAGATAACTTTTTGACAACTCTTTAAAAAATGGTTATCAAAGAACGAACAACTTGCATTTTAGCGGTAGAGCGAATCTTTAAAGCGTGATATAAAATTTCCAGACCAAATGTTTGGCTTAATCACATGTAGTGCGTCGTTAAATCTTGTAATTGGTATTCAATCTAAAAGAAGAAAAAGAACTAGAATTATTGTAAAATAAAAGAAAAATTCAAGTTACGAAAGTTAGTAACGATTAGAGATTAAAGCAAAAAACAATTTTAGACTAAAGGACCGCCCGGGCTTCGAAAGAAGGGACTCATGTAACTTCCTCAAACGTTTAACCAACTGAACCACCAAATAGTGTGATTACTTGAGAGCAGGAACGCGCCAAGTCTCTTTTACGCCGTCGTACAAAATACTGATTGGCACCTGTATATTCTACAAACAAACTGAGCTACACGCAGGCTTGTCTAGCGAGCAGAGAATGAGGGAAGCATCATCAGACACAATCATGTTCAAACCTGTCGTGGCACGCTCACTCTTTGCAAGTAGCATCATCAACCAGGTCATTTAATAGCAACACCTCATATAATGGGAACCCCTGCTATATAGACAACTATTTTACCAGATCAGTTAAGGCTATAACTATCCTACACAAAAAGGCGCAAGCCATTTTTAACCGACTTCAAAAAAGGAGGAGGTTCTCTATTCGACTGATTTTTTTTTGTCTATGTTACCTCATATCTCCGCCAATTGTGAACAAATTTTGAATTTTTTTTCATTGGGTTCAGTCTAGCTTCCGATTGGTCCCGTTTTTTCATTGGTATTAGACCATTTTTGTTAGGTTTGATCAGGCCTAACTTCTTTGAATTCGATGATTCTTTTTTTATTGGAAAGGGGGTATCTTAGGGATGATGCCATATTAATTTGGTCAAGTTCTGATGATTTGATCACTATTAATAAAGTCACTAAAAAAAGAAAAAGAAAAATAATTTTTAAGAAAAAAATAAAACCGACTTCAAAAAAATTAAATGCAACAAACAAAATACACTAAAAGGTATAAATAAATAAATAAATAAAATAATAAATAAAATAACAAATAAAATAATAAAATAATAAATAAATAAATAAATAAATAAAATTCTCTAAAAGGTGTAAAATAATTATTATCTTATTTAGTTACAACTAAACGACGAAATATTAACATGAAATTACTTTTTGAAGTCGGTGCCAAACAAACTAAACCTATAAGCGAGCGTACCCGCCAAACGTACTAAGTAAGATCCGTCGAGTGCAATTCATAAAAGGTATATGTTTGGCACCGACTTCAAAACGTAATTTCATGTTAATATTTCGTCGTTTAGCTGTAACTAAATAAGATAATAATTATTTTACACCTTTTAGAGTATTTTATTTGTTGCATTTAATTTTTTTGAAGTCGGTTTTATTTTTTTCTTAAAAATTATTTTCATACTTTGTCCAATGCAAAGCATGGATGGATGTATGGATGTACGTATGTTATCCTTTTTCTTCGTCGACGATTTTTTCCACACCGTTCACTACCATTAATTTAACAAAATGAAGCGCTGATTAGTTTTTGGAACCTATCGACCCACAAACATTAGTACTTTATTACAGTAGTTTTTTAATTTTTTCTAAATATCTTGAAAATGACTTAACCAACTATGATGAAATTTAATATTCTAATTAAGTATCTTGAGGACCACTAAGGTTGTATAAAGTTGTATAGTGTTGTAAGGTTGTATAAAGTTATTAGTAAAATTATATTTAAAAGTATTTTACTTTACCCTAGAGTAAGATAGTAGGTACCTACTTTTTTAAAATTCTTTAAAATTTATCCATTTGATCGGTAGGTATAATAAAGCTCATGGTCAATGGTTGCCTTTAAGGCCTTGACGCTGTCGTGCACCACACGACCTTGCACATATGGACGGCGTCCCTGCTTGAGAGGTATTTAAATATAAATATCCATGATGTTATTATATGTCAGAATGGATTTGCCCCCTCAAGTATAAATATTCGAAACTCATGTATTTTTTTATTGTGCCCGTATATACTAACGTGAATAGTTTTGATTACAAGTACTATATATTTTCTTATGAAAAATTCAATTTATTAACTAGGTATTTATAATTTGAAATAAAGTATTAAAAGCAAAGGCATAAATCAACTATGAATAATATATATATATAAATTTATATTTCTAATTTTTCCATTATATTATTATGATTAATAATGAATATCTTGAGAATTTCTAATAAATATCTATGTCAAAAGTATTTTAATGCTTTTTTTATTTGCAGATTTGTTTTTAAATTATTATATTTTGTTCTCGACGCCAGAAAAATTGATTTCCTATGGAAGCCGACCATCACTTGGAGGTTTGAAATAAACGTCACTTAAATCATGGAAATTAATGAGTGTAATTGTCAAATACAACAATAATAAACTAAATAAACAGATATAAATATTAATTGTATTCTCTCATAATGCATAAATCACTATTTGAATTCTCTATTACTATGTCTAGAAAAAAAAATTAAAAGAGTACATTTAAATAATTTATTGTCTTACTTGAAAATTAACTAAAAATTTATTGTAGTTGAAATACTTTTTTTTAGTATTTATATACAGTTTAAACATCCGTGAAATAACATAAAAATATATCGTTTTATTTTTATATTTTGATTTTAAATTAATAAAATTTATTGTCCAAAGGAAGATTTAACTTCATTCTGAGTCGATTTTCACTTTTCACCAATAGTCCATGAAACTTGGGCTCCGGTGGTGGAAGCTTCGTAATAGACAACACAACATTTATATTTTGTTCGTAGCCATAATTTAAGTGCTAGTTTATCCTTACTAGTCTCTTCTGCCTATGCTAATTGGGTATGGTAGAATTAATGTGGGAAAAAGAAATATTATTTCAAGTAGGTAGTCAAATTTCATGAGCTAGACGGACGTTGGCCTTCCTAAATAAATGTCTATATAATTTGAGCCTAATTAATCTGATATTGTTTTATGAGGGATGATTCTTTAAATAAGATCCGAAATTAGTTTGGGTTTATCTTATTCTCAACCTGCTCCATTCTCAATGACAGGAACGTGAAATCTTTCCGGTTCCAAAGCAGTGAATTGCTTCCGTAACTCAAGTTTTTTACGGAGTGAAGCTGTGAGAACCTCGCGTTCAACACTTTTTATTTGCCTGTTTCTTTTAGAATCAGGGGGCCTATTCTACCCACGATCAACAGGGGTACAATTTTTTTAACATTTTTTGAAATAAACCACATTATGTACTATTTAATATATTTACTAAAACACTAACATATATAAGCAAATACAAATACGCGGTGTTCCGATCACTACATCTCTGATCATAGTCAAGTACCTATAGGGCGGAGACCTGCAGGTATCTGATTCAGCATATGACTATTACTAGATTTTGTATTAGAGTACATATATCAAAGGTCATATGTTGAATCATTTGATTGCAGGCTCAAGCTGTGGAATCTCATGAAACGTCCTGATGTATCTGTGTATTTTTTAGTATTTTAGTAAGTATATTAACCCTAGGATGCATGACTGTCACGGTATACATATTTACATGACATGGGTGAAATATACCCATTATGAGAAAACACAATAAATATTATTTATAAACCATATTTATTTGACCATTTTAACATTTTGTTATTAACATAACATAAACTAATTATTTTACAACGTTAAGACAATTATTACATTTATATACAGTGTGTTCTTTACATATTGGCTTATTACAAGAAATACATTGTCTGTCACATTTTCTATATTTTTTTGTTGGACACATATAACAGCGTGCTTTTATATTTAACTAGTTGCAAGGCCCGCCTTCGGTGGCCCTCTTGCTTGCCAGGGGGCACGCCCCCTGGACCCCAGCCCTCGAACCACACCCCACCACCACGCACCCCAGACCCCGCACCACCCCACTACACCCATGGACCCTCACCTGAACCCTCCACACCATCTGCTGCATCTAAAGCTAATTTAAATATAATATAGAATAGAAACCTACCGAATTACACATATTTTCTACGATTGAAAACACAACCACAAAACACAAAACAGCTTCGGCAGATTACAACTAACTAACGTAGTAAAGTACACAAATTCAAGAATGAAAGTGGAAAATCACTAATAATTAGTATATCAACCAAAATTAAATGAATGCACCAAATTTTAAACTAGACAAGGTGAATTTGAATGTCCCAAATTAGTTCGGGTACAAAATACCCATGTCATGTAAATAATGGTAAAAATAATAATATGTAAATATTTAAATAACAATAAATTTACGGTACACGTTAACACTTCTATTTCATTCATAACTAACCAACAGAGGAATTCATGACATTTGATTACATTTCTTACACATCTTATCAGTAAAAAACGGAATTTTATTACAACATGGGTATAAAATACCCATGTTATGCATCCTAGGGTTAAACAGTGCATGGTAGGCATTTCTGATCTTCATATCAATGTTTATTCGAAATAGAAACTCAAGGATGAAGAGTTTTTATATATAAGTATACTAGAACAAAAGATGAATTGAAATCAAATGAAAATTCGGCCTTTCTCAAACTCAACAAGTGGTTCGTAATAACAAACATAGTCTAGACATGTTTATTGCTCCGAAACTATAATACAAAAATGGTGAATATATATAAAAATTAAATACATAAATAAAAAAGCACTCAATAATTAAAAAAAAAAAATTAATTAAAACTATTTTTTGAAGACAATTTTTAAAATAATTTTATTGAATTATTAATATAAAAAGAGGCCAAGTGCGAGTGTAGTTGCCCATGTTCTTAAGGTAATGTAAAAAACAATAATCTTCTTGGAATACATTTGAATCCCATATAATCTTTAGTGCATTTTTATATACTCAAACTTTAAAATAATTAAAAGTTTTTTTATTTTGATAGGCATTTTATTTTATAATCAATTCTTGATTATTTTTATTGTATATAAATGAATAGAATTTAAAAGAAAAATCACAAAAAATGTTCATTATAAAACTCCCACGTTTCGATAAAAATTATACCATGTTAAATGAAAATTTTTAAAATGCAGTTGATTTTAAGAAAATCATATAAACAATGAATAATTAATAATAATTAATTCCTTTATGATTTACTTAAAAACAATGCATTTTAAAAATGATTTATTGAAGAAGGTAGAAATTCGCCCGAAATGTTTTTTTTTCTATTTTGATGTATCTAGAATCCTTTTCTTTTGTCTTGTCCGATTTATTTACCTACGAATATTTTAAAGATTTTCCCATGCAACTGTTTTATTAAGGGCTTCCACAAAAGGGTCGCCGATTTGTTATTAAACCTAAAATAAATGTCAATGTGTCATTGGTCTGCAGTGATTAGACAAAGCGATGTGCATGCGAGAGTGCGTATTAGTAGGGTCACAATGCAGAAAGACGACCCCCCCTGGTTGGTGTCCGTTGACAAAGGTGTGCACGCGCGTGCCCCACCTCATCACCATTGAAAAACCTCTTTTGCCGGTGCAAGGGGGTTTCACCCATAATGGACCCCCATCTGACCATGAGCCGCCTGCGCTAGACAAACACGGAACCCTCGCCTGTGTGGATGTAGGCCCGATTGGGGGTCAAATGCCCACCGAAACTGATCGCTTATCTAATGACGTGCAGGGCTAAAGCTTTTATTGCGGAGAGAAACCGAGATTTAATGCAAACGCGATAACGAAAACTATTATTATGTTAATTTTGGAAAATTATTATAACGCAAAAGAAACATTTTGGAATTTTTATGTTTCGAAATCATAATATTAGTGATTGGTGAAATGAAATCCATTTTTAATGGAAAGTTCAAATTAACAATGGTCATTGCTCCGGATTGCATTTTTGACACTCGGGTTCACCCACTCAGTAAATACAACGCTTTTCCGACATGCAATGAAATTTATATTCATCGAGGGAGTCTACCTACCCGAACGCCAAAAATGCAATCCGGGCCAATGAAAATCGGCAATCTGAACACTCCTTCTGACATGAAATACTAGTAAATCCCATCCATTCTCGGATTTAGTGGAAGACAATCTTTCCGGCTTTCTTAAGAAATTAAGGAAAGTGTTTAAAAAATAGATCAGAAGTATTTCCTTTTGGATACGAGACTTGTAGAATCCATTGGGAATTTAAATATAATTTTAATTTTTCCATTTTTAATAGAAAGTTCAAAACAACGATGGTCATTGCCCGGATTGCATTTTTTAGTGATACAAGAAGATGTTGCTCAACACAGATGTAACCTCTGTAGTCTGAGGTGAAATCTTGAATCTTAAAAAAGAAAAAAAAATTCAGGGAATGAGTCGAATTTTAAGGTATCTGTGGATGCGGTTCTTAAAAGTCTAAAGGCTATATATCACCGTATAGACTTGTGAAAAGAGTCTCAAGAAGACATAAGGGATAAATAAGTTGACAAATATGTTCAGTAAGTTAGTATTTTAAATTAATTGTGAAGGGGTGTTGAATATTTGAAAATCGTTGGATCGAATCGAACTCTATAGGACCGTGAAAACTCTTGCCTTTGGCAGTTAAAATTTATGCTGAGAATCACAAAAAGCTGAGTAAGTAGTTCCAGGTGTACCAACTCAGCTCTATAGAACTAGAAAGTTTCGAAACAATTGATGATATTTTTGTTTTCCTGAGAAAGTTGTGTTGATAGAGAGGCGACACGTGGCTTATTTTCCGAGGGTAAATTTTCACCTCTTCCCTATTAACATCAGAGAGGGCACAAACATGTTTCTCGGCAATTGGTCTATGGCAAAGGCTTGTTTTTCAAAGTAGCTTATGGATATGGCACATGGTTGCCAACCCCCCTCGAAACAGCTGAGCACCACAATGAATGCCCCCAAGGTGCTTTGTACGAACCAGATCGAGCAGAATTGATATTACAAAAGGCAATCACCATCCATATCAGGAACATGACGAGTAGGGAGAGAGAAAGTCCCATTGAGAGATCGGGGAAGTATGGCAACATAGCAATAATGATAGACGCGCCAGTACAAAACGTCATCATTAGATTTCAATTAATGTCATGGCCTGACTCCATTTATCCAAAGTGGATGAGTGCGTCAGGATAAACTCAAATAAATACGCACCTCGAAAAGGGTATCTTCAAGATAAATGAAGGAAAACTTAATGGAACTTTTTATGGTAGCTTCATAATATACCAAATAAAGTGGCGTAGCCAGAAAATTTTCTTGGGGTCAATCCACAAAGCAAAATATTTAGTGGGAATTTTTTTTATTAAACCAAAAGGTACTTCAAGAAATTAAAAAAGAACATAATTCTTAATTAAACATATGAAATATATTTAATTACGGCTAGTTTGTCATAAGAAACGGTTTGTAGTTGCCATTACTCATCCCATGAGCCCTGCCCTAGGGGGGGGGGGGGTATTACTATATATGGTCTGATCATATATAATTAGTAATACCTCATTTAAGATTATCCTATTTAACGTTATTTCACTAAAACTTTACCAAAATTTTAAATATTTTTTCTATAAAAAATTGATGAAATATTTTTTTCAAACTTAAAATAAACGTATTACTGTTTAAAAAATTTGAATTTTTAGTGAAAACACACATAATTAATTATAATTATTTATTGAAAAAGAACAAATAATACAATACAACTACCTACCTACGACGTTTCGATCGACTTATTTTGCGATCGTTCTCAAGTATGAGCACCCACTCCGAATAAGTTGATAGAAACATCGTAGTTTTATTGTATTATTTGTTCTTGTTCAATAAATAATTACAATTAATTATGTGTGATTTTACTAAAAATCAAATTTTAATCAAATTAATTACAAAAATCAAAGCTTCAATAGCTTCATTACTAATATTACTGTTTATTTCATTTTTAATTTTCAACCCTCTATGTAATTCTAAGTTAGATATTAAATGAATTTCATAAAATGTAATAAATTGAATTTATTCTTCACCGGACCATATTTTTCCAAAGAGTACAACGGGGTAGATCTTTAGAAAAATTACGTTATGAAAATTTCGAACACATCCTTCACGTTAAGCGGGGTAGCAGAACGAAAGGTAGTAGAGAGTAAATTTTAGTTCCAAAATATCTATATTTTCAACAGAAAGAATTGAATAAGAATTGGGCTTTCTACCTTTAGAATTGAATTGCCAAATCACTAAAATAGATTTCACCCTTTTTTCCGATTTTTTATTTCAATACATTAGGTAAATAGAAACAGGTTTTCACTATATGATCGATAATGAAAACCCTGTTTGGTTTGTTGATCTCAACTCAACAACACCTTTAGGTTTATTAAGTTTTTTCAAACAAACTTATACACTTTTTTACAGTGATTTGAATTTTATAAAAATTATAGAGAACAAAGAATAAGTAATACTTGATAAATATACTGAAAATTGAAATACAACTTATTAGGAAAGGTCAGGTCTGGGCAGTAATATATTACACATAATCCAATAAAAAGTCCGTCACTTTTTTGATCTTGTAGCTAGTTTGTTTTTTTATTTTTATTTAAATAGAAAAAATTGAAATATTGGTTGGAATAGCATTTCGAGTAGCTTTTTAAGTCTTCAATTACTATAAAAATAATTCAATTTTATTACTATATTACTCTTTTAGTCTAGTATTAAATTCACTCTAAATTTCTTTTTCCTATTGTGTTTAAAATGTGTGAGAGGTCCTATTTCTGTGTCTAACTGGATCTGGTTGGTCCTCACTATAACTCAAAAATGGAAAGTCGTAAAAAGTTCGCTCTAGTGCCAAAATATTTGTAAATTTTATTAATACACTTTGGCTTTACAACTCCGGGCTCAAAAACTTAGAAAATATCATTTTTTGAATTTAATTTTAAGGCGGTGTCATAATATAAACATAAATAAAATAATGTTCAATTTCCATTATAGATTTAACCCCTTTATTTACTTTTAAAAGTTTATTATAAATTATTTATTAGTTAATAAATTAAATTCAAGATATTATGGATAAGTTTTATTACATGTCAGTATTTGGTTTTATTCACCTCCTCGAGAAGAGTAGGTACTGGAAACGACTGATTTTACTAATGATATCTAACTCTACTACTGTGGGCAAATTATTCTCTTTGATTTTCTTTTATTAAAAAATATAAAAAAAATTAAAAAAAATATTATAAAATAAAAAATAAATGTGTGAAACGAATTAATATGTGTACTCAGTTCTTTTTGAGAGAGTAACGATAAAGTTACTACTTCCTTTAATTTTTTTTATTTAAATTTCTTGCTAGTTCAAAACCCATGATTTTACATTTTTTCAAGTAGCTTGTAACTTTTACTAGCTTTCTAAAATGAAAGAAACTATAGTGTATGTACTCCTTGAAATGGAAGTATTATAACTAGTAACTTTTTCTCTAAAAGTGATGGAACTATCCAACTTTTACAGAAAATGTAGAAAACCTAAGAAGTATAACTGATGTAGTACTAATGAGATTTTCTGACAAATAATAACACAATAATAATCGATTAAAAGACAAAATAATATGGTATTTAGTGCACAACGTGAATTTTTTCCGAAAACTATAAGCCATCATATACTTATCACTAGAATTCAAAAAATTAAAATCCATTTGATTTTATTTCAAAAAGTACATTTCCGAAAGTCGCATTCAATCCTTCACGTATTATATAAAAGTGAAAGTAAAAAATATACTTTTTAGCTTGTTAAATACTAATCCATTTTAAAATTTTATTAATGTCGTATAGTGTGGTGTATTTTGTTGCTTGAATAAATAATTTTCTAAAAAAAAAAATACATTAGTTCTGTTTCCCCCACCAACAAACAGTTGGCGTTACTTTCCTGATGGATGTTTATTTGTTGCTATGAATTTTTACAATGATGTAATATTTTCCGAGAAGGCAGTTGTATTCACCAATTACCCCCTCTTACATTACATTAGAGAGTTTTAGCGATTGTAATTTTATTTACACTGTTGTTTACTCCATTTATGGACAAAAATTCATCCCCAACGGCTTTCACGAGAGAAAAAGGGTAAGAGGCGCAACAAGACGGATGATTATTTCAGGAGACAAATTGTCCGGCGGGTGGTTTTTTTTAGAGGGGTAATAGCTGGTAATATAGCAGGGCAGCAAAGCAACGAACCACTGGAAAAATGACCGGATAAATTGTTGTCAAGAACTCGACCGTAGCGTCATCTATCTCAGGGACAGAGCAAGGGTGGGGTGCAACTGGACTTCAAAACACTTTGAGAAAATGACTCTTTATAAGTCCAGCCGCCCTTTACCTGAGTATCTCCAATTTATCTCCCTTAAAGGAGACAAGATAAATCAAAATAATCCCAATTTTTATTTGAATATCAATAATAATAGAAATAAATGATTGATAAGGTAAACGAATAAATTATCTTGCATCTAAGAAAAGTTTTTTCCGTGTTTATTAGGTTTTTTTTAATTTTTTTATTTATCTAAAATAGCTACTTCTCTTGAAATCGAACTTTTTTTAGCCTTATATAAAATACTAATCTATATATATAAAATTAAGGTTTTGTCTGTACATTGCTCCAAATCACGCCAAATTTTGGTTGCACACGTTTCAAGCAAAGTTATTAACGAAAACACCCTCAACAAAATTCCTGTCTGTATGTCTGTCTGTCTGTCTGAATGTATGTTTCCGTGGGTTCCGCGAAAAGTTTCTCACGATTTTATATTTACATCAGATGTCTTCTAACTTACTTTTTTAGCTATATAACGTTTTGATATTTTGACCTCAGAAGGGGGTTTGGGGGGCGCACGAATGAAAATTATCAAATAACTCCTAAACTATTAACCTAACGGCAAATTTTATAATGAACAAAGTTGTAGGGGATGTGATTTCTGACAACTTTTGTTTAAAAAAATCCACTCAAAAAAAAAAGGGGGGGGGTGAAAAATGTAAGTGCCTTGCCCTTGGGGCAAACTCAACCAGGCGAAGTGAGGCGAAGTAGGGTGGGGGTGTAGCGGGTACAGGGGGCATGCGGGGAGGGTTCAGGGGGGTGCGCAGGGTTGGAGGATATGGGGTGGGGGGCATGGTCCGGGGGGCTGGGTGGATTTCGGGGGGGGGGTCGGGTGGGGGGTTAGGGTGGGGATCGTGGCTGGGGGTCCAGGGGGCGTGCCCCCTCACTGTAAGAAGGGCCGCCGAAGGCGGGCCTTGCAGCTAGTAGTATATAAAATTAAAGTCCATAGAATCCATATTATTTAATTAATCAAGTATGTTGGCAGGTATTTGGATAGGAAAGTATCAAATCAAAAAATTCTCATTGATTTACGCGACGTTTCGCCAATTTTATTTCTCTTCAACAGGCGTCTCAATAAATTATGATTAATTTTAAGATATAATAGATATATCTTGAAATTAATCGCAATTGAAACCGAGACGCCTGATAGCCAATAAAATTGGTGAAACGCGTTGCGTAAATCAATAATTTTTGATTTATGCTTTCTGTCAATACCTGTAACATATAGTAGTATATAAAATATAATTAGTATATAATATAATTTTTCTAAGTTTTCTAAGATGTTATTATTATTTAAATTTATTTCTTTATCAGAATTGAACCCAAGTGCAAAATGCTCTCCATATAATAAGAGATCTTTTAATGCGACCTTGCCTCGATAGTATTTTTGGAGACTTGGGCTCATTTCCCAAGGGCCGAGAAAACTTGAAAATTTTCATTCTAATATTATAAGAGAGGGAGTTTATCAATTATAAAAAAAATGTGTTTTTTAACATCTGTCACTGGTGAATATATTGTATTTAGGACAAATTGTTATCAAGAAGTAAAATTCTAATAATTCAAAATCTGTTTAGATGTTTTATTCATTTCAAAAGAGAATCTAATCAAATCTAATCAGATCTTTGATTCTCGATCTTTAAATTCTTGGTTAAATTTAGTATGAAAGACTAAAATCTTAAGAATAATTTTTTTGGAAATTTTTAAAAATCTTGAGTGTCCTCTTAAAATGTTGTGATCGAGCCGATTTTGGTGAGCATTTTAAAAAACATGTTAAATTAACATATTTTCATGCGAGTTCAAAAATAAAAAAAATTTTGGGCCACCTAATATACATAATACAATATTTTTATTTGCACGAAACAGAGGACAACCTCATTTTTATATTCCTCTTTAAGAAAAAAAAATGCTTCAGAAATGAACTTTGGCCTCGCTTCTGACATGTTTAAACATAATAAGGAAAAAAAGTGATATCCCTCTTTAGATTAGCAAGTTCAATTAATTATTTTTAAAGCTTTTTTCAACTTGGATATAAATTAAATAGTATATAGTTACGTGCTTTTTGTATTTATTTGTTTCTTAATTTATTTTGATGATTATTATTTTTTTCTTCATTTAATTGATTTTGAGCACATTGAAATTGCTAAAAGTTTTATTGCGGTCACGTGTTTGTTAGGGAATCTGCATCAATTTATTCCACTCATCCATAGTCAAGTGGTCATCCGATAATTGAACATTTGGATATTGGGGGGGGGTCGTGGGGGTTTGGGGCGGGGGCCTTTTAGGTAGGCTGTGCTCAGAATCTAATCGTATTTATAGAGAATTAATAAAATATCAATTTCATCCTTATAGGCAAACTTTAATGGACAAATTTGAAGCTTGATCATATAAATTGAATACGATTTTCACGAATCAAAATGTCAACTAATATTAACAAGATTGCAAATAAATAGTGCTATAAACTATTATACTAACAATTTTTTTAGAAACAATTTCAATGATAATAAATCTGAAATACAATTATTTAAAATTGAAATTTATAGTTGGAATTTCAAATATAATCAATTAATTACTATATTTATATAGTATGTTATCTGCACCAATATAAATAAATGTATAATAGTTAATGAAATAGATATCTCTATTTTATTTATATTATCATAATATTAGAAATGAAACTGTTGAAGCTTTTATTACTTTACCATACGGGGTATGGTCAAGTAATGTAATTGTGCATGAAAAATAGTCTTTTTATCTTTTTTTCGAAATATCTAAAAAACGGCTGAAACTATTTTCAATAAAAAAATTGAGCGAAACCTTGGCATTTCGGTCTACAAAAAACTAATAAGTGAACATCGAAAAAATTATATATGTCAAAATGTCTGTTAGTCTGTGCGTTACAAACTTTTTGTGGACGAGCTTACTCAAAAACTAGTGTCAATATCAAAACCAAATTTCAGATGTAGTTTGGGGGGAATTGAGATTAGAGCTGATTAGATTTTCGTGCATATCGACCCAAAATTAAGAGGGGCAGGTTAAAAATTAAAATCTAGGCCATTTGAACGAAATCAGCAAATTCTGTATACATAATCGGTGGGCCCCCAGAACACTAAAAATGGGGGTACAGTTCCGCGGAACACAGGTTGAAGAATACTGCTCTAGTATTAGATCAAATAAATAAATTTAAAAAAAATATTTAATCCAGGAAAATTACCAAAAAGGGCACGGATAGAATGATCTCTATTCCTTTATAGTAGCTAAGGCAAGGATTCCTAATACAAGCTCAGACCTGTTTTAGACTAGTAGAAGTTAATCTCTTAATTTCTATTATTCTAGGAACGGCCTTTTGACTATTTTACTTTGACTAATGGATACATCGTTATTATATGTATAAAGAGAAAACATTCAATTAATTAAAGAACTTGGAAATGTTTAGAAATAAGGCTAAACTCGATATAATATTATTTCTATAAGAGTTCAAATTGATAATTGAAGTAGACTTTAAATTTCACAAGTTGTCATTTATTAAATCCGAAATGGAATGTATTATTTTTGTATCTATATAAGATTGTTTTACTCATTGGTTCTTGAATTATCTGATTTCACTTAACTTCAGACAGAAATATAAAAAAAAAATAATTATTTGCTATGACTCTAACTGGCGAGCTTAGATTTTTGAATTTTTTATTCTGGGTAAGAAAATATTAAATATAAATATAAATCAGATTTAGATATTTGTCATTTAAAATAATCAATTCAATGAAACTTCAAGCAGCGTAGTGGGTTCTTGAAAAGGTTTCACTTTTTCCTTCAATTTATTTTGAATTCTTTCACTATAGTCAATGGATGGTTTTGTGAGTTTATATAAATATACATATATAGAAATAGAATTAATATAGAATATAAGGGTAGTAGATATTAAGGGTTGTTTACCTTTGGGTAGAGTGGGTGGTCTCTGCTGTTGTCCCGATGAATTTTCGACCACAACTAAAGCGAAAATGCTAGATCGAAAGAATCACTCGATTAGATTATCAAGCGCAGGCCAAATTCCTCCGAATTATATTCAATGGGAAATTCTCAAATGCACTTTTTAAGCGATTTCATTATTTTATTATAATAAAATAACAAAAAAATATGAGTCTAATTAAAAATATAGATGGTGTCACGAACCGTTTTTTTGTTTTAGGATAGTTTAAGTAAATGGCGAAAATTTGAAAATACGATTTTTATGTTATTTTTCCTCTGGAGCCAGCGAAACGTAAATTGATTATTAATTAATCAACCAATTGAACATATATATATATATATATACTAGCTGCGAGCGATCCTACATTAACTCTCGACTCCTAGCCCATCGTAGATCTGTCTCTGCCCTTTCCGCTTTATTATAGATATTACCATGGCTTTTGTTCTGACGAAATTAAATCGATAATCCCACCAAGGGCTTCATTTGCGCGAAATACACGATTTTCTAAAATTCAACACCCCTACGCGCTTAAACTAGATACTAATCGAACAAACGCATTCGCCAATTCATTTATCCCTATGACATCTAGAGACTGGACTCTCTTCCCCGACAGTCTTTCCAGCCGCATAACCTTCAATCTTTCAAGACCAGCATCCACAGATACCTTCGACTGCTACCCAATCTAAATCTCCCTTAATTTCACGTTACAAGGGTCCACCACGTACTTCAGAGGTTGTACCTTCTTGGTGCAACTTCTTCGCATATCAATATCATTATAAAAAAAAAGGCCCGCCTTCGGCAGCCTCTTGCAACCAGAAGGGAGCACTTCTAGCCTTCTAGTGACCGAATTATACAAAGTTTGGTTGAGTTTGGCCCAAGAGAAAGAATTTTCATTTTTTTGACCCCTCCCCCCATTTTGGGTGGTTAGTTTTTGCATTTATAGCTCTCTAGAGGCCCAGAGATTATGTATACAAAATTTGGTTGAGTTTGTTCCGAGGCAAGAATTTACATTTTTTCACCCTCCCCCCCCCTTTTTGGGAGATTTTTTTTTGGGGGAAATTAAAAAAAAAAGTTGTCAGAAATCACATCCCCTACAACTTTGTTATTATAAAATTTGCTGTAGGGTTAATAGTTTAGGAGTTATTTGATAATTTTGATTCGTGCGCCCCCCCCCAAACCCCCTTCTGGGGTCAAAATATCAAAACGTTATATAGCTAAAAACGTAAGTTAGAAGTCATCTGATGTAAATATGAATTTTCATAATAATCCCTTCAGACGTTTTTACGTGAATCGTGAGCAACTTTTCGGAAACCACTGAAACAGACAGACATACAGACAGACATGAATTTTTTGAGGGTGTTTTCGTTCATAAATTTGCTTGAAATGTGTGCAAACAAAATTTGGCGTGATTTGGAGTAATTACGACAAAACCTTAATTTTTTATATATTTTTTACAAAAATCTGAAATCATGATGACTCTAGATTCGCCTGCATTATGGACTGTTAAGTAGCTTCTGAGATTTATAGGGGTGGAATTCTGCATTCTTTGCAAAATTTGTCCCCCCCTTAGGAAAAATGTTTAGATTGGCTCTTGGCAATAACTACTGATAAAGCTCAAATATTATAGCAGAAACATTGTTAGTACAAGCAAATATTAATTATTATTGGGAAGAGATCACAACAAATATATACATTTTATTTCTACCATAAAAGTTTTCAAAATTTTTAATAATCCTTATATATCTCTGGTCAATGGATTTCCTGTTTCAGTAATGATAAATGCATTGTATGATATCAAAGACAACGTGTCTGTATAGAAAGCAGATAAATCGCCCCTTCGTTTGATTAATCTGTTAATTTTTGCATTTTTTTTTTATTCTTCTTCTATTCAACCTGGCGAATTTCCATATCGTTTTATTTGCAAGCACACGCGCATACTGGAGTGTCCCCGTGCCCAGCCTCCCTATAAAACCGGGGGTGGTGATTTTTTTCAACGGCAGAGGTTTTTATTTAATGGTTCCAATTAGACATCACTCTCTCTGTACCTGAACAAACGATATTACATCGAGTAACCGCTCGCCCCCACTCACTGTTCATCGAAACATGTCATGTGACCTCTTTTATCATTTTGGGGAATATAAAGGGCACTTACCACTTAGTACGAGCTGGAAATTGACCAAATCGCAAGGGATAAACGAGGATAAAAAAAAAATTGCTACACTGCTAAATGTAACAAACGAAGTAGACATAATACCTAGAATAGATTACATTGGACAGACGAAAATTGTTTTTCCAAAAGTTCAAATGAACAGTTCTAATAAAATTTAAATTTTTGCTTTAAGAGTTCAAATTGCTCATAGAAATAGACTTTAAATTTCTAAAGGAGGCCCTAGACCAGTAGTTCCCAAACTTTTGTGGCTCATCGCCCCTTTCTGGAGGTTGACTAACACCTATGGCCCCCTTTTCATTTTCATTGTATGCCTAATTTTAATTTGAAGTAAAGTGTAAATAATAATGTTTTGTGAGGGTCTGGAAAATTTTCAGGGGAGGGGTCAATCTACAAAGCAAAATTTATTTAGTGGATATTTTTTTTTTATTACAACAAATACTTAATCCAGTTAAATTGTGTTTTTACTCGGAAGGTTTTGGGCTAGTTGTAATTTCTTCGACCCTTCATGTTTTTTGGTGTGCTGAATCCCAATCTTATGTTTGCTAACAAAATTTCGTGACGAAACATTGTCAAAAATGCCAAAAAAAGGTGAAAAATCTCATTGTTTGGCGGTTTTTTGCTTATAACAAAAAAACTATCAACTTTTTGTAAATAATATTCCTATGCAAAATGAAAGGTAATAAAATTTCCTATAAATTTCATCATTTAGGTTTTTTCTCCGACCAACCGTTCGTTCGGGCTCAAGCGCTAGTTGAAAATTGGAGTATTTTTTTTTCGCAAATCCCAAAAACTCGCACTTTTTTCGATTTTTTCCCAATTTGACCATGAAAGAGCACGTGAGTGTATTTTAATTTTCCCCCTTTGAATACTCATCGCCTCCCAATCGCCCCCTAGTTATTTATCGCCCCTTGATAACTCAAATCGCGCCTTGGGAGGGGGGCGATCGCCCCCAGGTTGGGAACCATTGCCCTAGACGGTCAATCTTTTGATCAAAATAATTGAGTCAAGCATGATTGACCGCCTAGGAACCTGTTTGATGCTTGAGTCAATCATTGACGGTGATTGATAGAAAGTTTGATTTACGCAAATGATTGAAGAGGCGCAAGACCGTCTAGAAGGGATTTGATCAATCTTTCTCTCAATCACGCACTTGGCAACAACCATGGATGACTCTCCGCTAGCTTCCAACACTGAAACCTAATCGAAACTCAACTAGAAATGAGTTTTGATGAAAAGATTTAGGCTGATTGAGGGAATGATTAAGTAACTGATTGAATATCGCGCGTCAATGATTAACTAATTCTTTTGATCAAAATGATTGAACGTCTAGGGCCTACTTAAGGAATTCACGAAAGGTTGTCAATTATTTGATCAGAGATGGAATGTATTATTTTTAGTTATATGTCAAAAGGGTTGTTTTAATAGCCATGAGAATCGTACCCGACTGCCAAAATTAGCAATCCGGGCCAATTGAGATGGACCTTTCTATCAAATGTATCGCCCTAAATATTTCACTCAAAGATTTAAAACTTCATTATTATCATTTTCGCGTATTAATTTGAAAGTTTATAATGGAAAATAAGGACAAATTTTTGTGTGATTTTTTTATTTTTCAACCTACGTTTCATCAACTTTGTCGACTTCTTCAGGAAGTTTGTCGACTTCTTCAGTGCTTTTACACTTATAAGAACATTGAAGGAGACAATAAAAGAGAGTGTCTTCTGCTGGAATTATAAATTTTTAATTAGTAATATACTGATGAAGATAGCAAAGCCCTCGAAACTATAGATTTGTTATAAATAAATTAAAAAATTCATAATTCTAGCAGAAGACACTCTATTTTATTTTCTTCTCCAATTTATAAAAATTCTGCTACTCTCGACAAAAAGAAAATTTCAATTTTAATATAAAGAAGATTATTAATATCAAGTACATTATAATTTCAGACCAAACATATATTGATACACGTTTGGTCTGAAATTATAATGTAATTCTTGCAATTTCAGACCAAACATACATTGATACATATTAAATTATGATACATGCTTGGTCTGAAATTATAATGTACTCTCTGCAACTTGATATATATATTAATAATGTTCTTATAATTGTAGAAGCCCTGAAGAAGTCGGCAAAGTCGACGAAACGTTAGTTGAAAAATAAAAAAAAAACACACAAAAAACTTGTCCATATTTCCCATTCCAAACTTTCAAATTTAAATCTTCATTTGTAAAAGTGATTATGAATGGAAACACAGCCATATATATATATATAGCTTACCAAAGGAGGTTGAGTGAAAAATTCAAAATTCAAAGGCCAATGGAATGGCTTTTCTCAACTTGAATATAAGAGTTCAAATTGCCAATAGAAATATACTTTAAATTTCTAAGAAATTCATAAGAGACTGTCATCGATTAGATACGAGATGGAATGGATTATTTTTAATTATATGTCAAATGTGTTGTTTTTAAACCCTCGTGAATTGAACCAGACTGCCAAAATTAGCAATCAGGGCATCCAATATCAGATGAGTTCACCTCAAAGAGTAATTGATCGGCCCGGATTGGCTAATTTTGGCATTCGGGTTCGATTCTAAATTCCCATATTATCTTAATTGAACATATTCATCAATCATTCAATAATAAAATTCTGTCACAGTTTTCTAATGAAATATATCTTTTAGCACAGGGGTGTCCAACCTTTTGGGCATCCATTGGCATTATTTGAAGAAATAAAATTGTCTCAGGCCGCACATAAAATATACTGATTCTAACGATAGTTTTTAAGCAAAAAAACAGTTAAAATGTACAATAATGATATACTAAATATAAAGTTTTTGTGCCGAGAGTAGCAGAATTTTTATATATTGAAGGAGACAATAATGATATACGCTTTGACAAATTAATATCATAGAATGAGCAATGTCATTTGTGGGAAGCCATGCTACATCTAAAAGTAAACAATAGACAAGAAAATAATAATAAACAAGCGTTCGTTTTGTTTAATTATTATTAATAGACAGAAAAAACAAGATATTATAATCAACTAAAATATCTATGAATGAATGTATATATTTGAAAACAAATGAAAAATAATTAAGTGTTTATAATTGACAATATGCTGAAACTAATACGACATTTAATACTGAGGATGGTCTATCAGTGGGGAGCGAAACTGTATGATGAATTAAAAATAATAAATAATAGTAATATCAGTCCTCGAAATATCAAGAATTAAATCTAAATTCACTTAAATCCAGAACTTATCTGAAAGGATAAATTAAACGATTAAAACTATTTAGAACTCTTCTAAGTAATACTTAATAGAGTTAATAATAGGGGAATAATTAAAATATTGATAATAATCATGCACAAGTACGATGATGTTAATTTGATTATGTTGTAGTTGTCCCTGTATTGACGAAAATGAAGATAACAAATTTCGTGTACCTACTATGGATTTAAATTGTGAAACAAGCAAATAAATTGGGAATTTTTAAAAATTCTTTATATGTGTAGTACATTAATGGCATTTTTGTGACAATTTTTTTAATAAAAAGTATTACAAAAATTTCTAAGTTTTTCATAAGTTTACGAATTTGTGTCGGGCCGCATTGATATTAGTTCTGGGCCGCGGGTTGGACACCCTTGTTTTAGCATGTCATCACACTAGAGATTAATCAATTCCAATTAAAGTTTAAATAGTTATATATTAAAAAATTAAATTAAATTAAAATAAAAAATTCTCAAAAACTAATCAAGAAATTAATAATACAGAGGTTAAAAAATAAAAAAATTTAAGAACTTATATTTGGAAATTATATGATTTGAATATACAATGGATCACACAAGGGAACAACAAGAAATATGCAAATATTTGAGAAATAGACGTCCTTATATATTAAAAATTGTTGAACAAAAGAATAATGTTATATATTCTAATTATTTCGATGTGAACAAATTTTTTTACCATCTTTAAATTGTTCCAAGGTATGACATATGTTGTTAATTTTTAAGTTGTTGTTTGTGTGATAAGAAATTTTCATTGTATAAAAATTGTGTAATGATGAAATGTTTTAGGCTGATGATGACATAATAGAAAATGTCGAAACGTTCCTGGTAACTATAAAATAAAGAAAAATAAATGATAAAAATATGGGTTTTTTTGTCAAAAAATAATAAAACCAACACCTATTTAAATGAGAATGTGTATCCTCAAGAAGTTTAGTTATATTAGTTATATGTTAAATGTAAGATTGTACAGTCAATTGGATTTTGAAATACAGAAACGTGAACTCAATTCTTAGCTTGAGAGCCATAGGAAAAGACGGGATGGGCCGGATTTGGACCGCGGGGCGATGCTTGCCGTCTCCTGTCCTAGATGAAAATTCTAATGTCAATTATTAACCGTCAAAGCGAGTAGGTAAGATAAAGAAGAATTATTGATTGAGATTTTTTTAGGGGAGGGGGTGAATTTGTTGATGGATATGAAGAAGTTAACCGTTTGAGGGGGGATTGCCCAGCGAGGGGCGAGGAAATTGCTGTTCTTGCTAGAGAACGTTGATTAAGCACTAACTTTACCTGATTGGCACCTTTCATAGCATCGGGAGGCTTTTGTTCCGTTCTGCGTCTTCCTGCCCTTCGGGCTCGCTAAGAGGCTTTTGTCCTGGCACGCGCCTCCTGGTACACATACCCAGCAACCCCCACATACCCCCTATACTCCGCTACCAAAATGCCTTCCGATTCTATTCATTCGCCCATTTGGTGTTCCCACGGGGCGAACAACGAACCTTTACCATCCAGCATGATCGCTAATCAGTCGACAGAATACTAAACGCTTTTAATTGCTTTTCACCCATCTGGATGCCATGTATTCGGAGAATAGAAAAATATCGGCAGCATTAACGGGTGTGTATTTAGAAGCGGGGTAGGAATAGGGAGGGGGGGAGTATTCAGACTAAATTTAAATTGTCAATTTACCAAATTAGCGAATTAATGGTTGTAATCCGCAATGGAAATAATAGATTGAGAAATAAAACGTAAAATTAAATTTTATATATACGACTTTAGAATGTTCTCTTTTCGATAGGTAAATATTTTTTAAATGTTTATTTGATCAACCGTTTTATGAAATGATTACTGTTAAAATAAAACTCGAGTTTCTGATGGTTATTTTAGTGTGGGTAGAAAAAATGTATATGGGATTTGTGACTTTTAGAGAAGGGAAATAGATTTCATAGGGTATAATTAAATTGACGAGAGTAGTTGCGTCAAACCAATCTTAGAGCTGATTACTCTGCGATTATGATGATGAAAATAAAATAAACATAACAAATTAAATAGTTTAAAAGACAATATTTTTATCGAATTAAACCAAAACCTTGCTCTGAAATCTACAAAAATAAATAAGAATAAAATGTAAATGAAAATAGAAAGACATGTAAAAAACGTAAACAAGGTGGCAGCACTTTAAAGAATCCCTTATTGTTTAAGCTTTAAAACTTTAGAATCACGGTTTCTAACCCAGGCTTAGTTATCCCCATGGGGATATTTGAAGGGGTAATCAGACTAATTAATATAGTAGCAGAAAATTTTTCTAGTTCTCAAAATATATTTCTTGTTATTGTCATAAATTTAGTTAATTCTCATATTTAAATGTGAACACTATCAACGCTCTACAAAGTGAAACTGAAAGAAAGTGAGAATTTTTACTAGAAAAACAAATGGTAAACAATCAATAATCTAATAATTTTTTAGTTTTATTTACTCATATTTTTTTTTAACAAGGGGTAATGACACATGGCTGCCTTGGCCATAGGGGAAACAAAACTTTTTTTTTTTTTTTTTTAATGCAATCGAATGCAAGAAGGGGTGCACCAGTAAAGATGTAGCCCCTATGGATCTCGAAAGACCCTTGCATTACCGAAGAGAAGGGAAAGTTGTTTAAGTGAGAGGGTGTAGACGTAGGTGTCTATGCACCCTGGTTTTGAAGGTTTGAAGATCATAGGTGCTGGGAAAGATAGAGGCTGGGAGAGAGTTCCAGTTCCTTGACGTCATGGGGATATATGAATTCGCGAATGAAGTGGTCCGGCACTTTTCTAATTTGACCGCGAAAGAGTGTTGGGAGTCGGCAAAACGTGTGCTGCGTGCAAAGCATGCTTTGGGGGGAATTATTGATTTTATCTCATCAGAGCACCTGCCGTGATAGTATCTATAGAAAAGGGAAAGGGCGGAGACATCTCTTCGATGAGCCAGCGAGTCGAGGGAGTCGGTGAGGGTAGAATCGTCAATTAGCCTGACGGCTCGTTTCTGAATTGCATCAAGGGTAGCAAGAGAATATTTTGAGGCTCCTCTCCACAGATGAGAGCCGTATTCGAGATAGGGGCGGATTTGGGCCTTGTAGATGGTGAGAAGTTGTGGGGGTTTGTAAAATCGCTTGGACCTGAATAAGAAGCCAATCTTCCTTGCTGCAGATTTCGCCACAGAGGAGATGTGTTCATTCCAAGACAGGTCAGATGCGACAGAGACGCCCAACATGGATAGGCTGTCACACATTTTCAGGGTATTCGAATCGAAGTGAATATCAGGGAAATCTCTATTTTCGCGCCTAGAAATTAGACAACATTGAGTCTTGTTTGAATTGAAGTTAACTAAATTTTGAGAGCCCCATTTATTCAGTTTGTCTAGGTCGAGAGTAATTGAGGAGGCAATATTGATTCGATTATTCGGGAGAGAGGGTTTGCCGTGTAGAGTGCTATCGTCGGCGTAACAATGAGTGGGGTTTGCCGTTTGATCAATAAGGTCGTTTATATAAATAAGGAAGAGTGTGGAGGAGATTACAGAGCCTTGGGGAACACCAGAGTTTGTGGAGAACGATTCAGAAGATGTTCCATCCACCACAACTTTTATACTTCGGTTTGTCAGAAAGCTTTCAATCCATTTGCGAAGTGTTGGTGTGAATCCAAAGGCTGGTAGTTTGGCAAGAAGATTTTTGTGCCAAACCTGGTCAAAAGCTTTGGAGATATCAAGGGCTACAGCGAGGGTTTCTTTTCCGGCCTCTAGAGTATTGTTCAAGGTGTGGGTGACATAGGTTAAGATGTCGCCTGTGGAACGATTTTGTCTGAATCCATATTGCCTATCGTGAATTAATTTATTGTTTTCTAAGTGATGAAGGACGTGTTGGTTTATGACTAATTCCATTAATTTGGAAAGAACAGAGGTGATCGAGATAGGCCTGTAATTAGAGATTTGTGATGTGTCTCCTTTTTTAGGAATAGGTGTGACTCTGGCTATTTTCCAGCTTTTGGGGAATATGCCCGACTCGTAAGAGAGTTGGAATAGCTTGGATAAGATAGGGGCAAGTTCAGGGGCGCATTTTTTAATGAGAATTGGTGGGATGTTATCCGGGCCTGCGGCGGATTTGGAATTTAATTTATTAATGGCTTTTATGATTATTTGGGGCCTGAAAATTATTTTGCCCATGAGGTTGGTTTGGGGGGTATAAGTGGGCGGGTTAAGCCCTTTGTCATCTAAAGTGGAGTTAGTTGCGAAATAGGATGCTAGTGATTCGGCTTTTTCAGCGGGGGTCGTGGCTACTGAACCATTTGGGTGAAAGAGGGGCGGAAGTGAGGGGGACGCGAAATTTCTATTTATTGCCTTGTGTAACGAGAAAAAGGCCCGTTTTCCATTGGGGCAAGATGCGAGACGGTCAGCTATCCTCTGGTCGAATGATTTCTTTGCCTCAGAGATGATTTTTTTGCATGAGCTTCGCGACTTGGTAAATGCAACTCGGTCACATTCTAGCTGTGAAAGTTGCCATTTCTGAAAAGATTTGTTTTTTTCACGGACGGAATCTGCGCATTGTCTACGCAAACCAAGGCTTAGAATCCTTGTTCCTTTTAATCAATTTTGAGGGGATATAGGTTTCTAAGCCTATTTGAATTGCCTCGTTAAACTGAAAAGATTAGGAAATATACAATAATATATCATAATATGTTTAAAAAATAACACTTTTAATTTAGTTTTCTCGGAATCATAGACCAATAATTATGGGCCATGGCCGTCTTTACGCAAAGGCCTAATAGGCCGAGGCCTAGGGCCCCAGACATGTTAGGAGCCCCCGGCATAGACTAAACCCAGTAAGGGCCAGTTTCATAAAAAAAATTATCCGTGGCTTACTCAACTCTGGGTTGAGAGTTACCCTGGAGTTCCAAACAATATGATTTTCATAAAACAAAATAGGGGTCGAGTTAGCTCACCCGGAGTCAAGGGTTGAAAAATAGGTTGGCAACGGCGAAATTCCCTGCATTTTAGTTATTTTTATAAAAAAAAAAAAAACATTTTTTTTTCCAAAAACGAATTTATCTTTTGAAACGGGAATAATTAAATAAAAAATAATATAAAATTGATGTTAAGGTTATTTTATAAGTATTATTTAAGATTTTGATATTAGATATTATAGAACAATTTATCATATAATTAAAATTGATTCAAAATTAACTGATGTGGCCATCCACATGTCTTTACCATTCACCTGGCCTCTTTCTTATACTTAATAAAATAATTTATAATTATATACGAAAGAGCCCCTCCCTATTAATTTTGGGACTTTTAGCAATTAATAATATCTCGTTTTAATTATGAAACTATTTTATTAGAAATATCTGCTTTCTTCGATTTTAGTTTGAAATTTTTTTAATTTAATTTATTAGATATTTACTTAAAAAAATTTTTTATATTTTTATATATGTATATTTAATATTATATAAAAATAATAATAATTGTTGCCGATAAAAACTTTCAACAATTAACCTTAAGCCCCCAAACCTTCAGAACCCTATACACAGCGAGAGGCTGATATGAAATTTAGCGTTTTCATAGCGCTAACTAATCTCGAAGATCCAATCAATTGCATGGAAAGCGCCACCGTCGCCGGGTTGCCCAACCACGAATCTTCGGCTTACCCCTCCCTCTTGAACAAGTCTGAGCTTGTTCGCTGGGTTGGTGACGCAAGCGCCGCCAGCCGAGTCCCGAGTCAATTATTTATCAATACCTAAACAATTTATGAAAAGTTTTCATTTTTGAATTTTATTACCATTACCCAACGAAACGAAGGTGGAAAAATTATTTTCTTAGCAAAGTTTGACATTTTACAGATTTTTAATTTACCACAATTCTGCTAATAAGTATGAAATCTTGAATGGGAAAGTGATGAGGGTAGGTAATTCAATTTATCGGTATAATTTTTTTATTATTCTAATATGATACTCATTTTTTTTTTAATTTCTCACAAATGAACACCTGGGTAGATATAAAGTTTTTGATAAAAAAAAATATCAGACTACGAGGTTTACAAAAAAGCACCCCATGATAAATATTGTAATATAATATCGCTTGCCGGTGCTGTTTCGGCTTTGCTTTACCAATATTCTGGCTAGACTGTTATAGTAAATAGCTAATAAATTCGATGTTATGTTTAAAATGAAATAAATTAAAGAAAATTTTGAAAAAATTTTAGAAACTTTTTAAAATATAAAATACTAGGTAGGTTTTTCATAAATAAAAGATCAAATGATTGTTTAGCTGATCTTTAATTTATGTTAAACCTACCTAGTATTTTATATTTTAAATTTTAAAAAGTTTCTACAAAATTTTTCAAACTTTTCTTTACTTAATCTAAAATGTTTCACCAAGAACCCACACCATTCTCCCTTAACAAAAATGAAATAAAGTGCCGAGATAATTTAATTAATTTTAATTTTTAACAATTTTAATAAAATAAATACCATTAAATTTTATCTAGGTTATAAGTTACAATTACAAAAATTTCTCCTGTAAGTATAACATTGAGTCTTATTGCACTAAAAATTTACCACGCCTGCGCTATATAGTCCATTTTTGTAATAACCTAACATTGGTCTTACTTGAAACAAATCACAGAATTTATCTGGCTCAGAACATCGTATATGGCAAATAAATAGTAAACTAGTAAATAGTCTTGGATCTTGCCAGGATCAATTATTTTCATCGCTGACATTAAAGCACGCCCCAGTAAGTAAGTTGATGATCGATATCAATACGCTCTATTTATTAGCGCTGAACTTTGTTTAAATCTAATTTGGATTACAATACTCGTGATAACCTAAAAACGGAATTTCTTAAAATGTTCATAATAATACTAAAATGTTTGTAATTTTAAAATAAAGAACTAAATAAATTTTGAGTTTTCTAGCTTAAAAAATTCCGGTTAAAAAATGCAGCAAATCAGAAAAAATCTAATTATCATTTGAGAACGGTGAGTGCAATTCAGTTCAAATGTTAATATTAATAGACAAAACATCTTTGTCAAATTTCAGAACTCTAGCTCAAACCGTTCGCTAACAAAAAATCCAAATGTAAAAAATTTGCAAAGTGACTCTTAAAAATATTTACTTTTTACTTTACCATATGGTCAAGTTTGTAATCGTGCATGAAAAAAGTGGTTTTTTCCTTCTTTTTTTCGAAATATCTCAAAAACGGCTGAAACTATTTTGATTAAAAAAATTGAGCGAAACCATAGCATTTCGCTCTACAAAAAGCCCTAATAAGTGAACATCGAAAAAATTGTATTTTTCGAGTTAACAATTGTTTTATCAAAATATCTGTTAGTCTGTCTGCTTGTCTGTGCGTTACCAAATTTAGTGGACGAGCTAGATCAAAAACTAGTGTGAATATCGAAATCAAATTTCACACTTAGTTTTGGTCCATTGATAGTAAGAGCTGATTAGATTTTGGTGCATTTCGACCCAAAAATTAAGGGGGATGGAGAGGGGGGGGGTTAAAAATAAAAAATCTATGGCATTTGAGCAGACTCAACCAAATTTTGTATACATAATCAGTGGGACCCCAGAAGTCTAAAAATGCAAAAACTAACCGCCCAAAATACAAAATACAATCTAGCTACAATACATTAACAAACATCAATAATAAAACATAATCATAATAACATCAAACATAATCAGTGGGCCCACATTAATCTAAAAATGCAAAAACTAACCGCCAAAAATGGGTGGGGGGGGGTCAAAAAAATGAAAATCTAGGCACTTGTACTAAACTCAACCAAATTTTGTATACATAATCAGTGGGGGCCCAGGAGTCTAAATATGCAAAAACTAACCTCCTTCCCCTACATGTTTATAAATAATTATATTAAATATTAAATATAAGTGAGGGGCCAGGTTGTATGGTAAAGTCAAGTGGATGGCCACGTCAGAACACGTCAGCTTATTTCTTCTATTTTGTATTATCAGATGAGAGAAAAAATATCTTTTAAAATTAAACCTATATAAAATTTAAATTTGACGGCCCTGTTATGGGCTCAATTGCTACCTCAGGTTGCATTTTATTTTTTAAATAGAACCCTAAAAAAATGAACATTTTTGATTGAGTCATTTAAAATGAAATGATTTCCTAGCCGTTGTTTCTTGCCCTTTCCAGCCCTCCAACTCCCCTCACTCTATTCTATCACCAATAAAGTGAAAAAGGCAGCCCAAACAGATGATCCTAAAACCTACATATTCACATAGATCATCGTAAATCGTCGCGAAATATGAATTTAAAAATAAAACTCTTCCTCCAGACATCGTTGGTTTTTTTCCTTTTCTTTTTGTGCTATCGAGAATCTCTCTCACTCTAAAGCAAGCTTTTAACTTAAGTGAAAGAAAGTCTTTGATGATGATATTTATGCAATGACGCCATCGTCATCATCATCATCATCAGATGTGTCGATCAAACATGTCAAAAGATCTGCCAACAGATAATCCCCATCGAAAGCGAAAAGGAGACAAGAGAGGGAGGAAAATTGATTAGATTGATTGGATGACAGCCGAGTTTCAATAAAATTCATTTAACACCTGATTTTTTCTAAAAATAAGGATCTTTTTTTTTTGGGGGGGGGGGGGAGGCAGTTGCTCGAGTTCAAATTCCACACACTGTTTAAACTATAATCTGGGCGATATATTTATTTATTTACACTAATTTATTTTTACTGCAAAACAATAAAAGCCACGAGTTATAGATTAAAAAAACTGATGAGAAATAAACTGCAAAGGATCGTTGCTAAACTTGATCCAAATTCATTTGAAATATCAAGATGTTTATTCCTTTATTATTAATCAGATATCACTTGCAATTTGCAGTTCATGTTGACTTTAATTCAAAAATAATGATCTATTCTCATTTAATAATCGAGGAATAACCATTCTACATTGGATTTTTGACGTTTCTGTTATTATTAGTAACCATTGCTGAAGACATGGATGAATCGAGTTAAAATCAAAAATATCTATCGATTCTCATCTAAAACTTGAGGAATAACAATTCTACATTAGGTTTTTGACGTTTCGATTATTATTGGTAACCATTGCTGAAGACATGGAGGAATCGGCTTAAAATCAAAAATAATGATCGATTCTTATCTGCTATTAGAGGAACTCAAGCTTGACTTGTTTACCAAAAAGAATTTAGTCTTTTTGATTTTTAAGTCGATTCTTCCACGTTTTCAGTTGAGGTTGCCATTAATAGTCAAAACATCAAAAATGGAATGCAATAAGGTTATTCCTCTAAAGTATATAAGAATAGATCGTTATTTTTGAGTTTAAGACGATTCCTCCATGTCTTTAGCAATGGTTACCAATAATAATCGAAACGTCAAAAAACTAATGTAGAATTGTTATTCCTCAAGTATTAGATGAGAATCGATCGCTATTTTTGATTTTAACTCGATTCCTCTATGTCTTCAGTAATGGTTATCAATAATAACCGAAATGTCAAAATCCAATGTAGAATTGTAATTCCTCAAGTATTAGATCGGAATCAATCGCTATTTTTGATTTTATGTTTATTCCTTTATGTCTTCAGCAATAGTTACCGATAAAAACAGAAACGTCAAAAATCCAATGTAGAATAGTTATTCCTCAAGTAATAGATGAGAATCAATCGTTATTTTTTATTTTAACTCGATTCCTCTACGTCTCAGCAAAGGTAACGAATAAGAAAACAACGCAGTTGTTATGGTTACTTATAGAATTTCCTCCCATATTTTTAGTATTACACAGATAGAAGCCTATCCATTCTTACTTAAGTTAGGTTAAATGAACTGTATTAAAACGATCAAATGAATAAATTTTAAAGAATTAAAAAAAAGTACTATCTTACTCTAGAGTAAAGTACTTTAAAATATAATTTTACCAAAAACTTTATTTTAACCATATCATTGTTGTCCCCAAGATACTTAATTAGGATATTAAATTTCATCAAAATTGGTTAAGTCATTTTCAAGATATTTAGAAAAAAACTAAAAAAGTACTGAAATAAAGTTCTAATGTTTGTGGGCCGATATGTACCAAAATCTAACTAATCAGCTCTTCATTTTGTTAAAAGAATGGTAGGTTTTCAATTTTATTTCATTCCGATTCGCAACGGTGTGGAAAAAATCGTGGACCAAAAAACCGATAACATCCATCCAACCTCATGCACTAAATGAAAAAATCGCATTTTTTGGCCTCTCGACGAGACCCCATGTAATTTTTGGCAAAACCGTAACGTGCTAAAATTCAACCTAATTGAATACTACAATTTGTGACTTTAATTGACACCATGGGTTCCATAGTCTTTAGCTGAGGATCCTTTAAAGTCACGCTTGCCGCGAGACCGAATACAATACTTTACCCATCCTTCGCATTGGATAAAGTAAAAATTTAACACAACCTCACATCGAGAGTATAATTTATTTGTTATCTTTGAGAAGAGTTATGAAAATCTGTCAAAGCTTAAAATTTGGATGGTAGCAGACTTAAAACTTCTTAAAAAATCACAAAAGATTGTCATCTACCTCAGAAGGGTTGTATTCACTCCCTTGGAAATTGAACTCGAATGCCAAAAATGGTATCCTGGACAATGTTTGCCATAAAAGAATTTAGTCTTTTTGATTTTAAGTCGATTCTTCCACGTTTTCATTAGAGGTTGCCATTAATAGTCAAAACATCAAAAATGGAATGCAATAAGGTTATTCCTCTAGTATTAGATAAGAATCGATAGTTATTTTTGATTTTAAGTCGATTCCTCCATGTCTTCAGCAATGATTACCAATAATAATCGAAACGTCAAAAATCTAATATAGAATTGTTATTCCTCCAGTATTAGAATGAGAATCAATCGCTATTTTTGATTTTAAGTCGATTCCTCCATGTCTTCAGCAATGTTTACCATTAATAACCGAAATGTCAAAAATCCAATGTAGAATGGTTATTCCTCGAGTATTAAATGAGAGATCGAGTCGTTATGTTTAAATTAGCAAGTCAACATGAGCTGCCAATTTGGAATTGATATCGGATTAATAATAGGAATAAACATATTGATATTTCAAGTGAATTTGGATAATGTTTAGCAACACTGATCCGTTGCAGTTTTTTATAATTTATAATTGACTTGTTTTCCATTGTACTCGCCCACTATGTTTTTATTGTAATGTTAAAAGTATGAGTTGTATTATGACAGAAATAAAATATTAAAATCGCTATAGGTCTGAAACTATATATTTCCGGACATATGTTTATATGAACTTTTTTATTGTTTTGAGATGTATTATCCACCTTTAAATCTGTGGCCTTTATTTTTGAACACCCTGTATAGCTCACGCAAACGAAAATTTCACTCAATTTAATCTTCATTATTAAAACAAGATTTGTATAATTTCCTATCAATTTTTACTATCTTTCCATTATCGTAAAATCATAAGCAGCACTTCGGAATGTCAAAGTGCAAAGTTATAACAGCACACTGATGGACAGATGATTTCCATATCTAATAGTCTCATAATGGGAATACAAGCAGGAGGAGGTGTTCGATCCAGCACCTAAATGGGATATAGTGATATATCGATGATTTCTTAGACGCCAATAACGAGCTATTGATAAGCGGGTAAATTTGCGTCTAATTAAGGTCAAATTAGTTGCATGTCGGTGACGCATGCACACGTGCAAAGCAATGGCCATCTTACTCCTTGATAGTATTATTAGAGAGGAGAGGAAAACTATGCGAATTTTATTGAGGAGGAAACAAACACGAGAAGTAGCATTTACGGAGGATGTTTCGAGTTACGAAAAACAAATTTGATTAGGATTTTCATCAACACCTTTCTCTATTCCTCGCAATTACTTTTTAAATACGCTGAAATTTGCCTCACGAGTTTGTGCATTGCTAGATCTAATTTTTCAAAAAATATCTCCTGCTGAAGTGGGAGGAAAATGGCTTCCATTTAAGATTCTGCTGTGAATTTCCTGGATGCGAACGATTTGAGTTACAAGAGCTGAGATAGAAAAAGAACTGTAAGATTTCTTATGAATACAAGTTGCTATACTAGATTTCAAGTATGGTTTTAAGATTAAATTTTGCTTCCATGAATTTTAGGATTATGTTGGAGATTTTTCTGCAGTGCGAATGACTTAAGTTACAGACCATGAGATAGTAAGAACTGCTAAATTTTTGTTGATACAAACTTTTGCTTTCTGAAGTTTCAAGTCTAGGTTTTTGATTAGTGATTTAAATTGTCCGAACATTCTCTTCCATAAGCCTGATTGATACCATGAGGCTTAGAAGTCAAAATAGTATAAAAAAAAACCAGTAGTGATATTAGAAAATTAATTTCTAATTTTTCTTGTTTACCATCGGGTTGAGCAGCTTTAAAATTATTTCATATCATTCGCAAGACCTAATTCAAAATCTTCTTCGGTTTCGAGTCTATTTGACAAAAAGTTTCCTGAAATATTCTGAATGTGGAATCCTAAAATGCTCTTTAGTAGGTTTGTCTTTGATGAAAATCCCTTTGAAAATGTAAGAGGTGCTTTCTTTAAGGTTCTAAATGAGACATCGGCATCGTGTGATTCGCTAACTCACCTAATGGTGATTTATTCACTGATTCAATCTCCAATAGCATATTGTTATTTCAATCACATAAATCAATTATTTAAATTTTCTTTCTCTTTGTGCAATCAAAAAAATAAATAAATAAATAAATGAAAATGTGGCGAATTTCGTAAAAATATATATATGTATATCAGTGGCGGGTGGTAAAATTTCAACCAGGGGATGTTGTCTAAAAAAAATCCATTTTTAAAATGTTATTTTCTAGATTTCATTCAAAAACGAAGAATTTTTCTTTATTTTTCAAATTTGACATTTGAATAACACGGTATGGAAATAGTCTTGAAATTTTGAAAGCAATTATTAGTTGCGAAAATTTTTGGCTGATTTTCTTTAGAAGGAAGAATAATTTTATTTGCAAGGTTTTTTTTTTTTTTTTTTTTATTTAATGACCTCGGAAATGGATCCATTTGGCCAGTTTCTTTCTTAAATTTATCTGCAAGGTTGTTTTAGGAAAAATTCCAGTGATTTAATAATAAATTGATTTAAAACCTAAATACCAAAATTTAATATGTTTTATTACCTAGTTTGAATTGTGAGATTTTATCGGATACACAATTCATGGAAAAATTAGAAAAATTGTTAAATCTCTCTAGTTTTCTACAATGTTTCGAGTTGCCTTTTTTGAAGCTGCATTTAAGTAATAAGGGAAAAAAAATTCTAGCTTGGGAGCAAAAGTCCATTTGGCCAACCAGCAAAAGTGATTTAATTGGGTATATATGGTATAAATATAGGTATATATACTTCTTGGATCACTAAAAATATCTCCATTTTAATTTAAATATGTATAACAATTGTAAAATAGAAATTAAAACAAATGTTCGTTATTTACAAATTAAGTTGTAGTAAGAAAGTAATTGCAATATTTTTGTTTTGTATTTTCAATAATAGGTAAATAATATTATATAAGAACCTCAATATTATCTGGTTAAAAGGGGATAATTTCCTGCAATTAACAATATCGAAAAATGTCACTTTGGCACTTTAAATAATACGAGGTTAATCGAAATATTTTGTTTTGCCGAGAATAGCAGAGTTGTTGTTTCATAAAGAGAAATCACTGAGGTTTTTCTGTACTATTACAACAAAACGAGGGCCGGATTAATAATGTAGAGGCCCCTAGGCAATGTAAGTCTCAGGGCCCCTCTTCCCTTACAGGTAGGTCTCTAGGTAGGTAAGTAGCATTTAAACCTTATAACAAAATCTTATTTTAATATCTCGGTACTAATGAATGTATGTCATTTATTAAAACAAAAATATTTACAGGTAATATAATGTTATTCCATTCATGCAGTACTTACACAGAAAAAAAAATACTGGCAAAACTGATTACTGATTGTTTTTGAGAAATTCTCTGATCTTTTAAAAAATAGACCTAAAACCTTTGTAAAACGAAAACGAGAGCATTAAATTAAAACTATGACTTATTTTTCTCACGGTTTGGGGGACCATGAGGCAAGTTGCCTACATTGCGTATTGGATAATCCGGCCAAGAACAAAACGAATTTATCTAAATGAAATCGGGTATTTGAACACATGAAAAATAACAGATACAATTAAAAAGACTGATGATGAAAGTCATACCTTCGAAACTATAGTCTCTAATCAAATAAAGTATATATATATTTGATATGTATGATACCAGTGGCGGTTGGTGACTTTTCAACCATCAAAAAAGTAGCCTTCATTTTTGAAATTTTATTTTAATTTTCGCTTTTTTTTGCAAAATTCATCGAATACGGCATGATTTTGATTATTTTACAAATTTAACATTAGATTTTTTGGAAACTTCACCCCAAACGGATAGTGCTTTGTGTGAGTGAGGATAGGAGTCAGAAATTAGACTTAAACTCCACAGTCCCTGAGAAGGAATCGACCATCTTCAACAATGTATCAGCATGTTCAATAAGAAAATTTTAAATTTATCCTAATTCTATAGCTATAAGCAACCTATCACTTGTCTATAGCACTCTTAGTTATTTCCGATCTTATATATTGAAAGTTTTTAGAAATGGATTATTCTAAAGATTCTCGAATCATCTTTATTTATTCCTTTTTTTGTATTAATTCTATTTTAAAAGTTCCAAAGCGACAACAATTTTTATTCCACTTTAACTCGTCTGAACTTGTCTGTGATATGCTTGAACTGGAAGATATACCAAGCAGGGACTTCAAACCTTCTATCCGTACCCTTTTTGGAAAAATCTTTAATTTTAATTTCCCCTTGAAACTATGAAACAATTTTATTTCATTTCGAGAACCAATATATTTTTCAAAACAAAAAATGTTTTTTATAGAAATATTTCAAATAACGGATAATAATTTGAAAATGTATAGATAGATCCCCCTGAAGTCGATATTTATGAAAATACTCTAAATGATTGAAATTTTAATTTTAATTTTAAATCAACAGCATCTGTGAACCACATGCTACTGATGTATAAGTATGTAATCGCATTAAAAAATATGAGATTTAAAATTTTAATGAAATGAAGGAAAATTTTCTTAAATGTAATTTAATATTTTGAGGAAAAAGTATCAACAGATGGAATCTTCTTCGACATTGAAAAGAAATTAGAAAGAAAAATAAAGATTTATATCAAATGATGAGACCTTTGTTTTCTTCTCTCTAAATGAGACTCAGTGTGTGTCGGTGTCCTAGCGGGTGTCAATGTGCGTCTGTATGTGTGGAATTAGCTAAGGCCACAGTGAGTTAACCTGCGCAAGCGGTCCAATTGAATGCACGTGTCCATTAAATAAATAAAATGGCCAGACAACCGACTGAGTAAACAACTCAAGAACACGGTCAACATATCAGTAAAATAATCTTGTGAAACAAAAATCCACCCTTCTCAATAATTTCACCTTGAATTCATAATAGAACTGACTGCATACCTTTGACCCAATAAAAGTTCTGTAAATCATCATTAATAATAACTTTGCAGTTTATATGTAGTTTGTCTGCACTGACTTCTTATTTATTAGTAATATTAATAATCCAACCAAATGAAAGAATCACAACTAGGGTTCCGAAACTAATCATAGTTATGTAAATATTACGTAAATAACGTCCCCGCAGACCCTGTAGTACTGGTAGGAGGGAAGGAGAGAAACAGGAAGGAGAGTCAACAAACCCTCCCCCCAAAAAAAAAAAATTATAAGTATATTAAAATACAGATTTTTGGAGAAGGTCCAACTATCAAAGCAGCTTTACAATTTTTACTGTTATGATTTGTTGCTGTTTTATAAATGCTCAATTACTAATAACTGTTACAAAATAGCAAAAAAACGTAACAGTTGCATTATTAAAACTATATGCTACTTATCTAGTTGGTGGGAGGGGGGGGGAGGAAATTAAATTTTATTTTCTTATCAAAATCTATATGAAATACTACTCTTTTAAACACAAGTTTAATGTTTCAAAATATAGGGGTTTAGCGAGGCTGGGCATCAAATGCGTTCTTAGTTACCCCACTGATAATAAAGATAATAGATTTTTATTTAAAAAGAAGTCTAAGAATTTTTAGTTTAGTTTTTTTCCAAATATTCTCTATGTAAAATATCGATTTAATATTATTATTATTATTATTTATTAGATATTAGATGAAAAAAACATTCAAAATTTATGACAAATTTAACCCGATTATTACTTGCAAAAATTGTATTCTGAAAAAAATTGCATTCAACAGAGATTGACGGTCTGTTGTTGACAATGCGAGGGTCTCATGATCTAGAGATGCTCTGCTTCGACTATTTGCATTCGGGTGAATTAAAAAAAAAGTATACCCTTATAAAGATTAATTATTTATTATACAGATTAACTTATATTGTATGAAAAAGTTCACGCCTTGAGCTAGAAACAACTTGTAGGAATCCTAGTTAATAGGGAGAAGCCCTTCCTCACTAAAATATTTGTTTATGAAACATAATCATATCTCACAGAATACGTCAGATATTAAAATGGTTCTTATGCCGTTGTTGTAAGAATGTAGGTACACCAGTTGCGGCGATGACATTTCAACGAGGGGATGCTGTCAAAAAACTCTTCAATTTTCAAAATGTTATTTTATTTTTCGCTTATTTTTGTAAAATTCATCGATAACTTTTTCGTTATTTTTCAAATTTTACAATATATTTTTTCCAAGGGTGAACCGCGACCTAATATCATGTACATCTACTTCCATTTCCACTTTCATTTCCAAGTAGAAGACAATAGATGAAGGGGCAATATCTAATTAATTCCAAAATAATTCCAAAGACGTGTACACCTAATTCCAATCGCGGTTCACCCCTCATATTTTTTTAAAACACGGTATGAAAATACACTCGAAGTTTTGAATTCTTAGGGATGCACAGTTTGAAAAGGTACAAAAATTGGCTAAAATGGGCCTTATACAGGATCATTTTATAGTGAATTAAATTGAAAAAAATCCACTTAATTAAATCCTTGCAGGAATATCCCACAAAATACATTTTTTTAATTATGAGCATATTAAAAAATTAACACTTTTAAAATAATCAGCCGGTTAAAACTTTAATACTATTTTTGATTTCGAGGAAAATAAACACGAAAGGACAGAATGACAGACAGTGTATTAACACTAATAACCTTAAAAATGATCATTCCAGAGTAATCGAGGATATCTATATAGTATGTATTTCTCTTCGATCTTAGTATATATGTACTAGGAATGAGCTAATCCGATATTCACAAAACTGGAATGTAACAATGAATTCCTTAATTTTTAGCTTGTTACAATTTACATCCTAACTTTTCTTGTAGTCTTGTTATGTATGGTATATCAAACTAGAGGTCTTTGAAGTTGAATTTATGCTTCATAACATTTATAGTATATCGCAGAGGTGGCCACAACGTGGCTCGCGAGCCGCATGTAGCTCTTCAGTCAAACTCGTGCGGCTCTTGAACCCTCTTGAATAATACTGATTTTAAAAAGTACAGGGTGGGGCATAAAGATCTACCACATTTTGAAGAGGTATAAAAAAACTGAAAAAATTTAACTAGGAAAAAAACTGAATATATTTTTGAAAAGAACATAAAATAATTTTTTTAATGTATTTTAAACATTATCAGACAAAGGGGGAGGGGTTCCAAAATGAAAATTCTAGCCATTTCGACCAAACACAACCAAATTTTGTATACATATTCTGTGGACCCCCAGAAGGCCAGAAATGCAAAAACTAACCACCCAAAACGGGGGGATGGTCAAAATTGAAAATTCTAGCCCTTTCAACCAAAATCAACCAAAATTTTGTATACCCAGAGGGCTAGAAATGCAAAAACTAACCACCCTAAATGGGAGGAGGGTCAAAAATGAAAATTCTAGCCCTTTCGACCAAAATATGTATACAAAATTTGGTTAGTTTTTGCATTTCTAGCCTTCTGGGGATCCACAGAATATGTACACAAAATTTGGTTGAGTTTGATCAAAAGGGCTAGAATTTTTTTTTGACCCCCCCCTTTTTTTTTGTATGATAATATTAAAAAATACATTTTTAAAAAAATTTACTTTTTTTCTAGTTAAATTTTTTCATTTTTATATCTCTTCAAAATGTGGTAGATCTTTATGGGACACCCTGTATAATAATTAAATTAAAAAAATAATAATTTAAAAATTATTTTTGTAATGTCATAAGTAAGTAGAGCAAAAAATATATGACACCTACTTCATTTATATTTTATAAAATAAAAAAATGTCCCTTTTTTTTAATAAACCATTATTTAATCTCCAAACAATGTGGCTCGCTTTGAAACAGTTTTATAAATTTATGGCTCCCAAAGTTAAGGTTAGTGGCTACCACTGGTATATCGTATCAAAAATCAAAATCGAATGTTTTACTTGGTTTTGTTTTTTCAACAAACATATATTTTAGATTTTTTTAAACTGGTAAATCGACACGTGTACAAATAAGTTTAATCAAATTGAATATCTATTGTTTGTATTTTGTACTAATATTTAAAGCCAATAGGCTAGTATTTAACTCGATGTTCTCTTCTTTAAATGTATTATTAAAAAACAACAACAAAAAACATCTTTCGATCATGACATAATCGCAGGGTATTATCGCACAAACCATGAATCATACTGGAATTTATATAGGACAGGTAGGTGTATATAAACCACCCCATGCCATCCCACGCACCCCTTCCTACCTATCATCCCCCACCTATTCTATCCTATCATACGCATGCAATGCTGCTATATATAATGTATTTTATTATAAGCTGCTATTTAACTACCAGCTATTATTTTTCAAAGCGATTGAAATGAATGAACAACCCCAACAGTGACAATAATACACTAAACAGATTTGAATTTATTTACAATAATATACCTATATGTATTTCAATGAGTGAACATTTTTCTATTTTTGATAAATGAATTCTACCATTAATTAAAAAAAGTATGGTGTGTGTCCTGCACGACTTTCACTTAGCTTCTCCTTCTTTGAAATCACACTACAAATTTCGTTCAATGGAAACCAAAAACGACAAGTAAAAAGGTACTTTATGATGATATAGAAACATTTTTAGCACAAAAACGAACTTGATCTTGTCTCCATGGTGGGTAATCAGAAATCAAACACGAAAAAATTGATCAAAATATAAACGAAACTTTCATTTAAAATCTATGAAGATTTCAAATATTAAGCTATAGAACGAAAGTGAGCTTATAAAAAAAGAGAAGAAAAAAAAACAGTCCCCAAGCTACTGGATTAGCGGACAAAGAGACCACTAAGGGAAGTAAAAGAACAATTTCTACGTCAAAACCCAAGAAAATCAGGAATTTTCAATATATTAAATTAATTAAAATAAATGTAAAGCTTGAAAATTTAAAATATGATAAAAGCAATGTAAAAAACATGGAACCTCGGTTTGTATTAATTTTATTTTTAAATTCAAAACTTTCTGCAAAGTGATGGCTTGATTATGGTCGGAGCGGGTCAATACTTTGGTAAAAAAATAAATTCAATTTTATTTTATTTTTTGTCTGCAAATATAAATAGACCACTTTGCCAGAATTTAAAATTAAACAGACAGGCCATCGATACTTCACATTACTATATTCTATAGAATATAAATGTGAAAGTAAAAATAATAAAATAGTCCTGATGATGAAAATATTTAAAATATTCTCTCTTTACCAACGAGCACTATAAGGGGGTAGGATAGAAAAATACCATATACTTTCTTCATTAACCCTTTTGAACCCTGAAGAAGGATGAAAGATCCTCCGAAACGTCGGTTTCAAAAAATTGTAGAGGGAAAACTTTCCAATAAATTGTTACTTCTTTATTGGGAATAATTTTTTTATTTATTTTTGGGCTGCCTTCCATCCAACTCTCTACTAGTAATATATTTCTTTTAACTATATTAAAAAATTACCTAGCAACGCTCGATCTGCCAGGTACTATATTTTAATATTTAATACATCAAAGCGCACAGTGTGCGCAGGCCAAGTTCGAGCATTGGCTTGGACGTGCCCGCTATTCGCTATTTACACGAACCATTTCGAGCCAATTTCGACCCCCTGTAGCTCGGAACCCATTTGAGATACAAAGCAGAAATTATACACATGTATTTATGTAACACATCTTGAAGAGAGTATCATATTTCAAAAATATAGCCTAAATGGATTCAGATATATGGACTTGAGAAAATAGCTAATTTTGGCACTCACTCAGTGACAGGTCATCAAAACCTATAGGGTACTTCCAATTAGTCCAGCATCATGATTGAAATCATTAATTGAAAGTACTATTTTCTCAACTTAATTATTCTTAGCGAATATAACTTACCTCCACAGTAGATTCACTACTTTTTCAAACTTGACCTGTTTTTTCACAGAAAGTTTTGGTTAAGATATATTATATAATTATGTACCAGTTGCGAAGTATGTCCCAAAGTAAATGCTTTTTACCACTAACACAGGGTAGATGGTAAATGGAGGGACTGGGATGGCCAATCAGATGACAGGCAGTGAAAGTGGCAGTGAAAGTGCCTGTCATCTGATTGGCCATCCCAGTCTCTCCATTTACCATCTACTCTGTGTTACTGATAAAAAGCATTTAATTTGCGACATAAAACCGGCCCTAAGAGTGCATCTTGGTGGCCAGTGGGACTAAGCCCTCTGGACTCCCTAGTGGTTTTTTAATAATAATAATAATTTAAATTTCCAAATTTTAATATGTCATGAACTATTAGTGGGTTTTAAATTAAAAAAAATCACGTCGGAGTCGTCGCGCAAGTGTAAATATGTTTATTTGCATCAACCAGAGGACAACCTCATTGATTTCTCTTTATTACGCTAACAATTCACTGTTGTTCATCAACTTCAATTTATTATATTTTAAGTAAATTACAACGTTTTCAATTCTCAATTGTGCGTAAAACTAACTTTAGTAAATTTTAGTGAATTTTATTTTTAACCGGCTTCAAAAAAAGGAGGAGGTTCTCTATTTGACTGATTTTTTTTTTTTTTTGTGCCTATGTTACCTCATATCTCCGCCAATTGTCAACCGATTTTGAAAAAAAAATTTGCATTGGATCCAGTCTAGCTTCCGATTGGTTCCATTTTTTTTTTTATTGGTATTTAACCTTTTTTGTTAGGTTTGTTCAGGCCTAACTTCTTTGTTTATGAACCGATTTCGACGATTCTTTTTTTATTGGAAAGGGGGTATCTTAGGGATGGTGCCATATTAATTTGGTGAAGTTCTGATGATAGGATCACTATTAATAACATCACTAAAAAGAGAAAAATAAAATTAATTTTTAAGAAAAAAATAAATCCGACTTCAAAAAAATTAAATGCAACAAATAAAATACACTAAAAGGTATAAAATAATTATTATCTTATTTAGTTACAACTAAACTACGATATATTAACATGAAATTACTTATTTAAGTCGGTGCCAAACATATACCTTTTATGAATCGCACTCGACGGATCTTACTTAGTACGTTTGGTGGGTACACTCGCTTATAGGTATAGTAGTATTGTTCATCAACTTCAATTTATTCTGTTTCAAGTAAATTACAATGTTTTCAATTGTCAATTGTGCATAAAACTAACTTTAGTAAAATAATTTAGTAAATTTTAGTGAATTTTATTTTTTATTGCTTAAAACTCTATCATTAATCATTTCGATTTCTTTAAATTGAAATTAATTGTTATGCTTGAGTCTCTTTCTTTTTCTAATCTGATAAAATATGATTCGATGGCGGACGCAATCTATTGAGGATGTAACGAAGGAACGCTGTACAGGACTTGGTATCTGTCTGTCTGTCTGTCTATTCGTCTGTTCTCCTCGTCTCCCCTTTTTCAAGCCCACCGTCCGATTAGCCTTGAAAGTTGGTTGGGCCAATTCAGACCAATTTAGACGCAGATGTTCACGGAATTCAGTCGGCAGAACAACTCAAGGGTTCAATCTGAGTATACTGGGTGAAATTGAGACCACACATACAAACAGACAGACTCATACACAGACAATGGAGAGAGATAGAGAAAGGGAAAAAGTAATAATCATTCAGTTACTGAAGAGCGCAAAGTTTTTCCTATAAACCTTAAAAAAAAATAAAATAAAAAAGATTTTATTTAATGTTATTTAAAAAGCGGTCAGGGCGAATCGGAATCCCATGCCTCAAATTTTCCATAACATTTGAAATATTGATTTTGTTCTTGATTTTCCTTAATCAGGAGAGAACGGACGTGTTTGTAAAATTTTTCCATTTAATGTTGAGTTTTTCTGAATTCTCGTTAATTATCAAAATCGTGGGTAAGTACTTTGACGGTCTCAAACATCTTCATTTTAAAGTGAATTAAATTTTAAATAATTCAGCTTAATTTTAGTAAATGGATACCACATACTCTATGATTTAAAATATTTATTATTTTCTATTATTTGATACAAATTTTTGATTTCGATTTAAATAAATTCATATAGATACTTATATAAATTTTAAGTTTATTTTCCTTAACTTAAGAGCTATATGTATAGTACTGACAGACTAGCTGTTGTGAAGTGACGCTAATTGAATTCTATCTTACTTTTGTACTTATCCCAAAAAATGAAAATAGGTAATAAACATCTCAAAATTTCATAAAGAAAAATATTTTAAATCATGAAACTAAATTCTAAAAAGTATGGTAATTTTAGCCATTTTTGATTAGTAATTAGGGGCCATCCATAAATTACGTCACACGAATTTCAAAATTTTTAGACCCCTCTTCCCCTGTGTCACTTTCTGTCACATTTTAATTGAGCTCCCCCTGAATTGTAACGTCACACTATCACGTTTATACCTTACAATTTAATAATTGTATTTTTTTATAAATTAAACACAACTAAAGGGATTTAATATATTTTAAGTTTAACTTTAATTTATTTTTAAAAAATTTTAATTTTACTTTTGTGACATCACAATTTTTAAGATCACCGGGCCTCCTGTCACATTTTGTCACAAATCTCAGATGCTTCCTCCCCCTTACTGTGTGACGTAATTAATTGACGGTCCCTTTTATAAAAAAGAGAAACTGCATTTTGAATCATTTCGAAACAAGCCTGTTTCGGTTCAAATAGATTTCTAGAATAGAACCCTTCTAAAATGTAAAAAACTCCCCCATAACAGCTCACATTAAGTAGAAGTTAATCTTATTATTTCCTCCAAAAAAGTAGAATCTGTATTTAAGAATTGGAAATCAATAATTTTTTTATTTAGATAGATTACCTACATAAGACATATTCAGTTAGGCTCAGATTTTTGATTCTGCTACCTTGAATTCGAATATCTATTGGTAATTTTTAGTATCGTGGAGTTCAGAGGATTGCTATTCCATAGAAAGTTCGAATCAAACTGAATTAAAAAAGGGGGGGGCACAAAGGGGTCCGGATTGGCAAATTGGATCAGCGAAATAATTGGAAATCAATAAAAATGAAAGTAAAAATTAAAATCAATAAAAATCATTGCAATGTCAAACTTTAAAAAATATGTCTTTATAATAATATAAGGGGTCGGTAGCACAATCGGTTAAATCACCAACTTTTCTAATCCGATTAGGAGAACATCAACCTAGACTTCATCAGTTCGATCCCAGCAAGAAGTAAAGGGGATTTATTTGAAAATAATAAAAAACCGGCCCCTCGGCTCCAGAAACTGACAATCTCCGGTTCTACAAAAACCTCGCGCATGCGCAGGACACAATTTCGTAACAAGCAACCATGAATCGTGAGAGGCAAAAACAACATTACCCCAGGTGGTAACCAATCCACCAACCCTCAAGTGGCAACCGGGCATTCAGATTCTTCACCATCACGAAGTCAAGGAAGAAACAATGGAAGAATAACGCCAAAAATCCATACATACCTGGGCACCTTTAACATCAACACACTCATCCGGCCAGGAAAAATTACATAGCCTGACCATGGAACTCGATAACACGTTCCGGAAAAAAGATAGAGGCGTGGAAGTTCCAACCAGAAAGAAACATCAAGCTTTGCGTGATCCCAAGGGTCCAAACGCAACATAATAATAATAATAATAATATATTAAATCATATTTATATTCTTTAGTATATGTATGTTTATTTGCATCAAGCAGGGGACAGCCTCTTTGATTTCTCTTTATGAATCATATGAATAGACTTAAAAATAATTTTTATGCAGAAAAAGTCCTATTACACAAACCTGTCACGCATAATTAGATTTTTGAATTCGTTTAACCTAGAAAAATATCTCCACCAATCCATCAAAAATTCGGAAATCCAATAAAAGAATTGTGTATCAGTGATATAGAATAATTTTTAATTGGAACGAAAATTCTAACATCTAAAGTTGGTATGTCTGTTTCTTTATCTAATGGCTAGTGAACAACTAATGAAGCGTTTAAGTGACCTAGTTGCTCACCTGGCTGATTAACTTCCTCCAGTATCGAAAAGAGCAATTTATTTCCCAAGTCTTAGAACACCCTCTCGACTTAAAAGAAAGGAACTATACTTAATTTATTACATCCAAAGTACGTTTGTCCAAATGAATAAAAATTATGTATATTATGTATATGCAGGATGAAAAAGTTTTAAATTTTTAGATAACGATATTAAGATATAAATTACAGTAAGGGGACATCCATAAATTACGTCACCCGAATTTCAAGATTTTTAGACCCCCCTCTCCCTGTGCTACATTTTCATTGAACCCCCCTGCATTGTGACGTCACACTATCACCTTTGCTAAAAATTGCTTGCTTACAATTTTTTGTCTAGATTGATTTTACCAACATTTTCAGATTGGAATAATAATAATAATCTGAAATCTAAAAAATATATTGAAGGAGACAATAAAAGAGTGTGTCTTCTGCTGGAATTATAAATAAATAAAATTTATAATTCCAACAGAAGACACACTTATTGTCTCCTTCAATATATAAAAATTCTGCTACCCTCGGCAAAAAAAAAATTCAATTTAATCTAAAAAATATATTTGAATTTTTTTTTAATTTTTTAAATTTGATTTTTGTGTCAACACAATTTTTAAGATCCCCGGGGCTCCCTGTCTCATTTTGTCACAAATCTGAGATGACCCCTGCCCCCTTACTGTGTAACGTAATTTACGGACGGCCCCTAAATAAAGGTAACTGCGATTTAAATTAGGTACCAAATAGATATTTCAATTACATTTTTGAAATATGAATTAGAAAACTTATTAGCATAAAAAAAATTATTAAAAGCATGCTAAACATAATGAGTCTTATATTTAAATAGTGTGAATTTGCAGATCTCTAAATGAAAACGTTATAGTAGTAGTTGATAATTCCAACAAAATTTCTTACAAATCGCTCAAAGGGTCTAGGAGTTGTATTAATAGTTCTATATTTTTGAACTCCCCACCCTTCACAATTTTGGTCCCGGAAAAAATAATGACTCTTTTTTATTATAGGTCTCTTTTATAGTAAATTCCATTTTTTTTTTGTTTTGTTTTTTAGTTTGAAAATATTATCATTTTAATTTTTTAAGAGCCTCCCATCTCTTAATTTTTGGTTCGATTTCAACCAAAATTTATCAGCTCTTAATCTCAAGATAAAAAATATATATCTGAAATTTCGTTTTGATATTCACATTTGTTTTTGAGCTAGAGCGTACACAAAATTTGGTAATGAAGAATACTAACAGACTTTTGACAAGATAATTAATTAAATTGAAAGTTTTTTTTGCCGAGAGTATCAGAATTTTTATATCTTGAAGGAGACAATAAAAGAGTGTGTCTTCTGCTGGAATTATAAATTTTATTTATTTATAACGAAACTATAGTCTCGTTATAAATAAATAAAATTTATAATTCCAGCAGAAGACACACTCTTTAATTGTCTCCTTCAAGATAATTAATATATCTCGTAAAAATAATTTTTTCGGTTTTTACTTATTAGAGCTTTTTGGTAGACCAAAACGCCATGGTTTTGCTCAATTTTTTGTATCAAAATACTTTAAGCCGTTGTTGAGATATTTCGAAAAAACGAAGCATAAAAAAACTTTTTTCATGCATGATTACAATACTTGAATATATCAGGCAAGGCCGAAATCCGATAATTATAAAAAATATCATCATTTTCAGAATATTATAACAACAAATAAATTACTACAGCTATAAAAAAACTCCCTTAATAAACAATATATTATCTACTATTGTATTTTATATATAGTAATTATAATTAGATAGTAGTAAAGGAGCCTGAACGAGAAGGGATTTCTTCGCGTAAAAAACAAAACTCAAGTCATTTTAAAATAAAATAAAAAATTGCTGAGTTCATTGTAAGCTAGTGAAGAAAGCATTTCGAAAAGTTATAAATTTGTCTTTGCCAATATCCGATGAAAAGGTGAGCATCGAACCCCTCAACTTGAAGGGAAGAAAAAGAAAGAAAGGGGATGAAAGAAGGGATGGGATCGAAAGAAAAGGGGGAGGTCATCTTTTTAAAAAACTTTCCAGTTGGAGGGTAAAGAGAAAGAAATAAGAAATTCCCTGACAACAAAAAATCAACTTTCAATCTGATTTGTAACAAATCCAAGAATATGAATATACAAGGGAAAAGATTTCGAAAAAAAAGGAAAAGAAAAAGAGAACTTCTCTATTCCGTTTAGCTGTCATGCACTAGGAATATTTATCTATCAAATCATATTTGAACAATTTTCATATTTTTCAAGACTCGGTACGCTATTCGCAAAGTTAATATTTGAAACTTAACGCAGAAGTACAGTTAATTATTTAATATGAACATGTATTTTAAATCTTATTTCATTAGTCACAAAGTTAGATTAAAATTTTTGGGATTTTCTGCATTTCAAAAAATTTTAGATAAAGCAGCAGAGTTGATGATTTATTAGGAGAAATCAATGAGGTTGTCCTCTGCTGGATGCAAATAAACATAAACATAAACATTTGAACAACCTCATTGATTTCTCCTAATAAATCATCAACTCTATTCTACAGAATTTTTTTTTTTTTTTGAAAAATATAGAAAATTCCAAAGAATCGTATTTTAACGTTGTGCCTAATGAAGTAAGATTTAATAGATATGTTCGTATTAATAATCTGTACTTCCGGGTTAAGTTTCAAATTTGTAACTTTTCGAATAGCGTACCGAGTCTTGCCTATATACCTACATATGTTTGCTCAAGCAGAGGACAGCTTTATTGATTTCCGCTTATGGAAGTTCTGACGCTAAAAAGATTAAAATCTAACTAGTTGTATGTTTTGGTAATTCAAAGACAGTCAAAACAAACTTTCTACGACTCTATTCCTGAGTTATTCGTTGGAATCGGAATCCAGACAAACATACTTAGACATATACATCGACAGAAAAAATCATGATTGAAAATTAAAGTTTGTGGATATCGGAATCCAGACATACTGCAGAAAAGAATCATCCTTGAAAATAAATGATCGTTCTGATGGAAAAATAACTATTTCTAAGATTATACGGTAAACCCTAAATTTTACGCAGATTTGAAGAAAAGGTGGCGAATCGTTTGCCTATATTTAGGCGTATGGTGCGTATAACATCTTCTGAAATGACTTGAAATTTAAACTAAATCTGACACCCCCGGTCTAGTGCCTCTTAGGTACTCAACTATCGTTCTGCCTTTCGTATAAAATAAAATTCAGTGGTCATTTACCCTTAAATACGACTGGATTCGGCGAGTAATAATTTCACTTTCGGAGTGTGTGCTGATTGCATTACAGAATGAGATATATTATTTCCATTCTGAAATAATCGTCCAAAATGTTCTTTAGCTCTCGGTCTATTAGCTATATATAAAAAATGGATGATTTGAATTTTAGATTTTTTGAAAAGTGATAGAATTTTTCCAAATTTTAACAAACTTTCGATCGCCTCAAAAATTAAGCAAAAGTGAAAGCCTAGAAATCGAGGAACTTATTTGATATCAGAAGGGAAAATAAATTTACTTTAATAAATACGTTTTTGAGTGTTGTCTTATTCTTTCAAAAAAAAGTGTTGATTAGTAATCAAGGTAGAGAAAAATTCGCTCTTTGGTTAGTTGTCCGCCGGATTTGGTTACCGTCTCCGTTTCCGGTTTTAACCTTGTCTAAACTTTTCTTATCAACTCACCGGCTTAATCATCCGACATTTGTAAACGAAACAAAAAATAATTAAAAACCACATACATTATACAATTCGTAATGGGAAAATCCAACTAGGTATATTCATTTTCTTTTATTATTATGTTATTTTATTTTCTCTATTTTCCAAAATATAAGTCAACTTGAATTCTAACTACCTTCTTAGATACATATTCATTTTAATTTTTATTTGTGGATTAACTAATTTTTCAATATGCTTATCTGTGAATTACACTATAAGGCAAGAAATTCTAATTGAAAAGATTTTGTTTTGCGGAGAGTAGCAGAGTTGTTGAATGATAAAGAGAAACGTGGAGGTTGTCCTCTGTTTGATGCAAATAAATATACACAAATATATATCAAATATAAATATGTAAATGTATATGTAAATAATATATATATATATATATATATATATATATATATATATATATATATATATATATATATATATATATATATATATATATATTTATTTATATAATGTGGTTAATTCGGGTTGAATGATAAATGACTATAAGCCAATGTATTCCTAAAAACAAATTATTTATTCTAAAAATTATTTACAGCTTTGATATTAGTTTTCTATATACAGAGATTATATTTAATATAATAAAAAAAACAAACATACCTAATATAATTACCTAAAAACAAATTGGTTTTTATAGTTTGTTTTCTAGTATTCAATTTTTATCTTTTTATATTTTAAAACAAATTTTATAACTTTAATATTTTAAACTAGTTTTCAAACCGTCAGCCATTAACAAATTTTAATAAGTTTTATATTTGACATGGATAGCAGTGGGACCAACTTGATAGGCCCAAAGTTGTACGCGGTTAAATATGAAGATATTTTACATTTATACACCTATATACAAATTTAAATTTAATATAGATACCTATATATGTGTATCTTTATTTGCATCAAGCAGAGGACAACCTCCTTGTTTCTCTTTGTAAAAGAAATTCTAGGTGAGGAAAATGATTGAAAGAAAATTTTCCCTAGAATCTCTATGCCTTATATTGAAAATATATATGAGTGTGTGTGTGTGTGTTTGTTTCACCTTACACCAGACTTCTTCCTTCAATAATACGGAATTATACTATGCAAGTTTAGGCGGGTTTTCACCCAAATCGACTTGAAAGACAAGAAAGACAAGAATCTACGACAAAAGATGTCATCTATGATTTCATAGTTAATAAATATTTTCCAAAATACCTAAAGATATCAAATTCGTTCTAATTTTTTGATAATGAAGAGAAATGGTATTTTTTATAATTTTGAGTTAAGTCATGTTGGGTAAAAAATAGCCACCACTTTAAGGCTCATCTAAAACCGTCGTTTTAAAATGAATTAAATTGAAAAAAGAATATCTCGATTTTATCTACTTAAAAAGATCTTTATAGAGAAACTTTCCATTCTAAGAAAGAAAAAAATATTTTCAACAGATTCTAAATTATTCATCTGATTAAAATGAATGAAAAAGCATGAAATGCTAAAAAGAACTCGAAATGACATGTATGATGCAGCCAAGATCGTAAGATTCAAGCTGATTAGTTTTCGTTGAGAAACGCTCAAAGTTTAAATTGCGTACATAAGACTATAGAGCATCTAGAGCAGGGCTACCAAACCCGCTTGCGGCCCAGCACTGCAATCTGCAAAGAGTGTATCCCAAAATAAAATCATAAACTTGCTTAAAACATTGAGATTTATATGTAGAGATATATTTATTTACGTTTTCGAAATATGAATGTACATTTGTACAATAATTGAAGCTTTTTCCAAGAAAAAAATTCACTAAAAGCAAAATTATAACCTCAACTATATAAGATAAAAAAATAATGAAGTTTCGAATATTTAAAAATTCTTCTTCTATTATTTTCATTTTTTTAAATATTTATTATTTCAGTAATTTATATGCTACGACACTAATCAAATCTATAGTTATCATTCTATATTACAAGGAGACAAGGAATTGTTGGGGTTTTCTAGAACAATCACAATTAATCGATAATTTCTCACCTGGACTAATATTTTACATGGCAGGACTTGCCTTTTATATCTTTGCACGTTCTTACATGTCAATAGATAATGGATAATCAGGGATTATATCCGTGACCCTTTTAAAAAATAAATCATCACTCCTTATATCCTTCTTTAATCCCATTCGATTTAAACCAGAACTGTCCATCTATATATCCAATATAAAGTTTTAAAATTTCTTAAAACATTGGGATGTATATGTAGATACTGGAAAACACACAACAATTTGGCCTGATAATTTTTTTCTCTAAAATAAGAAATCTGAACATCTACTGTGTAGTTTTCGAAAAATAAAAGTGCTAATTTTAAATTTTTAACCTGTAACTAGATTTCAAAATTTTTGGTCTATTTTCGACTCCATTTTCATTAGAAATAAATTTTGCCCCGTGTAAGGCAAAAGGTTGGACACCCCTGATCCAGAGGAATTTTAAAAGAGAATCCATCCGGCATGATCTTGAATAGACTATTTACTTAGAATTAGCAACTAATTATTATTAGATAGCAATATAAGTTATTCTAAGATTCAGTACTCACAACAGTTCACCAGGAAAGAATGATTAACTCACAATTCAAGATTTTGAAGTCTCCTTACCTGAGGACAAAAGAAAAGTATATTAGAATTTGTATTAAATTTTAAAATGATTTTTGACATTTGGTATAATGAACCCACTATAGGAATATTATTTGTCTATTTTTAGTTTGTTTCTTAATTAGTCTATGAACTAAAATGCTCTGACCGTCAATGTTTGTTTAGATGGTTGTTGGGATTTTGATGTAATAATTGACAATGAACAGTGAACAGCAAAAGAAAAATTGAAGATTTAGAATGATTACAGTTTGCTCGGGTTGTTAATGGACATAATTTAATGCGGTTTTAAGTAAAAAAAATCATTCAAAATTAATTAAAGTTAACAATGAAATAAATAAAAATTTAAATAATATTATTTTTAAAATGGACATACACCCCAGAAAGAAAATAGAAAAATATTTGATTTCTAAAAATCGGTTCTTTGAATCCAATGCATGTATTAAAGTGACGGGCCAGAGATCGATTACCATCTTAAGATGGTAATCGCGTATTACGTCACTGATGTCCATTTTCTTTGAATATTTAGTAGATGGATTATATCGCCCTGAGATGGCTGTGCATTGAAACCTTGTTGTCCATAATCCATTTAGCAATTCGAACAGCCTCCCTCCCTCTCCAACTCGGGCTAGGCTGTCTATGGGGGTAATCCAATCCCGACTCGATTACCAGAGCCGCCTTAACCCCCTACCCCGTTCTTTGCTGGCCGGAGGCCTCTTGTCTTCATTAGCCCCGGGGCCCCAGGCTGGGATCGATCGCGGACCACTCAAGCCGACCCCTTTTCCATCTATCTATGACTTAGTCCCACTCCCAAGCTCCTTTATCTTTTCTTATCGAAGGAAAGGTATTTGATGGCCCCGATCGCCGCCTTTAGTTTTTCTATTAACTTTCTCAACTAATAGAAGTGGAGCTATTCTTTTGATCCATCTACACGCGGAGGTAATGAAGACGCTACCTTTGTAGATCCACTCAATTCAATTGGTGTTATTTCATACTTTCAATATATTATAATTCAATCAATTCTATCATGAATATCAATTGATTAAAGCTTTTGTGATTAAAATTTTTATTCAAACTTTTTATTAAAAACCACATTTTTAACAATTGCTGTATTAAATATATACTTATATTATCAACAAACTAATAATAAACACAAAGAACAAAGAGGTTGTCCTCTGCTTGATGCAAATAAACATACACACATATATATCGAGATGATACATCTGTATATATATTATTTATAATAAAAATAATATAATAAAATAAATAATATCTATACAGATATATCATCTCGAAATATATGTGTATATGTTTATTTGCATCAGCAGAGGACAACCTCTTTTTTCCTCTTTGTGAATCAACAACTCTGCTACTCTCGGCAAAACAAAAACTTTTCAATTAATAATAAACACATAAAAACATAAAGCATGATGTCTTATATCTGTGATTTTTTTTATAATAATATAGATTTAAGAAGAAGTTGCACCAAAAATAAATGTGATGATACTTCCAGAAAGCTCTTTTATAGGTTGAATATCTCTAGAGTGATAGAGCAGTGTTTATCTAACGTTCAACATAAATTTAACCATTACTGCCTAACCCTTTGAGTTACACAAATTTATAAAATAATCTTTTTTTAAAGAATATTTAATTTCCAACAGAGAAAGTTTATGTGAGTGAAAAAAATCAATAGATTACGAGTTAAAAGATATTCCAAAATTGTATGTAGGGGTGAATAGACTTGAATCAATAATAAATAAGGTCTCTGATGAAGTGAGCATAAATCCTCTCAGATATAATAAACCCATAAAAAATTTTAAATGAGAAATAAATCGATCTTATATTATCGATTTCATCATATCTGGTGGTTCATCGTCTATCTTTTTAATATAAGAAAATAGCATTTTGATTAAGAATTTTTAGTAGCCTAAAAGAAATTGTATGAAAATATTCAATTTCTTCTCTCCGGGACTCGAATCAACTAGAAATGGTCAAAAGTTTTATTTTTTTCTCATTAGATATTTATTCACAAATCTATTGAAATTTCATATTGATATGTTATTTTAATTTATCTTTTATATTAAATAATTATTATTAGAGAAATTTGGATTTTAAAGGGTAAAGTTTATTTGGAAGTCCAATTTGAAAAAATGCTTTAACTCCTTTGAAATTTTTTTTAAAAATATGAAATTAATAGATATTATAAAACAATTAAATATATTAATATATAGCTATCTAATTCTGAAACGAAAATCAGTTGCTATAGCTTTCGAGAAAATGGCCAAAAAATCGATCTGAACCGTCCAGGAAAGGCCAAGCTTTAGAAGCCTTTAAAAATTCAATCGAGCGTCACAAGTCAACGCTTGCCTATGACTTTTCAAACTTTTTCAAAGGCATCTCGTAGTTTTCAAAACATCGTTTTTTGAGGGTTCAGATGGTTTTGGCCATTTTCTCAAAAAGTACTGAATTCGATTTTTCAAAATTCAAATTAAACTAATCAGCAATCAATTGTTTTATAAGATTCATTAATTTCATAATTTTAAAAATACTTCAAAGGAGTTATTAGGGGAGCCTATATTCAAACAAAGCTTCAAATAAAGTACTGTTAAACAAAATATTTTAATGAAAATATTTTATATAAAATAAACAGAGATGTATGAAATTTTAAAGATTTAATTAGATATGTAATGAGAAAAAATAAACCTATTGGCATTTCAAGCTGATTCGCTCCCGGTGAGAAGAATGACTCTTTTCATAAAATTTTCGTAAAATTCATAAAATTTTATTCAAATGTTTTTTATTAATGTGGAACTTCGAATTATAAGTAATTGAGCAAATAAGATCGATTTCTTTTTGTTTATAATGGTTTTGGTCTATTGTATACAAGAGGTTGAACGCGTTTCGCCAGACTGTCGAGGAATCTCACATTTTTTTTCACAATCTTATACTGAATTTTAAATCATTTGCCACATATTCAAATTTAATATATTTAAATATACGATTATATAATATATAATATATTAACAACTAAAATAAAATTTATTTATGCCTACTAAAAGCAAATGTTCGATTTATTTGGCATAACTGTGCTTGCGTCAAAAAAACTTACAGCAAAAATAAAAAGCAATAATTAATTAAAAGTTAATTTATATGATATGAAAAATTATCAAAAACGATATTGATTGTTTTATTTGAATATTATCAGAGGAAAATTCTCGCTTTCGGCCTTCTTGTCCTAGAAAGGTAATCGGACTGAAATTCATCCATATTCAACAAGTTTCAGCATATAAGTAGTATTGAAATATTTTATTCAATTTATTAATTTTGTAGAATTAGTGGGAGCATTTTCACATTTGTTTATTTTGATTTTTAATTTGGGATTTCTTGCTGATTTGTATTTTATAATGTAAGTGATCCAATCCATTTTTATATACACAGGTATAGGCCTAGGTCGATGTGAAATTGAATTGAAATGATGTTTGTGTATGTGTTTGAATTCACATTTTTACAATTATTATGATGGTTTTAATTCTCTAAAAACAAATAGGGGAAACCTCATTTATTCATCGTAGCAGAATTATCCATTTTTCCTTCAAGGATAAGAATTGAACAGAATCTAACGGATATTATGCAAATATTTAAGTAATAAAATAGAAGGAGGAATATTTAACAGGTATCCATATTCGGGTCCGTAATAGGCTGAACTGCGGTCTTCTCGGTGCACCATCGCGCTCATCGTCTACTTCCGATTCTCTCCGCTTAATTTTATCAATCCTTTGGGTCTCGGCTACCTCTAAACCAGGTGTTAATTATCTTTTGAAAACACTAGGATGTCTGTGGGATCAAGAAAATCCCCTCTTCACTGCTAGATAATATATGGAGTAGCCAAAAGAGAAAGTTATCGATCTCGATATTCCTGAACATAGAATAGTTTTTTTAAATATTTAATAATCTTAATTTTCTAATGAAATTTTACTTGGGGAATTGATTATTTACACCGGTATACGGTATAGATCAAGTCAAATATTTAAATATTTCATTTTTAGATTAAGATTTATATAGTA
>JALMQS010000085.1:3184417-3232037 GCA_024734495.1 Forficula auricularia | reverse complement strand
TTAAGAATTTACCAGAATTTGTAAATAGCAATATAACGAAACCCCGTAATAAAAGTACCGAGTAATACAACGGTTACCTATTTTATAAAAACAAAAATAGTAATACAACACAAAGTACCATTAAAAGTCATAGCAGAATGATTTTATTACAAAAATCCCGAAGATGTTTTTTTTTCTATAGAAACTGAATTGTAAAAGTGATCCATAACAATTTGGATTCAAGAGACGATAATATTCTTGTGATTTTCTCAATATAATTTTCAAGTAAAAACTAGATAACATTCAGATTGGAAAAATTGGATTTCCATTAAATCCTCATTTTCTTTTTTGTTCTTGAAAAAAATAAATACTGGGTGATTTTTAAGCAGACACAATTTGGAGAAAAAAATTATTATATATCAAAATTTTTCCTTGTATTTTCGTAGAAGGTATTAGCTATAAAATTGTTATAAATTTTTTACACGTTTATCAAATAAGAGATGTAAGAAAGGATAGAATTTTAATTTTCGATACCCTAGACTCTAGCTTTAAAAGTTCCGGTTCAAAAAATCAAAAAGACAAAAAAATTATTGAGATTTTAATGCGAAGTCACAATATAGCCATAAATAAACAATTTATATTTAAGTTTATTATTAACTACATACGGCATTTCTAGCGAACCCGAGTCTTGGGAAATTTTTCACTTTTTTTTCTTAATTAATAAATGTGGTGATGAGCGATTCTTTCATTAGAATCCGATCGAGTAAAATTACCAAAAAAGGGCGTGGATAGAATTATCTTCCTTTATAGCGAAAGAAATGCAAGGATACGCAATACAAATCAAGGCCTGTTTTGACTATTAAAGATTCAATTTTAATTTCTATTTGTCTAGGAATGACCTTTTTCTCTTGATCAAAATTATACTCTTTATAGAGAGAGCAAATATTTAATTGAACTTCAAAAAATTCAGACAATAATGTGAAAAATACTTCTTCGTACTGGCTCGTGAAAAAGTTTTACTTTTTTCTTAATTTTTATCATTCAATAGAAAAATTAAATTCATAAAAAGAAATCGTCTTAGAAAGTTTGTTCTGTAGCAAAATGCGCAGAACTGTTTAGATTTTGGGCTCTCTAAGGCAGTGTTTCTCAACCTGTGAGCAGCAAAAGAATGTCAAATGTTCCGAGAGCGTTTTTGGAAAATTGCATGGGTTTTGTAACTTTGAAATAGTATTTGTAATTACTTCAATTTTTTTTTGTATCATACAACTTATAATTTTTTTTTAATTTAGATGTGCCTCAAATGATTCCAGATATTTTTAGTGTGCCGTCAACCAAAAAAGGTTGAGAAAAACTGCCCTACATTAATCTCGTAGAAAAAAATATTCCGAATCCATTATATTTCCTTCTCATATTTCGCAAATTTGATTTTAACTCAATTTTGAAAAAACTAATTCTTTCTAATTGCCATTATAATGAAGTTTTGTTAATAGGAAGAAGCATTAAGTAATAAAATTAAACAAACGATTTCCAGTTAAAACGGCGGACAAATCCTGGCGTTGATGCAACCTTAATGAAGCGTTTAAACAAAGGTGGCTTTCATTACAGGTACATTTCCCTATCCCTATAATCACATTTAGACCAGTGATGTAATATGACATCAGATCCTGGCTGTCAAATCGACAAAATAAATGGGGCAAGAAAAATTACTCTTCTAAATTAAACATAGAAACCTTCAAAATTATAAATACAAGAGAGGGTATTATATTTTATTAATGAATGATGATAATGGATATTTGTATTGGGATAAAAAATATGACAAGGAATAAAATAGGTGCCCGAAATATTTATATTTGGATTAAGTAGAAAAAGGAACAGATAATAATACATCAGTATAGAAGAATTCTAAGGTGTAAATATTTCTATGGTCATAGCCAAAGAGATTGTAAGGGTTAATTCTCCCAAATTTTGAAAAATTTGAAGATGATTTCCAAATTTATAAGAGAATAATATCGAAATAATTAATGTCAGTATAGATTTTAAGGAATGATAATTTCTGAAATAAATCTTTCACTTACTCAATGAGAAATAATTCACAAGATGATTTTCTTTATTCTAAAGCAAAGAGACTGCGCAATCGCAAAAAAACAAGGAATATTTTCTGGGGTCATATTTTTATTCCCTGAAATTACTTACGCATAATTTCCAATTGCCTACTTCATTAAGAAATGTTTTTTTTTCTTTCTTAGATGTAAGCACGAAAAAAATAACCATCTTTTTCTAAAGAAAAAGTAAATAAATTAATGGATGAGCCCATTGAATGTTAATTTTTAAAATATTTCAAGATTTAATCACTACATTTATACGTGTAGAAATTTTCCTTGGGAAATTCGTGAGATTTATTGAACCCATGAGCTAGCTGGAGTTCCTCGAAAATTTAAAGAAAAAAGATACTAATGTTTTTTCTTTTTTACTTTATCCAATGCGAAACATGGGTTAAGTAAGTATTGTAATCGGTCTCGCGGCAAGCGCGACTTCAAAAGCTCCTCAGGTCAAGACTAAGGAACTCACGGTCTCAATTAAAGTCATAAATTGTAGTGAATATTCAACTAGGGTTGAACTTTAGCATGTAAGGGTTTTACCAAAAATTACATGGGGTCTCGTCTAGAGGGCGGCAGTGATTTTTGCATTTAGTCTGTGCGAATGGATGGATGTTATCATTTTTTTCGTCCACGATTTTTTCCACAGCGTTGAATCAATTGAAATGAAATTGGAAACCTACCATTCTTTTAACTAAATGAAGCGCTGATTAGTTTTTGGTACATATCGGCCCGCAAACATTAGTACTTTATTTCAGTACTTTTTTAATTTTTTATAAATATCTTGAAAATGACTTAACCAATTTTGATGAAATTCAATATGTTAATTAAGGATCTTGAGGGACCACAAAAAAGATTAAATAAAGTTTTTAGTTAAGTACTTTACTCTAGAGGAAGATAGTACTTTTTTAATTCTTTTTATTTTATTTTAATCATGGACCGCAAATAGCCAGTGATATCTGATTAATAATAAAGGAATAAAGATATTGATATTTCAAATGACTTTGGATAAAGTTTAGAAAACGATCCGTTGCAGTTTATTTTTATTTCAATCAAAATTATAAATCGAAAACAATTTCGGCTAGTTCAACCCGACATCATCAGTCTGGAAGACATAAACACATACAAGGGAAATTACAATACTGAAAAATGTGTCTATCATAAACTATATGTATATATTGTATGTTACCTCAAATTCAAAACTTATACAGCTAAGAAGTGCATTTTATGGCTGTTATACACACCAACAAAGGAAGAGAAATCATAATTCTTTTCTAAATAAAATAAGAATACAATTCTCCTGTTTAACAATTATAATAAAAATTAACCTATTTATCATATTACAATAAAATGAGAAGTCATTATTACTACCTTGGTTTATTTCTCCAACTAGTCAGGACAATAAATAAATTAAGTTGAAAAAAAATACATTAATATTTATATTTTCCAAAAAATTTTATTTCTCAGAAATCTGAAAAATCTCCAAAGCAAACATTTTTATAGAATGAATTTGAATTAGAAAACAAATGAGACAAGTAGGAAGTAAGGTCCAGTTTTTTCATAATTTTATACAAAAACTAGCTGCAAGGCCCGCCTTCGGAGGCCTCTTGCTAGCCAGGGGCACGCCCCCTGGACCATAAACCCAAGAACCCCACTCCAACCCCCTCACCGTATCCCTGTCCACCTCAGACCCCCCGACCAATCCCCGTACCCACTCCCCCTCTCACTACCACCGCCCCAACCCCCGCTCCCACACCACCCATGACCTCCACCCCGCCTCCGCACCACCACACTACGCCTCTGGGCCCTCACCTGAACCCCCTACTCCACCCTGCACCACACCCACTCAGGACCCCAGCCCATGCCCTCCACCCCGCGCACCACACCCCCGCCTAGCCCCCTGGACCACCTGGACCTCCACTACACCCCCGGACTCCACCTCGCTCCACCCTACTCCGTCTTGCTCCCTAACCCCACCCTCATTCTATCCCCCACCCCGTCCCCTAACTCACCTCCGCCCCCACCATCACTCCACCCCTGCACCCAGTTTTTGCATTTCTAGCCTTCTAGTGACCCACAGATTATGTATACAAAATTTTGTTGAGTTTGCTCCAAGGGCAAGAATTTACATTTTTGCCGCCCCCCTTTTTGGGTGGGGGGCAAATTCTTTTTAAACAAAAGTTGTCAGAAATCACATCCCCTACAATTTTGCTCATTATAAAATTTGCCGTAGAGTTAATAGTTTAGGAGTTATTTGATAATTCTCATTCGTGCGCCCCCCCCCCCAAACCCCCTTTTGGGGTCAAAAAATATCAAAACGTTATAGAGCTAAAAACGTAAGTTAGAAGACATCTGATACAAATATGAAATTTCATAATAATCCCTTTAGCCGTTTTGACCTGAATCGTGAGACAACTTTTCGCGGAAAACTACACTGAAACAGACAGACAGACAGAAGGATTTTGTTGAGGGTGTTTTCGTTCATAACTTTGGTTGAAACGTGTGCAACCAAAATTTGGCGTGATTTCGAGCAATATACAGACAAAACCTTAATTTTATATATATAGATTGTAGGTATTAATTGATAAAAATATATTGTAACAAAAATTATGTTAAATTAAATATTAAAAGATATTTTATATTTGATTTCCGTGGACTATATTTAGATTAGTGTCAACTAGAGGATTTTGAGTGAGGGATGAATCTCCCTCCATGGCACATCGCTTAAATTCATATTATCCTAAATTGAGACTTATATGGTGTAGTTAATTATTTAGGAAACATAATTTAAGGTAATTCTTAATAACTTAACTTACTAAATTTTGAAATTGAGTAGAAGTAAAAGAGTTAATAATAATAATTATGATACTATTCTAAGGAAGATTATTTAATAATAATAGAAGAGCGGAGGCCATTTAGATTATACTAGTATAACTATCTAAATATAAACATGATATAGTAGGGATGAAATAACTAAGGGATAATATAAATGATATAAATAGGTATATCATTTTAATAATATATATCTCTACCCTAAAATCTTAAGAGGCTAAATAGGACTCAAGCTCTATTTATAAATAAATCTAAATGAAAACAATCCAACAAATACATTTATTATGTGTGTGAAAGCCGTCCACAAATTAGTGATGCTTGAATATTTGAAAGAATAAGCTGACGTGTTCTGATGTGGCCATCCACTTGACTTTACCATACAACCTGGCCCCTCACTTATATTTAATATTTAATCAAATTATTTATAATCATGTAAGGGGGGGGTTAGTTTTTGCATATTTAGACTTCTTGGGACCCACTGATTATGTATACAAAATTTGGTTTAGTTTGGTAAATGGCCAAGATTTTCATTTTTTGACCCTCCGCCCCCCCCCCCCATTTCGGGCGGTTAGTTTTTGCATTTTTAGACTTCTGGGGACCCACTGATTATGTATACAAAATTTGATTGAGTTTGGTAAATGGCCAAGATTTTCATTTTTTGACCCTCCGCCCCCCCCCCCCCCCCTTTTTGGGCGGTTAGATTTTGCATTTTTAGACTTCTGGGGGTCCACTGATTATGTATACAAAATTTGGTTGAGTTTGCTCAAACGACCTAGATTTTTAATTTTTAACCCCCCTCGACCCCCCCTTAATTTTGGGTCGATATGCACCAAAATCTAATCAGCTCTTAATCTCAATGGACCAAAACTACGTGTGAAATTTGGTTTCGATATTCACACTAGTTTTTGAGCTAGCTCGTACACAAATTTGGTAACGCACAGACTAACTAACTAACTAACAGACATTTTGACAAAACAATTATTATCTCGAAAAATATAATTTTTTCGATGTTCACTTATTAGAGCTTTTTTGTAGACCGAAATACCATGGTTTCGCTCAATTTTTTTTTAATCGAAATAGTTTCAGCCGTTTTTGAGATATTTTGAAAAAAAAAGGAAAAAAAAACACTTTTTTCATGCACGATTACAATACTTGACCATACCCTGTATGGTAAAGTAAAAATAAACAAAGGTGATTGAACACTCGAGGGATATTTAATGGTTGGATAGGAATCAAAGATATTTGAGGAGCTGAGTTATGAAGAATTGAAGGTTGTTGGGAGAGGGAAGCAGAAATAATTACTAGATTGTTCCAATTCGAGTACATCCAATTTCACCGACCAAACTTAAAGTAAGGTGGCATTAAAACCAACTTAAAACTAACTTCACTTCCTCCGTCCATCTTTCCAGCTACATATAACCTCATTCGTTCAGCAGAGTTGTTGATTCATAAAGATAAATGTAGAAAAGTATGTTAATTTGAATCAAGCAGAGGACAAACTTTTTGTTTCTCTTTATGTTTCACAGAAACCTCAACTCGGAACTAGTCATTGAAATTTCTTCAGTTTTCTACCTCGGACTACAGAAATTGTACCTTTTTGGTCAAACTTCTAATAATATAGTGTTAAATATAGTGTTAAATTTAATTTAATTTAATTAATAAAATTCAAATTATATAAATTAAATTTAAGTAAGACTAAGAATACTTTTTCCTAAGTATCATTGGAGAAATACAATTTCCCTTAAATGCTAATTTAAGTGCTATCTTATTTCTTATTTTAAGTTTGTTTGGTGAAATCGGCTGTTAGTCTTTTTATTTTTCATTAATTAGTAGAATTTAAAAGTTTAGGCATGTATTAGAAATACAGTTTAGCTAGAAAGCAATGAGGGGACCATGGGAAAAACTACTAACGTAAACTAGGCCATTATTGGTAAAAAAATTATTATTTCTTAAATGTTGGCTTATAACCCTTTCATTATTAAATTTGATCAGTGGAGTGATTTCAAACGCTCTTGGCTAAAAACAATGGTGCCCGACTTTCCCCAACCAAACTGAAACTAAGTTACCTAGTGCTTAAACATAATACCAACTTTTATTTTCCCCTAAGTACAAAAATGATATTTATGGAAAATAAGTATCATTTTTGAAATAATCACTTCTATATTTTTTTTAAAGTAATCGAATTCACCAGAAAGATGCGTCCCCTATGGATCTCAAAAGACTCTTGCATTACCGAAAGAGAAGGAGAAATTGATCAAGCGAAAGTATAGAGGAGTAGGTGTTTTTGCACCGAGTTTTGAAGGTTTGAAAGCTATAAGTGTCGGGAAAGACGGTAGCAGGAAGAGAGTTCAAGTTTCTTGAAGTCATAGGGATGTAAGCTTGGCTTTCTTTTCCGAACCAAACGCTTTTTCACCCCCACACAACTCCTTATATTATACAAGGCTCAAATTCGCCCCTGTCTTGAATATTGCTCTCATCTGTGGAGAGGGGCCTCCGGGCATTCTCTTAATACCTTAGATGCAATCCAGAGGCGGGCTATCAGACTTATAGGCAATCCTGTCTTAACTGACACTCTCGACTCCCTAGCCCATCGTAGATATGTCTCCGCCCTTTCCCTTTTTTATAGATATTACCATGGCTTTTATTCTGACGAAATAAAATCGATAATCCCACCAAAGGCGCGAAATAAACGATTTTTTAAGACACCCCTACGCGCTTAAATTGGATACTAATCGAACAAACGCATTCGCCAATTCATTTATCCCTATGACATCTAGAGACTGGAACTCTCTCCCCCGACCGTCTTTCCAACAAATTATAACCTTCAATCTTTCAAGACCGGCATCCCCAGATACCTTCGACTCCTACCCAATCCCTAAATCTCTTCTTATCTTCACGAATCAAGGATACACCGCGGCCTACAGAGGTTGTACCTTCTTGGCGCAACTTCTTCTTGTATCAATATCTTTATAAAAAAAAAAAATAAGGACAAAGGTATTGGCGAATGAAGTGGTCGGGCACTCTTCCAATTTAACCGTGAAAGAATGTAGGGAATCGGTTTATTGCGCAAACTTTGGGACTAATTACTGATTTTAACTCATCAGAGTACATGCCGTGATAGTATCTATAAAATAGGGAAAGCGCGGAACCATTTCTTCAATGAACTAGCGAATAGAGGTAAGGGTCAGATCGTCAATTAGCTTGATAGCTTGTTTCTGAATTGCATTCAGGGTGGCACGAGAATGCTAGGAGGTTCTTCGTATTCTTTTTTTATGGATGATATTTTTTTTTACTTCTTTAATCTTTCTTTATTATTTTCGCTTCTTAAACTTTTTGATATTATCTCTCCGTCTAATTTTGTAAGTTTACAACTTTTAGTGATTTAAGTGTAGTACAACACTCAGTGGAACCAAAGGGTATGTTTGTCTGTATACATTGCAACTAAATAAATAAATATAGTATAATCTATACCTTGATTTCTTTAATAATAAAAATTATTTTTCTTCCCTCGGATCGCAATTATTTCTTTTGTTTTCACCTTTAAATAATTTTTTATTTTTATTTATTTCAACAAAACAAACAAGATGTCACTGTTGATGAACGAGTCGACTAGCGGCCGACAGACAGACAGACAGACATTCTTGTTTGGCACGATACAAATTAATTTGGACACACAATCCGAAAGGTAGAAGACCATGACGTGGAGGAGAGTAGAGAGAGATGAGTTGGGCGCAGAGGGGGTGAGAGTCACATACCAACCCTCTAAGTGGCGGGGGTTGTAGTCGAAAACCCCATCAATCAAAGTCCTTGGGCATCCATCAAGGCATCTAACCCCCCACTTTAACGGGGTGAGTAATTTATAGCTACCCCGAAACGACGACGACGAAAACGACGATGTCGGAGACTTTGACGTTTTTACGCTTTTGTTTTTTACTTTCACTTATATAGAAAAAGTGAAGAATTGGAATGGCATTTCCGAAAATGCACTTTTAAAATTTCTCAATTCCATTATTATAAATTTCATTTTCAGGGTTTGATTTTCATTTGGAAATATGGTATAGTTTTATATATCATAAAAATAATTTTTATAAAAAAAATAAAACCGACTTCAAAAAACTTAAATGCAACAAATAAAAATAATAATAACTTAAAAATAAAATAAAATCCACTAAAGGGTATAAAATAATTATATTATTTAGTTACAACTAAACGACGAAATATTAACATGAAATTACTTTTTGAAGTCGGTGCCAAATAAACTATACCTATAAGCGAGCGTATCCGCCAAACGTACTAAGTAATATCCGTCAAGTGCGATTCATAAAATATATATGTTTGGCACCGATTTCAAAAAGTAATTTCATGTTAATATTTCGTCGTTTAGTTGTAACTAAATAAGATAATTATTTTATACCTTTTAGTGGATTTTATTTTATTTTTAAGTTATTATAATTTTATTTGTTGCATTTAAGTTTCTTGAAGTCGGTTTTAATTATTTTTTTATAAAAATTATTTTTATTTTTCTCTTTTTAGTGATGTTATTAATAGTGACTTAATATAATACCTTGCATGCATCTCGTAAGAGAAAGCGTCAAGTGAATGAATCAGAAAATGATAATAAAATTCAATTCATAAATATAGAAATTATCTCGAAACGTTTGCGGGTTTTAAATGAATGTTATAAGCTTTTTTTATAAAAGATTTTATTTATCATAATTTCGATTATTTGCTCATAAGAATTGGAGATTTACGTTATTTCGTCATTGATCATATCATCGAAACTTGACCAAATTAATATGGCACCATCCCTAAGATACCCCCTTTCCAATAAAAAAAGAATCATCGAAATCGGTTCATAAACAAAGAAGTTAGATCTGAACAAACCTAACAAAAAGGTCTAATACCAATGAAAAAAACGTGACCAATCGGAAGCTAGACTGAACCCAATGCAATTTTTTTCAAAACCGGTTCACAACATTTAGCCAGTAACAATAAATATAAATACTTTTTTTTAATCATAGGTGCTAAGTAAGTATATCCTTGAAAAGATCTCATTAAGTAAAATAAGAATACATTTTTTATAAATTTATATGACTTTAAAATGAAAGCGTTAGAGAATACCAAAGTAGCCGTTTTTAGGGGATTTTTGAGACAGCTAATTTTCAATCTTTTATTCCCCGAGATTAAGGTATGTTATATTCGAATCAATTTCATTCTGAGTTACGGGCTGTAACGCCAGGCGCCGAATATTAAAATTTACCTTTTGGAGAATTAAAATTAATATCTCATGTAATTTTAATCTTGTTATTTAATCATATTTAATTGAAATATCTCGAAAAAAGTTTTTTTTTCAAAAATAAAATTTTTTAAGGCTATAGCCTTGTGAAATTTGTCATATTGATAAAAAATTTCAATTATCAAAAGTATAGGAATTTTAGTATATTTGGGATGAGAATGTCCTAGATAATGATGATTTTATCATAGATTAGTAGTATTAGTGAGGGAGCCACGTTTTAGCCAGTCAAATTGTTATTCTGCAGCGAGCAAAGTCTGGATCCGAGGAGATGCGTTGCTTCTCTAGCTGGGAAGGTTTTTACTGAGTGGTTTATTAGCATATAGTCCAACCCCTTTTAGTCGCCTTCTACGATAAGCAGGGGATACTGTGGGCCTATTCTATTCCCAGTCTACAGGGGGTTAATGAATGATTTAGCTCGAAATAATTCTCCACTTATTAACCTGATAACCAAATAAGTAGGTAATCAGTTCAAACATTTTTAAAATATCTGAGTCTTTTAAGGGGCCATCCATAAATTACGTCATTCGAATTTCATGATTTTTGGAACCCCGCCCCCGTCCTTGTCACAGATGGTCACATTTGTGTGACCCTCCTGGTGTGACATCACATATTTTGCAATTTTAAATTTAGAAATTATCAAATTAAAACATCACTTCCAAAATTATTTATATATTTCTATTTAAAATCTTTTTTTCATAAAATCAATAATACATCAAGTAATTATTTTAGAAATTTTACAAAACATAACAAATCAAATGAACAATACAAAATTTAATCATCTTGTCTCCATGGACATTTTAAAGTTTTTCGTTAAAGTTGAGCTTTAATACTTTAGATTTATACATGTGACATCACGAAGCTTATGACTCGCCCCCCCCCCCCTCTTGTCACACGATGTCACACTTTGTTAACCCCCCCCCCCTTAACGTGTGACGTAATTTGTGGATGACCCCTAAAAACAAAGTACTTTTAATTTAACTAATTTTTATTTGTACTTTTTAATTTTATTATTGATTTGTTATCAATGCAGCGGGGGTAAGTAAAAGTCGTGTGTTGTTCAGTAAACCCGCCAGAATATTTTCTTTTCGGATAAAATTCCAAATTCACGATAAGATAATCTCTATTGTTTATTTGTAGTAGGTATATTAATAGCAGTAAACAGGACTATTCTAATAATATTAATTAATTTCAATTCTATTATGATGGATTAGCGTGTTGTGCAGCAGGCGGAGTATTATAAAGTATAGAATAGAATTAACTGATTCCGATTGGTTTATTTAAATTTTGATAAATCTGCGGTGACCGCTCTGTACTATCTACCGAGCAATTGCATTACGAATACTTGTCAGAGATAAGGCTATAGATAGATGGATGGACAAAAGATTCAACTGATAATAATAGAGAGCAATCAGAAAATGAAACAGGCAGGGAAAAAATCAAAATATATTGGATGTTTTGTATAATGAAGGATTACATTTTCTATGATTTTAATTTTATTTCCATCTGTCAAAAAAGATTCATCTTTATATTTATATCAGAACACAAAACATCATTCGGCCTTAACATGCAGTTTTACTTTAAATTAGAAATTATTTAAAATAAGAATCTTTTTATTTAAAATTTTGAAATCATTTTCGCTACTCTTCGTAATTATTGGACATTGGAGAGGAGATGAGCCCCGAATCTGGCAGCCCCTCTTCCCTAATAATAAATAGTACCTGGAGGCACCGAGCGATGCTCGGTAACTTCTTTCTTCTGTTAAAACCTTTATTTTAATATTATTTTTAATTTAAAATTCTGATACAAAGGTCGATTTTTATTTGAGAGCCGTTTACAAATTAAAAAAAATACAAATATATATAGTATTCGCCCACTGTACCCCACCCCCGGATCCCCCACCACTGCACCTCACCTGTTTTGATTCAACCATATGATTCATTTTTATTCATCCAATTGTTAATAAATAAAACCTATCAAAATGTGTTGTTTTTTCAGAAAATTGAAACCTGCTTATGCAAAATATATTTCTAAATAAATTCTTGATTATTTTTTATTCTATTAAATAAATAAAGTTCTTTATAAAAACAATTATAAAACGTTTATTAATATTTCTAACGTTTATGGAGAACAAAATATGTTAAAATCCACAATCACAATACTTCTTCAAGGCCTTTTAGAACAATGAATTAAGGCAACCCATTGTCTGCCTGGGTACAAAAGGAAAAGAGTAACCTTTTTTAAAACCCTAGGAATGGGATTTGTCTAACTGAGAATAATTAATTTGATTACGAACAAACCCATCAAAAACAATTTTGTTGAAGATGAGACTGTGACAGATCGAATTGTCACCCCAAAAACCCCCTAACCAGTGAATTTAATCAAAATCGGTAGAGTCGTTTTCAAAATAGAACCAAGATACAAATATATATACAAATAAATATACAATTTTTGCTCGTTTAATAAGAGTAAATATATAGCAAATTTATCGAATGAAATAACATAAAGATTTATAAATTATAGGTACTTAAAAAATTAATAGATCCCAGGACTGGGCAGAATTCAAACCCGGGATCCGAGATCTCACATTTCTGGTATGAAGCTCTTTTCACCTAGTTAGCTAAATTTAAACAAAATGTTGGTTTCAAAATTAGGTTTTAATTGAGAAGAATTCAATTATAAAGCCTTATTTCATGATGTAGGTTTTATTTTAGATTTTATCCCAAAAAATAACGCGATATCCATTATAAAGACGATTCTATCAGTAGATATACAAAATTGAGAATTGGCTCAAGTCTCAAGTATGGTTCTTAGGATAGAAACAATGAAGAAAAATGAAAACGACAAAAAATTTTCTTCATAAAATATCATTCTTATACACGTGAGCCGACTGTAGATTTTCGATTTTCCTTAAATAAAAAATAAATAAATAAAAATAAAAAAAATAAACCAATATTCTAGCTAACGCTTCAGCCGCATAAAAAAATAGAAACGTAAAACAGTACCAAGTTTCATGTCACTCGCAAAATTGAACCTTGGAATTGGTTGAAAATTGATGAAAAATGAAATTCAAACTCGATCCCACTTAGTTCATAGACTAGTTTGGTATGTTTTTGACTCAAACACATTAAATCTCCGTTTGAAATTCTATATAAAAGCCTTTTCATAAAGATAATTTATTTATTTTTTATTATAATAAAATTCATAAACAGCATTTCGATGGCCAATTTTGTGGTCGTTTTCAAAATTTTTCAGTAGGCTATTTATTAGATGTTTAGATTTTAAAAAATAAAAGAGAATTTACTATTAAATATGTTGTATTTCTAAATTTTAAATATTGAAGAACCACCTGTTATAAAACCATTACAGTATAGTAAATTTTTAATATAATTTTATAAAATCAAGAACATAAAAAATTTAAACTTTGTATATTAATATATGTACATTCCTCATTATTCAACAACAGGACTTTCGTTTTAAATGCTGGCACCATGGTTGAACACGGTCGAGCCCCACCCGAAGCTGGACAGATTGTCAATTCGCCTTCTTTGATTTTCTTCTTTTTTCTTTTGGGGACTCGGATGATGATAGAATGTCCGTTGATGTTTGCTGTAATCTCTTCAATATCTTCTTCTTCAGGTTTTACTGGAGGTGGTTCCGGCTCCTCGGATAGTTTTTGAGTGCAGATCGTAGTTGGACCGAGACTTGTAGATTTGCATGAACATTTCCCGGAATGATGAGAGAACATTGAAGATGCGTAAGGAGAACATCCTCTTGATTTGTTGGTATATACACTTGCTGGAATAACTCCTCCACAATCATCACAAAGACTTTCAGAACTTGACTTCCGGAGGGGCGGAGGATGATAGTAAGGAAATTCACACGAAGGTGGAGACGAAGGAGGGGGGCAGTGAGTTTGAGGAGGACAATTACTCTGAGGAGGAGGACAGTGAGTTTGAGGATGACGACTGTGAGATTGTGATGGAGGATAGGAAGATGATGCTGGATGTGATGACGGTGCAGGATAAGAGAAAGATGGGGGAGGAGGACACGATGTTTTTGGTGGACAAGATGTTGGAGGAAGAGGACATGGAGTTGGACGACAAGACGGCGAAGGTGTGCATGGCGGAGGCGGGCATGGTAATATATCCTTAGTAGGACCTGAAGATCTAGGAGGCGGGGGTGGTTTTGGAGGACAGACAACTGCTGGCGGGGGACAGTCTTTGGGAATATGAACTGGATAAACATTATTGCTGGGAATTTCCTCTTCGGGTGGACCAAAAGGTTGAGTTTGCTTTAACGGCTCCATATGATAAACATCCGTTTGGTCTGTTGAAGTGAAGGTGAAACTCTCTTTTTGCTCACTACCCACGCCAAATTGGGCCACAATCATTTTGCCAAATCCAGTAAAACGAATAATTGCGGTTATTTCTCCAATAGGCTGAAATATTTCCGAACGGATAATGAATGTCTCCGCAAGCGATTTACACACCGGAACAATATCCGGATAGATAATCACATTTTCCAAAACGTCATTAAAAAGCTCGCTTATATCGACAGCGGCATCGCCAATGTGCATCGTTTCGGGCCGACAGGAAAAGGGTAATCGTCTATCAACACTCACCCGGATAATAAAACTTTCCTGAAGTCGCGTTGTGGGTGATAATGCAAACAAACATGATTTGCCAACTTTCACGCAGTCTTTATTCGGCAAGAGGCAATTGGAAAACTGCGATTCGGAAATGTGTAATGGTGGCACATCTAAGAAACTAAACGAAACGATTGTCTCACCTCTTAGCCACAGGTCGTAGTTTTTCAGGAATATTCACAGCGGTCTTTACGATTTGGACAGAATCAATCAAAAATTCAATCATAAAGAGCCTTTCTGGCTCTTCATAATTATCCGAGCCCATATTCCGAATTTCCCCAAAAAATAAAGTAAAAAGGTTAAATTTAATCTTTATCGAAAAATAAACATGTTGGTTTTGTTTTGAATCACCCTAGTGGCTTTGACTTACCCACCCGACGAAAACAAAAGAAAGTTTTCTAATGAAATTTAAAAATCAAATATTGTTTTTTATTTTTAATTCTAAAATAGATTAAGAAAAGTCACGATAAGTATGACATCTAATCAAGATATATATTTTCTTCACCATTATCTAGCCCTCCCTCTTTCCTTTATTTCCCCCAATAATTATAAATAAAAATTTTATAATTAAGTTTATTATTAATTACTAAGGTGATTCTAGCATAATAGTGAACCAAGTCTCGAAATTTCACTAATTCCTTCAATTATATTTTTGTATTTCTTAAATTGTACTTATAAATAAATTTCCTAATTGTAGTGCATCAGAGAAATCAATGTTTTCTGTTCGGTCTAAGTTGTTATAGATAAGTTTATTTACATTTCAACTCGGAAATCGAACCTAAGTATCAAATTCCTACTGTGCTATTGGCAATCTTTTTTATTCCGTTCTCAGTTATACCTTATATTTATATATAAATTAAAACTTGTTTTTATTAGCCCATAATTATTGACCATTGCACTTTGGTGATCCTTAGGGAACCATTGTAATGCACATGTTAAACACATAGGCAGATACTTGTTAAGACCTCCGAAAATATGGGCAACAAACGTTGTTATTCACAATTATTTATTTAAATTAATTTTCCAAAATTGCAAAACTTATTTTCTGACTTTTATCATGCGTCAGCCAAATATTCAACTGCGAGGTGTCTAACTCTTTATTAAACCAACAAACCATCTTTCACCCTTAAAGTTTAAGGTTCTTAAAGCAAACCCTCTTTTATTCTTTATTTTTAAATATTTCTCAACCTTAATCTTCAGTTGCACAAACTACTCTTATTTTCTTAAATATTTTAAGACATTCTTTAACCTCTTGAGAAAAATACCGACACGTAATATAATCGTCGGCAATATTTTTTTATCCCATTTACCAATTACCTCTACAACAAGCGTTTACTACTCGCCGCCCTCGGCTCGTTTCAAGTCTTTTGTACATTATTCATACACCTTTCCCTGCGGCAAGAGAGTGAAGGTAATTATAAAACGGTAGCAGACGACGTCGTCTTAGTTTCGTGATAAGATAAAGCCTAGCGAAAGGGAGGAAGAGGCGCCCTTTTTGCTGGGATTAGCTAAGGAAAAAGAAAGGGTGGAAGCAAAACCCACAATCTCTTCCCTTTTCTATCCTCCTCCTTTTCTCAACTAATTGCTTAATTGCCACTACGGGAAGGGAAAGAGAGGGAAAAAAAGATGCGGGTGTATTTTGAAAAAGGTTAGAATCCTATCTTGTGGAACAATAACTTGAACTTGCGATATGTAGTGAATTTTGGAAAATATGTTATCTAAATTATAAGGAATTAATTAATTCTCTAAAATTTTCCATTTTTTTTTTTGATTTTCCGAAATTAAAAAAATTTAAATGCGGAAGTAAAATATTTTAAAGCATGACTTTTATAAGATTGTATTTAAATCTGCTCAAACTGCAATATTCTAATTTTTGAATGATTTTTCACTCATTTGAGGATTTTTAAATAGCCTTGAAACTTTGAATATTTATATATTTCTGATGGCCATACAAGTTATTATCACATTTATGTAGTTAGTAGATTTGAGCTTGATTAATTATCATAATTCCTTTTTTCTGGAAAAATGTCCATTTGCGAAACTACACACCATCAGGATCGCCACGATCAATTCATGAAGAGAACACCTGTTGAAAGATATTTAATCAAATTGCTTTGGTACAAGAAAGTTGGAATAATATTTAATATAAATAATGTAGGTATAAGCAATTGTTAGCAGAATGTTTGTCTGGTTCTAAAATGTTTTGAATTTATTAAAACGAACAACCGATTAAATTTTGAGCTCTCTAGTTTCAGAAAATCCTAAAAACCGAATTTATAAAGAACTATTTTTAATTTTAGGTTAAAAATAAAATAAAATAGAGAGAGTCTTCTGTTTTTAAATAAAATAATTTTTAATTATTTCTAGAGACTATAGTTTCGAAGGCATTGCCTTCATCATCGTTATATTCTAATCTCCCAAGAGGAAACATGAAGAAAAAGACATTATATATTTTTCAAAATTTTCTATGTATAAATCTTAATTTGTAACTAATTTGAAATATTTGTGATAGACTGATGATGAAGGCAATGCCTTCGAAACTTATAGTCTCTAGAAATAATTAAAAATTATTTTATTTAAAAACAGAAGACTCTCTCATTTTATTTTTATTTTTAACCTAAAATAAAAACAATTCTGTTACCATCGACAGTGAAATCTTTTATTCAACTAATAACTATTTTTAAATTCGAAACTTCATATTCTTCTTTCCGTGGCTCTACAGACTAAAGGGGTTCTTGACCTGCTTCTAGCATATGGTAGATTCTCCAAATGACGATCAATTGGAATTTTCTTCTATTTCATGAAATCTACCCAATTTCGAGGAGATGTGTTGCTTCTCTAGCTGGAAAGTTTTTACGGGGTGAGGTTGTTAACCTCGCATCCGAACCCTTTTAGTCGCCTTCTACGACAAGCAGGGGATACTGTGGACCTATTCTAGCCCCAGTCCACAGGGGCTGGAAATTAAATACACAAGTTGGTATTAATAAACTGATCCCCTACAATTTCAAGATTTCTATCAAAAAAGATGTTAAAATTTTCGGAAAGCTAAGAGATTTGTTAATAGGTATGTAGGTACATATTATATTCTATTAACATATAATTTACTCGGTAAGAATAAAATTTCTTTAAACTTGAATAATATATTACATATAAATCAATAATTTTCCTAAATAAGAAGAGTCAAAATTATTTTTCTGCATCTAAGAATCAAAAATAAATCTTTTCAAAAAACGTGTCCTCTAATTGATATATATGTATATATATAAAGAAGAACGCTTGTTAAATAAATTAAAATTACCCTCTTTTATTTGGAGTGCGAGGGTGGCGCACACAGGTCGCCTCTACCCCCTCCCCACAGAGGGGTTGTAGGTGTTTGGCTTGCAAAAAGGCCGTTGTCGCCACGGCACTTTTTAATCGCTTAATTGCTTCGAGTAATAAAAGGATAATACACTTGTCGGGGAGGAAAAAATTAGTTTTTTATTTTAATTTTTTTTTAATTCTATACATTGGAAATATTTCATTGATGATATTAAATAAATTTGGAAAGAAGATTTTTTATATGAAATAGGTTTTTTTTGAAATATAGATAATGGAATTAAAAAAGTTAGAATTAAATATAGATTAATTGTTCACATAGGGGTAGGTTTTGTTTTATTAGTTAACGACTTAATTATGGTTAAAAGTAAAGGGTTGTTTAGAAAAATCACAAGACCTCGACTTAATACATACGACTATGGATAAATAATTTGTTTTACATGGCAGATGGTTTGTATTCACACTCTCTGGAAATAAAAGCAAGTGCCATTAAGCAAAGGCTGTTCTTTCAGATAAAACCAAAGAAAATCCATTGACTCGGAGTGTTTTGTGGCACTTGGGTTCGATTTCTGAGGGTTTAAATACAAAACTCTAACTTCTTTCATATCAAAAAATTATATCCATTGAAAATCTGATTAAGCAGAAAATAGTTCGTGATTTTTCTGATAAAAAATCTAATAATTAAAGCCGAATTCTAAATTATGGTTTGATTTAAAACATTTTTTGTTAATAATAATAATATTAATATTAATTATATTATATTATTATAATATTAATAATTATTAAAAATTTCTATTGTTCTATTATATTAGGGGGCTTTTTAGTGTGTGAAAATTCCACACACTGGAAGGGCAACTCCTGACGGGACATTAGTTTATTCCTTCTCTTATGAAACAAAAAAAAAATGTTTTATTATATATATTTACAAGTTAACTGTAATATTGCACTAACTTTTGGTGGTGGTGATAATAGAATCTACTATACTCAGATATGTAATTTTTTTTATAATTTACAAGTAACAACATTACATTTTGCGCCTAGTGAATATATAACCATTTGTATTCTGAAGCATAGAAGTGGAATACTCTACAGGCGTTTGAGTGGCAGCCATGTTTTCTTATGAGGTCACGGTCCATATATATTATAAACAGCAAACTTTCGTTTATCCGCGGACTGATTATCCGCTTTGTGTTCAATCTCAAGTCAAGACTGAAGTATTTTATCTCGAAATCATAAAACTGCTGACGGATTATTATTTTGTGCAAAAGTAAACTTTAAAAACTATGTAGCTATGTGCACATGTACAATATTTTTATATAAAAATATTATTAACTCTTAAGTGAATTTTTAATACCATTTAGCCCGCCCGGAGTAATATTTATAATAGTCTAAAACTAGTCACAACTTGTCTTTTAACTTTTTTTAGTTCTAAACAAGGAGGGATTCTTCTATCCGCAGCCTTTTTAATAATTATGGTCTCAAATTCAGAATGTTGGAATTTGTAGCTATTTTTATAATTTTCAGTTCATGGCTTGAAAATCTATTCCGATCCAGTTAGATACAAACATCGCATAAAAATGGCTTTAACGACCTTCCATAACAATAAAAGTGAATAAAATTAAAAAAAAAAACAATAGCTTAATTCAATCTAAAAATATATATATTTTGGACACAAAAAATTTGATCCTCGACAAAATAATCATCGAATTAAAATTTTAATATAACTTGATTTGGAAAAAAATTAAAAGCTACAAGAATAAAGAAAACAGGAGAAATTATCAAGCAGAGGAAAACCTATTGGTTTCTCTTTATGATTCAACAACTCTGCTACTCTCGGCAAAAAATAAAAACTTTTCAAAGAAATTATCAGCCACTGACCCCTGCTGTAATAGAGATCTATGTTATATACCAGAAGTACATATTTTACCGGCTTCGAAATTGAGCCCTAGTGCCGAAAATTCTATCAAGGCATTTTGGCTTGTTCAGCGAGACGAATCGGTTTTACATATATGTATATCACACATCAAAGTTTTTTATTCAAACATTTATCATTTAAAAAAAATTTGGCACTCGGGTTCAATTCACGAGGTAGTGAAATCAACCCTTCAGTCATATAACAGAAAATTATCCCAAACACCTCGAATCCAGTAAATGTCAATCTCTTCTGTTTTCTTTAGAAATTGTATAACTCTGGCACTATCAACAATTCGAACTTATATTACCGTAATACTTGTAAATTTCATTTTATGTAGTTTTAAAGCCACAATTCTCTGGAAATGGGCGGGCGGACACTCAGCCATTATATCGATACTAACAGGATCTCGTTTTACTTTAAAACTTGAACTTAAATAGGGAAAGTGTGGAAACGCCTCCAAGAAGGTCTGAACACCTCAGAATGTACGATATTTTTCAAAGCAATTTAAAATAGTATTAAAAATATTACCTTACTCTTCTACGAATCTATTAATTCGAAGTGTGAGATATCAAAATTGGATCTAATTTTCTGTGAGCGCGAGAGCCTCATAACTGGCTAGGATGTTTGTTCATTAGAAGTTAATGCCTGGTTTGCTTGTTTATTATTAATAAGTTGGGAACTAATAGATCTTGACAGCCCAACAGCTATTAATAGATAAACTATTTAAACACAATCGACCCCCTCAATAATAGTTCAAAAGCAATCAAGTACCAGAAAAACATATGCATTTTTATTTCCAAATTAATTATGGAATTATTCGTTTACCATATATTCAAATGTATTTATTTAATAGGTAAATTATGGATTGTATTTCATTTATATTTATTTTCCTAACAAGTTCTTTATAAAATAAACAGTTCTAAGACTATTTTGACAACATTTCTAATATTCATTTGTTTATATCACAATCCATAAAATTGGCAACAAACAATGTATTCTGAACAATTGGACAACTCTTTCTAAATTTACATCACTTTTGGGATTGACTGTACAATGTACATATAACAGATAATTGAAAGGCCAATAAATTTTTCCTGAAATGAGATTGACATAATCGCCGACCTCATTAGTAATTCCTTCTGAATACTTGGACTGTTGAGTAAGAGGGGTGAACCGCGATTGGAATTAGGTGTACACCTCTTTGGAATTATGTGGAATTATTTTGGAATTCATTAGATAATGCACTATCATCTATTGTCTTCTACTTGGAAATGAGAGAGGAAGTAGAAGTAGTGTACACGCTATTAGGTCGTGGTTCACCCCTCGGTTGAGTATAATGATTGTTTTTCAAATTGAATTCAGTAATTTACGTATTTCTTTCAAAATTCTTAATAAAAGCAACTCTAATATGGGTAGATCTCTAATAATAAAAAATGCGTTAACCTTGTGCCTGATAAAGTCCAAAAATTAAAAGACGAAACGCTGCTTAAACAGAAAATAAGTATAGAAAGATATTAATTTGCCGGTAGTAATAGATTCAAATTTACTAGAAAATCATAAGATGGTGTCATCTATTAAATCCGATGGAATGGAATATTTTTAATTATATGCCAGAGGGGTTGTTTTTCACCCCTCGGGAATCGAACCCGAGTGCCAGTAACAGCAATCCGGGCCACCTGTGGCTCACCTGCAGAATGCTGAACCTCTCTGACATATGTACACGCGTAAAATATTTTACTCAAAGATTGTTATCTTAATTTGTAAAATTTCGCGATATAGTGATTCTAAATTTAAACATATATGCCATGCCATATAATTTGAAATAAAGGTCGTTGAGTGTTTCGAATTTTGAAAGATTCAAAATTCGAATGGCAATGGAAATGACTTTTCCTCCAATTTAATGTGGAAAGATATTGAATTTGCCGATGGTAATAGATTCAAATTTACTAGAAAATCATAAGATGGTGTCATCTATCAAATCCGATGGAATGGAATATTTTTGACTATATGCCAGAAGTTGTTTTCATCCCCTCAGGAATCGAACCCGAGTGCCAATACACAGCAATCCGGACCACCTGGCTCACCTGCAGAATGCGAGCCTCCTCTGACATATACACGCGCAAAATATTTTACTACATACATATGTCGAGAGGTTCTAGCAGGAGCCAAGTGTCTACGATGCTGTCACTGGCACTCGAGCTCGATTCCCGAGGTGAGAAACAACCTCTGCGCATATAATTAAAAATATTCCATTCCATCGGATTTATAGATGACACCATCTTATGATTTTCTAGAAAATAAGTAGATTTATTTAATTGTTTCATTACTCAAAAATTAAATTATTAAAAAAATTTGGGACGAGAACATTTAAGTACATTTACATAATATTATAATCTTTGGGATAGAAATCCTTTAAAGACCAGGTAAAGAGAATGCAATACTTGTACTTATATAAATAAATATATTATACAAGGTACCTCATTAAATTGAAAAGAATGCAACAGAAAACCACTTTGCTTTGATTTCTTCAGAAAAATTCCTAAGCTATAACATTTGCAGCAAACCCCTTATTCTGAATAATTGGACAAATCTTTATAAATTTACAGAACTTTTGGGATTGCCTGTACATATGAAAGATAATTAAAAGACTAAAAGAAATTCGCCTGAAATGAAGAATTCCTAAGCTATAAAATTTGCAGGAAACAACATATTCTGAACAATCGGACAACTCTTTCTAAATTTACAGCACTTTTGGAATTGCCTGTACATATGAAAGATAATTAAAAGGCTAAAGAAATTCGCCTGGAATGTGGTTGACATAATCGCTGCCCTAAGTAGAAATTCCTTCCAAATGCTTGGACCGTTGAGTAATGATTGTTTTTCAATTCGAATTGATTAATTTGCGTATTTCTCAATCCATCTTCGGGGAAACGATCGTATTTAATTAACATAATAAAGGTGGATTGTGATAAGCCATGACACCGATGATATATATTCCTTGAAGGCCAGGCAGAAGGTGCAAGAGAGAGTGACCACAAGGCAAAGGGGATGAAGAAGGGTTTAATTGAAATTCCACCCCCACCTGGAGTTAACTTCCACCCCCGCAGTCACAAGTTAATTCTCTTTACCTGCAACCCTCGCTCTAATTAACTGCCCACCACCAGCCCTGCGATTTATCAAGCGCCCATTCAAAAACCAAATTACAACGCTTTTTTACATCAGATTAATCACTTACCCGCCCTCAACCCCCTCCTTACTCCTCCCACTACCACCACTCGGCAGCTTTTTTCCTTTAGTCTTTTTTCACCCTTTTACTTTTAATTAAAACTAATATATAGTCTCAAGGAGATTACTACAAGAAAAATACATCAACAGAAATAAATTTCTTTTGAGACAGGTAAATAAAATATAATTTTTGATTGATAAGATTTTGTTTTGCCGAGAGTAGCAGAATTGTTCTATCCATAAGCCAATTTAAGATACTAATTATTATAATTATTATTATTTTTTTTAATTCGCCCCTTCTACCTCCCCCCCCCCCGGGGGGGGTCAGGTTTAGCCGGATGCCTCGAGTCGGATTCGAACCCGGGTCCACTTGGTTAGCAGGCTGACATGCTAACCCCTAGCCTACCCGAGGCCCCCTGTTCGATGAATTTATCTAAATCCAATCGTCTATTTGAACCCATGAGAAATAACAGATAAAACATTTATAATTAAAAGATAAATGAACTGTTGATGAATTTGAAACTATAGTCTCAAACAAATGAATTATAAAATAATACATATTTATTTTTTCTACTTTTTAGTTCATTATGAAATAAAAGTGTTTAAAAAAAACTAGCACCTAAAGCTGTGGCTAATTTTCGCCATTGCCACGAAATCTTGAGGGAATAACACTAAAAAATGTTAAGCAACTTTAAATCTAATTTTACTGTGATTGGTCCAACCTGGATTTCTCATCCATCAATCCTCAACAAAAAATGAAGGTATTACTTTTATAAGATTGGAGTAATTTTTGGAGACGGACTGATAAGTGAATTAAGTGGATATCGATGAGGCAGTCCAAAAAAGAAGAAGATAATTTACACTATCTTTTTACTCATAAAACCGACGTTTCGGAGGCTATGCTGACTTTTCAAAACCCTGAAGAAGTAGGGAATAGCCTCCGAAACGACGGTTTTATGAATAAAAAGATAGTGTAAATTATCTTCTTCTTTTGGACTGCCTCATCGATATCCACTTAATTACTTTTATATTTGTAATTAGAGAAAATCACGATATGCGGGGCATCTATTCAAGACCTATTGAATGAATACTTCAATGTAAATCCACCCCCTAACATTCATCTATTGGCAACCGTTTAGTGGGCTGGTTAATTGAGATTATAAAAATAAACAAATATATTCTTATGGGGAAAATCTTGATCCACGTTAAAGAGCGTCTCTAGCGGTTGTCTAGGTATTTTCGCCAGTATCTTTTAAAATTGTAATATTTCCTAGAGTTGGGTGTGTATATAACATCTTTCACTTTTGTATATCGTATCATACCTATATTATAAAATATTTCAAAGTAATAATACCTAAAAATAATACATACCTAACTTTTCCATATTAATTGGTATTAGGTACCTATCAGTGGCGTGCAGTCCATGGACGCTGTGGATTTCAATCATTTAGAGTATTTTCATAAATATATAAAATCGAGTTCAAAATTTCAGGTGGATCTTTAAATTTTCAAATTATTATCCGTTGTTTCAAATATTTCTATAAAAAACATTTTTATTTTGTATACATATTATAATAGTTCTCGAAATAAAATAAAATTATTGCATAGTTTCAAGGGGCAATTAAAATGAATGATTTTCCGAAAAAGGTATGGATAGAAGATATGAAGTGCCTGGTAGATATACCAAATCTTCCATTTCAAGCATGTCAAAGACAACTCCAGACGAGTTTTTGTTGAATAAAAATTGTTCTCGCTGAGGAACTATTAAAATAGTAATAATACAAAAAAGGAATAAATAAAGATGATTCGGGAATTTTTGAATAATCCATTTCCAAAGTAAAGATTAAAATGAAGGGTACTTTTTTGGAAATCATGGTTGAAAAGTCACCTAATATATATTTAATAAAATATATTTAACGAGGATTAGTAATTTAAGAAGATAATTAAAAAGACAAAAGTTCTATTGTATTAGAATTAGCTCTAGTCTGAATATCTCACAATAAATTGAGAGCAGCGTTGCGAATAAAATTAGACCACGGGTCATTTTGTCCAGAAGGCAAATGACATGAAACGAGTTTCGAACCTGGGACGTCTTTTCCTTGCCACATAGTAAGGGGTTGGTCGTTTCAATAAACACACAGGGGACAAAGGGGGTGGATGGGTTGAATTGTATCCCTTGTAACAAAACAGCCTGGCTGCTGCGTTGTTCGACTCCAGGCAGGTCTAATTCGCTTTAATCTCAAGGTAAAGTCCCTTCCAGTAAATAAAGCACCCCGGGCTAAGACCCCCTTAATCGGAATTGCACTTGCTATATAATATAGGCACCAGACAGAGAGGGTTAAAAAGTTTTTGCTCTGCAGATAAAGAGAGGGTTGGTTGGCTTCCGAGTAAATGTTGTGTGTAATGTTCTTCTCCCGGGTGACGTAATACCTTGTCTTTCTGTTCGATGATGTGAACATGTGTGTGCATGATAACATGGAAAAAAACATGAGAAAATCTAGTCTACTCGACTTTTGACGTTCAAAAGAGCACCTCTTGTATTGTCAAAAAAAAACAATTATCTCTAAATATAACAATGTAAAATCTATAGAAAAGATTTGATAATAAAAATAATGCGGTAGCGTGACAGCGAGCTAACCAGGGGACCCGGGTTCGAATCCGACTCGAGGCATCCAGCTAAAATCTGACCCCCGGGGGTAGAGACAAATTTTAAAAAAAATAATAACTAGTATCGTAATTATGCTTATGGGTAGAAAGGCCGAAAAGCCAAAAAAAAAAAAAAAATAATAATGCATTTAAGATTTAGGGGTTGATTTAATTTTATAATTGATTAAAAACACCTGCAATTTATTAGTATTTATAAAAATTATTATTTTAAAACAAAGATTTTTGGAACAAAATGTATTTACTAAAGTGATTAAGACGAAGATTTTAGTATATTTTTTAAAAATAGATGGATTTTTTTCAAAAATACAACTCACGGTATAAACCAAATATATCAAGAAAGAATTTAAATTTTAAGGTAAAAAATCTAAGATTTTAGTAGAAATATTTTTACATTGCATATCAGAGGGATTCATCCCCTCAGGAGTTGAACTCGAGTATTAACACGCTTGCTGGGCTTATTAGTTCGACCTCGAGACAAAAACACACCCTGACATGCAATATATTTAAGAAAAGTTAAGGGATCTCGAAAGGTCGAACTAAAAAGAGCGGCAAGCGTGTTAGTACTCGGGTTCAACTTCTGAGGGAATGAAGCCCTCTGATATGCAATGTAAAAATATTTCTACTAAAATCTTATATTTTTGACCTTAAAATTTAAATTCTATATTTTTGAAAAAAAATCCATCTGTTATATTTTTCAAAAAAAGATACTCAAATCTTCGGGTTAATTATTTTAATGAATAAAAACTTTTTTCAGGTTAGCATGATTTTTTATTTATCCATTCGAGTTGAATGGAGTAAAAATTTTTAGCTTCTCTTAAATATATTGCATGTCAGGGTGTGTTTTTGTCTCGAGAGTCGAACTAACAAGCCCGGCAAGCGTGTTAGTACTCGGGTTCAACTCCTGAGAGAAGGAAGCCCTCTGATAAGCAATGTAAACATATTTTTACTAAAATCTTAGATTTTTTAGACTTAAAATTTAAATTCTATCTTGAAAATGTATTAAATTTCCAAATTTACATATTTATCATTATTACAATAATTTGGGCACCAAGTAAAGACTCCCTACTCAATGTCTTTTTATTATTTCAATCATTTTTGAATTTTTAATTGTGTGAAAATTTTGATAAAAACCCACTTATTTAATAACAAAGATAAAAGGAAAAAAATATACACTACATGTGATAGTAACATATCATTTTCAAGATGTCATCATGAAGACAGAGAAGCATTTTATTTTTAATAATTCAAAAGAAAGTTCTACTTTCGATAGTACCTACTTAGTACTTAAGTACTAGGTAGAGTTAATTTTATTTTAAAAGAAAAATCAAAGAAATTATCCTCGCATAATGATGTTATAGATCAATTTTTTTACATTTCAAAATGGCTATCGTCCTCGAGAATCGAACCCAAGTGTCAATCATTCTGTGTAAAAATGGTCCAGGAGTCTAAAAATTGTGTATTTTGTAAATACATATAACATTATTATTATATGATATTATTGTTGCGTTTGGACCCTTGGGATCACGCAAAGCTTGATGTTTCTTTCTGGTTGGACCTTCCACGCCTCTATCTTTTTCCGGAACGTGTTATCGAGTTCCATGGTCAGGTAATTTTTCCTGGCCGGATGAGTGTGTTGATGTTAAAGGTGCCCAGGTATGTATGGATTTTTGGTGTTATTCTTCCATTGTTTCTTCCTTGACTTCGTGATGGTCCGGATCCCCCAGAATCTGAATGCCCGGTTCCCACTAGAGGGTGAGTGGATTGGTTACCACCTGGGGTAATGTTGTTTTTGCCTCCCACGATTCATGGTTGCTTGTTACGAAATTTCGTCCTGCGCATGCGCGAGGTTTTGTAGAACCAAAGATTGTCAGTTTCTGGAGCCGAGGGGCCGGTTATTTATTATTTTCAAATAAATTCACTTTGCTTCTTGCTGGGATCGAACTGATGAAGTCTAGGTTGATGTTCTCCTAATCGGATTAGAAAAGTTGGTGATTTAACCGATTGCGCTACCGACCCCTATAACGTTATTATTATTATTCGAGTTTTGAATAAATGATTTTTTTTTGAATCCAAAACAGTCATCGATTTTGTTTCATACTATTTGCTATACCTAGATTTATGTAAAGGCAACCAATTAGCATTCTTTAAATGAAATTAAAAATAAATAAGTTTTGGTAAAATACTAACAGATGGCATTTTTGAATGTATTTTATTTTATTGTCAATAATTCTACCCCCGTCAAATTATTCAAAAGTATTTATAATATTCGTTGAATGAATGAGAGAAAAACGAAAATTACATGATAAACATGAGTAGAGGGTTAGGCGTTAAATGAGGGGTCGTAAAAACTGTGACAATCAATTTATACGAAATTTTTTTAATAATGTGTTAAATGATTTTGGTTGTGGTTAATTTCAATTAAAAATTTTACAAACTAAAAAACAAAAACAATAAACAAATTTATTAAGGGTGACTTTGATAATTGTTTCAGATTTATTATGATAGCCAGTATCAATTATTATAATTAGACGGTAAATCGTTTTTATCTTTTTAAACGAACTCCGTTTTTTTTTGATAATAGCGAATTTTTTTCTTTACGTGACTTTTGTGATGTTATTTATTAAAGTAAGAAAAAGTGTTGAAGTTAAAATAAATATGAATGACTTTCACTTTCGCTTTTTTTCTCGTTCACGTCTCACTCTATTTCAAAATAGGCCTTTTGATCTTAATTTTATATCGAAATAAATTCCAAGACGCATAGGAAAAAAAATATGTCACTATTCACTATCGAATTGATAAATCAAAGAGTTAAAACCTTAGAAAAATTTATATTTTTTAATTCAGAATTAAAAAACTTGCCATTATTTAAAATATAAGTTTAAGTAATTATTTTTCAGGGTAAAATCAATTCATCTTTTTGAATTTATTATTTTTTTTTTTTTTTAATGATCTTGATTCAGAGAGATCATAATGAATGAATAGGAATTTGATTTTAAGCATCTTTCTTATTCTTTAAAAAATGAATAGACATGAAAGTGGGGATGAATTGCAGAACAATAAATACAAATCGAAAGAAAAGAAGAAATACAGTGCAACCCACCTATGTAAAAAAATCGTTTTTGTCTTAAAGCAATAATTTTATCCTAATTTTAATATAGGAAATATTAAATAATTATAATAAGACTATTCTCTCCATTAAGAAATTACCTTTTTCTAAGTGACAGGAATACATAAGGAATAGGTGACCGATTAAGGAGTGGATATGATCCGCTCAGGGCTTTCTGCATTTTCAAATGATTATAAAGCGAACCATTCGGGGTTACCCGCCTTTAAAAGAAGAGTAGCTTATCAGTATCAAATCGATATATTTTTTATGTACCTGTTCGTATAATTCTTAATAGGAAGTCATATAATTGAATGCGTTTTTTCGCAAGTAAAAAGGCTGTTATCTAGTTAGTTCCGTATCAATTTCATTACACATCGACACTAGAAGGGTTTTGAAGAAGTTATTCCCGATGATATGACTATACAAGTTAATTTTGGTGATTGTTGCTTTTTAGCCCATGGGTTCGATTAGTGATGTTCAAAGCAAGACCAAGACTTTGCTTTGTTCATCACTATGTAAAGTCACTTATAAAGTCTTCTATAGGGTGTTTAGAAAGTCCTGATCACTTTTAAGAAAAATATTATTATTATTTTGATTTTGAGTATTAATATTAGTGATGAGCAAAGCAAGACCAAGACCAAGACTGCAAGATTATTATTATTTTGATTTTGAGTATTAATATTAGTGATGAGCAAAGCAAGACCAAGACCAAGACTGCAAGACCAAGGCCAATTCTGCTCATCACTAATTAATACAGGGAGAGGGTGTGTTTGTAAAGTCTTCTATAGGGTGTTTAGAAAGTACTGATCACATTTAGGAAAAATATTATTATTATTTTTATTTTGAATATTAATATTAGTGATGAGCAAAGCAAAGTCTTGGTCTCGCTTTGCACATCACTAGGTTCAATTTTCAAGGGATGAATACAATCCTTCTGACATGCCTGTGATAAAAATTATCCATAACAACTAAGGTTTCCAATTTCTAAATATAAAAATAGTGCATTCACTAAATATTTAGTTTAAATAAAAATACAAGTATTTTATGTATAGATACATTACATCAATTCCTAAGGTGGTGAATACAATCCTTCTGACATACCTAAGTATAATAAAAATTATCCATAACTTAACAACTCTGATAGCGAAAATCTATTTGAGATAATAGAATTAATAATTTCATCATAATAGCGAATTCACCCCTCCTGGCATCTAGTGAAAGAAAGTTATAGGGGAAACAATTTATATTCTCCCATAAGAATAATACATTTACTTCCACTTATCTATAGGGATTCAGATTTTCGCAAATACAAGACACCCTATGTGTTTTATGTTATTTCTGGTAGGCTTTCTTTTATATTAACAGTTGTTTGCCACTTGTTCTAGTTTTAATGCAAATTCTCCGACCTTCGACCCATTTTGATTTTTCTAAATATTTGAAAATAAATAATATTATGCACTTAATGTTTTGGTTCTTTTTGATATTAAAATTAGATCACAAAAGTGATGGACATTTTTCTAGAAAAAGTAAAATAAAGATTTTCTTTTTTGCATCAAAAGCTTTGATTTAATATTTATGATCACAACTAAACAGTGTTAATGCTTTATCAAAAGATTTGTTATTGATCATTCAAAATTTAAATAATAAATGAAAATAAATATAAGATACGAATTATTTGTTTCTTAATATTGAGGTCAATCAAACAACTATAAAAAGTTAATCTTACACAATTTGAGTGATATTCCAGTAAATATCTAGTAATCGGATTAATATTTAAAGCTGAATTATTCTTAGCAAAGTTTGCCATCTTACACCCAAATGTACATGGCTGATTCTAAAAAAAAAAAAAACGGAAAAATGACTATTAATTTTATGGTTATTTTTTTTTAATTATTATGGAATTTCTTTTGTGAATTTGATAATATGGTACATGGGCTAATGTTCTAAAACGTTATAGTGGTCACCAACATTTTTGATTTAAAATGGGATAATGGTCAAAAATTGTCCTGGGCTCTGATAGTTTCAAGAAATATAATAATAAATAATAATAATAAAAATAAAAAAAACGATAAGTTAGGATCGCATTTCACAGTAATCAGCAAGGACATCAATTTCTATTTTTTTTTTAGTAACAGTCACACATACACAAAGAGAAACAAAGAGGTTGTCCTCTGCTTGATGCAAATAAACATACACACATATATATATCGGGATTATATATCTGTATATATATTATTTATTTGTTTGAGACTATAGTTTCGAAGACTTGGTCTTCATCATCAGTCTTTCTTCAATTATAAATGTTTTTCATGGAGTCAATATCATATGGATATTGAAAACTTGGTGTTCCTTCGTCACTGCTGGTCGGCTAGGAAGTTCCTAGTAATCCCTTCAGCCGTTTTGATGTGAATAGTGAGCAACTTTTCGCGGAAACCACTGAAACAGACAAACATACAGACAGACAGACAGGCAGGAATTTTGTTGAGGGTGTTTTCGTTCATAACTTTGCTTGAAACGTGTGCAACCAAAATTTGGCGTGATTTGGATCAATGTACAGACAAAACCTTATTTTTATATATATATATATAGATGGTAAGTGGCTGGTTTAATCTTAAAAATTTTAATCCCATTTTCCTCAGAAACAAATATTGGCATATTATGAAATCGATTAAAAATTATGCCTTCTATTATATATCGTGTGGCTGCTATAAAATTTTTTGTAAAATGTCAGAAATTTTTGAAGTTTATTTTGTAATTTCGAAAGTACATAAGCTGTATGTACTTTTGTAACGAGAATAATAAATATTTGTATTGTTGCATAATAGCTTGACAAACAAATATGTCACATAATGGCTTAACGTTCAAGTTATAGAATTATTAATGGAGTCAAAAACTGAAACGAGTGGGTCATTAATCTTTCAATTAAAGCAGGAAAAAACTAGAAAGACACAAGCAATCAGGAACAAGTCATAACTGAGTTAATCCATTATATGAATAGATATGTTTTTTTTTATTTTGTTTTTTTAGAAATAAGTAGAGTTAGCAATAAATCTTGAGGAGGTCGAGCGAGTACAAGTTATCCAATAAAATGGTATGAAAATTCGTTAAAAAAAAAATAAAAGAAAAAATTAAATTAAAACTAAAGACTTTTTTAAATCATTTTAAAAAGGCCGTCGTTCCCTTAATCCCAAATAAACATTATCAATTCAATCACTAAGAGAAAAATCTGTTTTACCACATTAATTTATTTTTTACACGTTTCGGGTTTTTGTCTACCCATATTCAGTTTATTTAATAAAATTTCCCTCCTCTCCCATCACTAAAATCTCACTATGAAAATTGATTAAAAAATTTTAGTAGTCATTTTGGAGAGGAAAAAGTTTTTCGACATTTTACTAACATAAAAAAAAAAAACAATTCATATTGAGATTTTCGAGATGAGAGAAAGAGAATTTAATGAAATAAACTGAGGATGGATAGACGAAAACCCAAAACATGTTAAAAGTGGTACACAAATGAAGATTTTGTTTATATTTTTCTCTAACTTTTATTTAAGTGAGAATCTTTATATGATTAAATTAAAAAGATTTTGTTTTGCCAAGAGTAGCAGAGTTGTTGATTAATAAAGAGAAATCAATGAGGTTTTCCTCTTCTTTATGCAAATAAATATATACCTATAAATAAATCCGTTATGTGGCTAGATTGCTATAACAGCAAAACGCATTTTTCTATAGCAAATAGGGTAAGTGAACCCATAAGAAATAACAGATAAAATATCTCTTATCAAAAAGATAGATGATGAAGACCAAATTTTCGAAACTATAGTCTCAAAATAAATATATATATATATATATACATACTATATCGGTCATTTCAAAAATCACATAAGTCAAGATTTTTTTCGCGAACACTTTCTTAGAGGTAAACTCATAATCTGAGTAAAAACCATCCACGAATTCCTTCCTCTTCAAACAGTACCCCTTCTTGCATTCGATTGATTAAAAAGAGTCGTCGTTCATTGCTTAAACGACACAAGTCAGTGACTTAAGTTTGATTCAAATTTAATACCACCTAACCCTGATTCTTGGTAAAACAACATAAGTCAAAAATAGTTTATCTCTATTTTTAAATTTATTATTTATTTATAAAGATTATTCACAAACTGTTTAAGTGCTACCTTCATTAATTTTGATTAAACCTTTGGTTAATGTGGTTGTTTTGTTCAAATTTAATACCACTTGTTTCTTGCTAAAACAACCTAAGTCAATAATAGTTTTTCTGTTTTTTTTGTAATTTTTTGTTATAAATTTAATATTTATTTAAAAAGATTATTCGATATTCACAAAATTTTAAGTCCAAACACTATATTCAGCCCAAAAAATTCCTTGGAAATTCCTTACTTGTGAATTACACAGTTTTTTTTGACTCCTGAAAAGTTCTGATTGTGTGGTTTAGGTGGTTTTTGAAATGATCGATTCATTTATATTTGGTATGTACCATATATGTTTATTTGCATCAAGCAGAAGACAATCTCATTGATTATTCATAATCAATGAATTTAAATAATAATTATTGATATTCGACGAATCGTGTAGCTGCATCCGTCGTTCTTAAAGCGGAATCGGTTTGTGGCTGAGTCTGCATTCTTCTTCGGAAATAAATAGAAGAGAATGACGAGTAGATTTGCAGAGAAGAATAAGAAGAAGAAGAAGACGATGAGATAAGAAGTGGAGACTGGCTGGCTGGTAGACTCGTTCCCTCTTAGGGTTTAACGACTGACTTTCTCCTTCGCTCATACTCCCTTTCTCTATCCCTATACCGTTCTCGTCTGAACCAAACCAATTAACAGAGACAAAAGAATTCCGGATGCAAATTGGCGAGCCCTCCCCCTCAGGTTCTAAAGAAGTTACCATGGCAACTGACGACGACGACGAAGACCGGCAGGTGTTGGTCGCAAAAGGGGATCAGGCATAAGGTAGAGATGAGGGGAAAAAATTAAGCATTCGTATCGGAAATTCAGAAATAAGAAAACCAATGAAATATGATGAAGTTTAGGAGAGTAGATAAGGGGTATGTGCAAAGGGTTCGAATTGTAATGTAAATATCCACAAAAATCTCAGCTTTGGATATTTTTTATTTAATTGAAAAGTTTTTATTTTGCCAAGAGTAGCAGAGTTGTTGAATCATAAAGAGAAACAAAGTCCTCTGCTTGATGCAAATAAATGTATAACTGGATTTGTCTGCTAAGAAGAACAAAAAATTTCAATATTCACGCGATCCATGAAAAATAATATTTATATATAACTAAATATAACTAAACTTCTTGAGGATACAAATTCTCATTTAAATAGGTGTTGGTTTTATTCTTTTTTGACAAAAAAAACCCACATTTTTATCATTTATTTTTCTTTATTTTATTTTATTGTCACCAGAAACGTTTCGACATTTTCTATTATTTTATTTTATTTATTTATTTATTTAACAAAGTATACAAACATAGGACCTTAGGTCCCACCTAGTGTTTATACATAATTTAGCAACAATTTTTACAAATTTGGCAAAAGAGTTCACCAATACACAAATTTTATGGGGGAAGAAGAGAAAAAAAAGTAGAGAAAGATTAGAAGACATAAAGGAAATAAGAGTAAGGAGTATCAGTTATTGGGTGGGATCCATAAAGAACGAAGACCTGAGAGCACCAAGAGTCGGGTTTGCATGAAATTTGGATGGAAATTCATTCTAAAGCCTTGCACCCGCCAATTTGAAGGAATGAAAGAAGTGTTGTAAAGAAGTAGTTTTATAGTGCGCCTGCACTAGCGTTGTCTTCCTGGTGGTGGTGGTCCTTATGTCATCATCAACCTAAAACATTTCATCATTACACAATTTTTATACAATGAAAATTTCTTATCACACAAACAACAACTTAAAATTAACAACATATATCATACCTTGGAACAATTTAAAGATGGTAAAAAAAAAAATTTCACATCGAAATTATTAGAATATATAACATTATTCTTTTGTTAAACAATTATTATTATATAAACAATCAAAGTTAAAAAACACCAGTTAACCAACACCTATTTAAATGAGAATTTGTATCCTCAAGAAGTTTAGTTATATTTAGTTATATATTAAAATAAAAAATTCTCAAAAACTAATCAAGAAATTAATAATATTTATAATTTGAAAAAACTGATGATGAAGGCCAAGCCTTCGAAACTATAGTCTCAAACACATAAATAATATAAGAAGATATTGATGAGGCAGTCCAAAATTTAAAAAAAGAAGAAAATTTAAACTATCTTTTTATTCGTAAGTCGATGTTTCGGGGCTTATTCCCTCCTTATTCAGGGGTTTCAAAGGTCTGTCTCCTCTCTCAGTGGCAGTAACAATAATATATCGTATTTCATTCTCAGCAGATTTTGTGTAAAACGAAGGGAATATTAAGCCTCCTAAACGTTGATTAATAAATAAAAAGATAGTTTAATTTATCTTCTTTTTTTGAATTTTGGACTGCCTCATCAATATCCACTCAATTTTATATAGGTATAGAGAACTTATTTTAAGCAGCGGACAACCTCTTTTGTTTCTCTTTATGGTTTACTTCATAAGAAACATTTTTATTTGCCGTTTAATCTATTAAGAATAATTTTTTATATGATTAGTTCTTGGGAACTTGGACTTTGAAATAATTAGATGGTAAATTTTTAAAAGTTGCAACATTTCGTCGTTTATTTTTCGACTTCTTCAGGCAATTTTTAAGGATAACCTCCTCGTAAGCAATATGTAATTCATTAGACCATGTCAATCACAAATAAACATAATTGCTTACAAGGAAGTTAACCTTAAATATGTCCTGAAGAAGTCGAAAAATAAACCACGAAACGTTACAACTTTTAAAAACTTACCCTCTAATTATTTCAAAGTTCAAGTTCCCAGAACTAACCATAGTAATAAAAAATTCTTATTAATTTATTAAAACGGCACTGCTCCATTTAAATAAAAATGTTTCTTAAGAAGATATAGAATTTATTGTATGTATGATAAAATCTTAAGGTTAACCTACTCGTAAGTAATATTTAGTTCATTAGACCATGTCAATCAGAAATAAATACAGATGCTTCGGAAATATGTTAACCTTAAAAATTGCTTGAAAATAAATTCAAAAATATAAGGACGAAACGTGTGTTAACTTTATATAAAGTTTATGTTTCCATATATTCTTAAAAGATAATTATTTTTTATGCTCGCTCTAGTATAAAATTTTATATAAATTTAGCACGAAGATTCTATACTTTTAATATATTTTCAAAAAATATATAAAAACATATTTCGAAAATCTATATTACATTCGGGTAGACTATGTCAATCGCAAATAAACACAACTGCTTGAGGAGCTAACCTTAAAAATGCCTGAAGAATTCGAAAAATAAACGACGAAACGTTGCAACTTTTAAAAACTTGCCACCTAATTATTTCAAAGTTCAAGTTCCCAAGAACTAACCATATAAAAAAATTAGCATGGACGATACACAACACTAATTTGAGAATAATTTTCACTTAATTTTATAGATAGTAAAATAAATCGATAGATAGATTTATTTATTTATTTTTTTTCAAAATTTAAATAAGAAAACTCTAGTAAATGTTAAGTTGTTCTTTTTTATGCCCCTCTAAAATTGAGGTAATTTTAATTTAAATAGTATACGTTATACGTGCCTTGACTAGAGTAATATGGTAATGAAACGTAATAATAAACATTTAAAAGGGGAGCATCTGAAAATGTGAGGAAATTGTAAGGAGAAATCTAAGAGCGCAATTTGATTATAGTCAAAATGCGAATTAAAATGACAGCACTTGGCGGCTTAAAGAGAGCGAGAGGGTGGATTTTGCTGTTTTGAGGGTTGAATATTATACAGCAACCTCTGAGGAAGACACTTCATTAAAAATGCAAGAAGACTCAACCCCTGCCGCCATCTGCACTAGCAAGATATTAACAAATTGAGCTAAGGATGTGAAAACGCACCCTCTCCTCCCACGGGGGTTGAGATTGCACCAAATGCGTCTAGAGGTGTGTCTTAATTAGATTATACTTTACATATTAGAACAGCGCTTGTTATTGTTAAGGTGGTAGAGAGAACACTTCATGATAAATATATTCCACAACGACAGGTGGAACTTGTAACTTTGAAACATAAAAAATACTTAATTAAAATTTTTTACGCAAATAGAATATTGTATTCTTTCAGTGTTAAAAAATAATAAAGAAGTTTCTTTAATGATTAATTGTTTTCTCGTTATACCGCGTGCATTCATATATAATTAGCGAATTAACTAATAAGATTGTTTATGTAAAAAGAAACCTATAAGTATTAATCAATTAGAACAGATCTGTCAAACCCGTAGCTCGCGGGCCGCATGAGGGCCCAAGCACTGCAATGAATGTGGCCCAGCATAAAATCAAAAACTTCCTTAAAACATTGAGATTTATATGTAGAGATATATTTATTCCCTTTTTCCGAATATGAATGTACATTTTTACAATAAGTGAAACTTTTTTCAAGAAAAAATTCACTAAAAGCAAAATTATAAGCTCAACTATATAAGATAAAACAAAAATAATGAAGTTTCGAATATTTAAAAATTTTCTTCTCATATTTTCATTTTCGAAAATATTTATTATTTCAGTAATTTATATGCTATGACACTAACCAACTCTAAAGTTATCATTCTAGTACGCAAGGAGACAAGGAATTGCGGTTTTCTAGAACAATCACAATTAATTGATAATTTATCTCCTGGACTAAAACTTGTCAGGACTTGTCTTTTAAATCTTTGCACGTTCTTACATGTCAATAGATAATGGATAGTCAGGGATTATTATATTCGTGACCCTTTAAAAAAATTATCATTCCTCATATTCCCATTCGATTTAAACCAGGGCTATCCAACCCGTAATTAAGAGAAACAATAATCTATGCGCAAACTGCCAATTTTCCTTAGAAGATGAGTTATATGTTAGATTTTATTGAAAAAAAATAGCTAAGAGTGTACTCATCTTAATCAGAGATGTCATAAATAATTTTTCTTACATGTCAGAAGAGTTATTTTAATTCTCTCGATAATTGAATCCAAAAGCGTTTGAGTTTTATTAGCGAGGGGGGGGGGGGGGGTTGAATATGTGTTCTGACATTTAAGAATATTGTCTCTCAAGCATTTTATTTAGACTAGAACTTATTAAAATGTGGTCTGAAATTGCTTAATTATTTCGTTTTCTGATTTGGAATTTCTTATTTCAGATTTAATTTAAAGTTTGAATTTTGTTTTATATATAGCAATGGGCCGAATGAAATTTCTTTAAGGAACACTTCTAGAATATACGGATGAGCTTTTTATTCTCTTATCAAACAGGCACAGAATACATAATTGAAGTAAAAAATTTTTTTTAATTTACCACTGCTTTTTACAATTAATTTAATATGGTATTTTTTTAAATTTGCTCATCCCCTTCATTCTAAATGAATTAAAATTAAAAAGAAAATTTATAAAGCGTGTACAAAAGATCTTTTTTGATTGTATGAGAGAATCGATGCCACTACTTAAATTGAACCCAAATGGCAAAATTGTCAACAGGGAAAATAACTATCCTTCGAGAGAGGCCTCGTCCAGAGATTGATTGAAGTAGTTTGTTACTCTTATTTAGGGTTTAAATTATGGAAATTTGAAAAAAAAAATATATTTCGAGAACTTATATGTTGTGTGTATTGACGAAAATTAGCAGCCGCTTGAGACTCTCACTTAACGAGGATTACAACTATTAGTATTCTTATGGGCGAAAATATTTTATTCCTTGATTAATGTCTGCCAATAGATGTCAGGGATGTCATGCCTATAAAATATTTAAATCAATATTAAATTATAAAATCGTAAATGTTATTTAAATTATATTTTTGATTATCTAAATCTCTTATTCAACTTCCGAATCAACTTTATCTTTCCACAATCGAATAAATATATTTTTTTTTATTTGAAAATAATATAACACTGACTAAGAACCCCTAGAAAAATTTATATTAATAAATTTAATTGGATTTATATATTATTTTTTTATTTTAAAAACTCTCAAACTACATTTTTCTTTTCTCCCCTGTTTCCCCTTCTCACCCTAAAACCTCACTCTTCATTTGAAAATTTATTTGTTATAAAATTAAGATCAAAAGCGTTTTCGACCGGAGGTGTGCTGCGTAGGACAGACACACTCATTCATTATTTATTTTAGGTGAATTTTTTTTTGCTTTTTTGCTTTAATGAATGACATCAGAATTTTCTTAAAACTATTATCACACCATCATTTAATTTACTATAAAAAACAACATCCAATGCCTTAAGGATTAAATTTAATTGCATCTGTCCTAGACAATAAATTATCAACAATATTTAGAGTATGAATCATCAATTAAAAGAAATACTCTTGAATTAGAGAAACTACGAAAACATTTTAATTAAACATGGAAAGATCGTTAATAGATGATTTATAGAGAGTAGCTGAATAAACTTTTATCTGAGTTAATTGATTAGGTCGTTGTAGCTTTCTTCTTTTTCTAGGTTGTGTCGCTTCATTACTGAAACGTCATGGTCCTTTTTACTTTTTTGAAAATGAAGTTCGTGAACCCATACTATTATGATGAACGAACGTACCTTCTTAGAATCTACATTTCTTTTGTCAAAAATGCAGGAAATCAAGTGAATAATGAATTGAAACAATTTTGATTTAAACTTTTTATTTTTAAAGAAAAATAAACAATATACATCTCACAATTCTCCCCATATAATATTAAATAATAAATCACTGAATTTCACTGAAAAAACCAAGTTCCTGGGATTGCATCTGGATCCCAAACTTAAATGGACCCACCATATTAATTATATAAAAACAAAATGCGAAAAAGGGATAAATATTTTAAAAATGACCAATCGGACATGGTGGGGAGGACACCCCTCTATCTCTGATTTATAAATCTTTAATAAGGTCTATCATTGATTACGGATCTATATTATATGGGAATGCGTCAAAATACGAGCTAGCTAATATAGACAGACTACAATATAAGGCCATAAGAGTATCATTGGGCCTTATGTTGCAAAACCAACAAATAGTCTCCTGGTAGAGGCTGGTGAACTACCCCTGAAATTTAGAAGAAATAATTTAACTTTCAAATTTTTACTCACCAGAATAAAAAGAGATGAATACGATCCAGTTATCTCTTCAGTGAAATATTTCGACAATTTTAGCTCTAATTGTACCTACATACCCAACATACATAAAATATTTCAATCTATGTCATCAATTCCTAATAAAATGCAAATAGATAGATATATTAACTTTGAAAAATTATATACAGCCTCATTTGTAAATATTAACATTGATAACAATACCTTTAAAAAGGGAGATTTAAATCAAAATGAGATCTTTAAAAACTATATCAAAGAGTTTTATAATCAGTACAATATATTCTTCACAGATGGTTCAAAAGACACAGCAAATGATTTGGTAGGGTGTGCATTTGCATGCCCTAATATAAATATATTTAAACAATTTAAGATGGAACCAGAAAACTCCATATACTCAGCAGAGGCATATGCCCTGTTGAAATGTTTAGAATATATTAAAAATAACAACATAAAATTCAATTTAATATGTACTGATTCGAAAAGTCTTACAGATGCTTTAATCAACAAAGATATTTTAAGATCAAATTATAATATATTAAAAATTTGTAATTTATTATATGATTTATTTATTAATAATAATACTGTAGACATTGTCTGGATTCCCGCACACCAGGGAATCATAGGCAACACAATCGCTGACTATGAGGCCAAGCAAGCCAGTAAACTCCCTACAGCATCAAATGAAAAAATTATATGGTCTGACTTCCTGGTAGTCCAAAAATGTAAATCATTGAAATTATGGCAAGAAACGTGGGAAAAGGATACCAAAGGTCGACATTTATATAAGATTAAACCTACGGTGTCCCTATTACCATGGTTTAAAACAGTTAACATTCCACGCAAAGCTATTACATCAATTTCAAGAATGAGGACTGGACACTCATCACTGAAGTTACATCTGCATCGAATTGGAGTGGTGGAGTCCCCATTGTGTAGGTGTGAACTTACCAGTGAGGGGCTCAATCATGTGCTGCTTGAATGTGAGCTAAACAAAAAGTGGACACAATTGCTATACTGTGAAATCAACGAAAGTGTAAAATTCCCAATAAATAGTGATTATCTTTTGTCCTTGTGTGAGTGCAGTGAAAAAGTTGTGATGGCTCTTCAGAGATTTGTACTAAGGGCTAGTGTAAATATTTAAAATTATAAAATAATACAAAGAATGTGATTGGCTAAATGGTTCTGACCAAAAGCCAGGAATGGGGAATAAAACCTTCTCCCTTTAAAAAAAAAAAAAAAAAACTAAACACGTTTGTATTTAAAAAAACAAAATATGATTTTTCGAAATAAATAACACAGATCTGCGAAGAAAAAGAGGTTTAAATAATTTTTTGTAGATTTTTTCAGCTTCTGAATCCGAAATTAAATTTATTTTTGTGCATCACATCCCATTTTTTCACAAAGCCTATATTATAATGACGAAAAAGATGTAATATAAAGTGGGCTCAACTTTTTTTAGACGGTAAAAATACTTCTAAATGGCTTTCTTTAGAATTTTTTAAATCAGATCTACAATGAGGAAGAAGTTGGTGAAAAATAATAATTTTTGACAAGTTATGGGGTTTTGGAATAAATGAAAAAGTGAAAAAATAGCTTGAATTTAAGTACCTTGAGGATCGCAAAAAAATACAAAATTTTTAGTAAAATTATATTTTAAAGTACTTTACCCTGGAGTAAGATAGTACTTTTTTAAAATTCTTTAAAATTTATTCATTTAATATAGCTCATGGTCAAAGTTCTTCTGTCGTGTCAGCGCCTTTAAGGCCTTGACAATATTCAGCACCCCGTACCCTATATCATAACGCACCGTTACATTTGTGTGACCTCCTCCACCCATTCAGGGGTTGTTAAGTAGCATAATTGATTTTTTTTGAAATTAAAATTAATTAGAATAAATTTTTCTCTTCGGAGAGAGACGGACTAGTAGAAATTTTAATTGATATTTTCGATCCATTAAGAAAAAGGAAAAAAAATCCATTTTTAAAAAAATTTTATTAATTGATGTGACTCTGTTGAGAAAGGACAAATTTCGAGCACTACTAGAGGAGAGAAGGGAGAAATATCTTGTATTTTTCCCTTAATGACCCCTTTTAAACCCTGAAGAAGTAGGAAAATCCTCCGAAATGTTGGTTTTTGAGTGATGAAAAAGATGAATGTCCAATAAAACTATTTATTTGGGAGAGTTTTTTTTTTCACTATCCTTGAGCTGACTTTCCATTCAAAAAACTAATTAATTTTTATAAAAACAATAACTTATTAAAACTCATAATGCTACGTAACAATAATATATTAACACTCTCCCTCATCAACGTAACACACAAGTAACACTTGATTAATCCCCTTCCTACGGGTATGAATGTTACGTGATTCTTGAACGTTCCCTAAACGCGAATATATTACTTAACTTATTTAACCGATTTCGTAGCTCCAACAAAATAGCAAAGTTAGGACACCCTGTATAATATATGGTGATAGAAAGTATTGTATTTTAAGTGGGATATTTAAATAAAAAAGATTTTCCTATGGGGACGACAGCGACCATTTGTAAAGCAGTGAATCTCCATTAACGACGGGGCTTCTGACCTTGGCAACCTGCCTACCTGTCGAAGTCCCCCCTGATAAGTAGAGATCCTCCCACCCAGACCCATCTATACCTGTTCCAACAACTCCTCCCACACTTGACGCCATTTCCAGGCCAAGTGTCATCATATTTTACATAGGAAATAAAAAATTTGCATTTTTATGAACTTCATCATAATAACTTAAAAAATATATATATACATATATTTGAATCAAATAAATTTGACTATAGATGAGTAAAGTTTGAACCGTTATAATCGACTGTATAATTGTTTGTTTACAGTTGACAAAACAGACTATTTTTTTAACATTAAAATAGGCGTCCTCATGCTAGCATTTGAATATTTTCGAATGAAACGACCTTGATATCGTTTTGTTATCAATTTTCAATTTTTCACTTTAATAAATCGAGAAAAATATTTATATTTAAATCATTAAATAAATGTTGTGTTCTACAGCTAAGGTTAGATCCGAAATGGCTTTTGAAATATTTATATTACCTCTATTAAAATCGGCCCAAAGCTGAAAAGATAAATAATTTGAAAACATTTTCTTGCCGAGAGAAATCAATGAGGATGTCATATTTTTATACAAATAAACATACAACCCATAGTAGCAACAATGTTTCAAACTATATAGTAACTATATAGCCCCTATTTGATAAAAAAGGGAATGCGTGTCGAGTTGCCCACCGAAACAAAATAGAAAATTATAGAGGCAACTCCAGTCTGGTGGACAATATTGCGGAGCGATTTGGCGTCGGGGGGGGGCTCGGTCAGGGTCGAGGCCATCACACTCTCGTGGAAGGGAGTGTGGTTTCGTAAAGCGGTGGATTCCCTCATCGCCCTGGGTAAGTCCCAAAAAACAATAAACGATTTGACATATAGGGCGATGAGGGGATCTCTTCTTAATTTTTACACTTTCGGCAGAAGAACATGGAGAGCGGGTGGCGTATGATTATTTTTTGTGAATAAAAAAAGAAATGTGAAATGTGAGCCAGGATTAATCCTGGCTCTCTCAGCCACCCGCTCTGAATCTGAATTAATTTGTTCTGAAGCCGAAAGTGTGAAAGATTTGTAAATAAATTTGTGTAATCATCTTTTGTCTTGTAAGAGGCGGCCCGCTCCTCGGAGGCCCAATAAATAAAATAAAATAGGAGAGAGCCTGACAAAGTGGTCACAGGGGCTTAGGGAGCCTCAGAGGTGCGGAGAACGCCCGAACTTGTTCCACTCAATATTACTATTTTTTGCGGTTTTTGACCATCCTGATGTGAGGGAAGTGCTCAGTTTCTGTATTTCTCATTATGAAACCAAGCCACTTACAATTTTTCAAGGAAAATGTTTTGAAAGGGTGGTACTTTAATACAAAATCCTGCTTTGGCTATCGCTTAGTTCGATCAGGTCGTCAAGGAATGAGAAGACATGTTGTGTAATGGCATGAATCCGGACATACATATAACCACTAATTTTGATGTCTATACGACGATTGTAAGTCAGTTTAAAAAATCAGCAAACTTTGCTACTTTGTCCGTCTCTCCTCTACAGTGATGAAAAAACAGGGATAAAGTACTCAAGTGTAGACAAATTTGTATATAATATAAAGCTTTTAAAAATTTAGGTGAAAAAAAACTTTTTGTTCTACCCTAATGTTCAGTTATTCTTGTATTAATCTTCATTTGTTTTCTTGAATAAATTGGCTTTGTCTGTTTGCATAAAGAGAAACAGCAATAGAATATTTATCCAATGTAAAAATACTCTGCTTTGGAATTTCCTAATGGCAGGTGCAGTTTTGGACTTGGGTACCTGCACGTGGCATTTGTTTGACTTTTCTCGTCCATTGACCCTCCTCTCTACCAATTGAAATAAATGAATGGCCACAAACTAAACGACGCCTCCGAACATTTCTTTCAGACCCATCTTTTCGCTAATGGCTAAATATACTACTTATCCTTTCGGTTTGACTCGGTGTTTGTGTTTTGATTTTCCCTTTGCCAACTCTTTAATCTCTCCCATTTTCTCTTTCGCTTTTCCATTTTCTATTTCTTTTTTGGCTGGGTGATGTAAAAAAACAAATCGAAACAATATAAGATTTGTTTCTTTCTATTTAAAAATGTTTAGATTTTTTTTTATTTCACGTAACCTATTCATCTGAAGACGAAATCTGTTGTTTGTGTTTATATTGGTATTCTATGATTGTTTTTTCTTGTTTTATATGAAATTAAATTTTTTATTTGAGACATACATCATTGCTCATTTGTAAAATAATGAAAGTCACTTTTATGTCATTTTCGTTTGTAATTTGTTTTTTATATTTTTTTTTATATTATGTTATAAAACAAAATTTATCAACAAAATAAGTTTGGCTTTGATATACATAATATATGTTAGTAGATATGTTACGCCCCAATATGTCAGATTTAGTTAAACATTCTAGCCTTGTACGCATCATACGCCTGAATATAGGCAATCAATTCGTCACCTCTTCTTGAAAGCTGCGTAAAATTCAGGCTCTACTGTAAAGTAAATAAATAATTATAATGCTGGAAATTTAATCTAATATGACTTTAAAGCAGCGGTCGCTAAACTTCTTTGGTCGCCGACCATCTCCCCCCCCCTTTCAGTTTTATGAAAAGTAACCCTCTCCTCGCTTCATGAAGGAAAGTACAACCCCCCTCTCAATTTCATGAAAAGTAACCGCCACTTTATTCACTTCTAATGAATTAGAAGAGCTTTTTTTACCTTTTGTTGAAGTTATAGGAGTTGACTCGTTTTGATTTTAGATATATATAATTCTAACATCAGGAAATCTTAATGAATAAATAAATTAGAGAAATTTAAAAGATTTATTTAAAAATATAAACTTACATAGACGTCCTTTTTTGTTTGTCCTATTATAATTGGTTATAGTATGGTCTTTTAAAAGTATGAGGCTCGCAAGGAGCAAAAATGATTACATGAGGGATGTAAAATTTTACTGAGAGCTTTCCCACAATTTGAGAAAGATATAGAGAAAAACGAAGGACCGGGTTTATATCTATTGTTTAGCTTAACAACGAGGTTGTAAGGCTCGCAGCGAATAGGTTGTAAATCTATTCCACTAAACAATCGATATCAAATTATAGCTTCGATAGGGACGCTAAGTTCTTTTTAACATATATATACCTGTTCGAACTCTTAAGCTCAAAATTAGTATCTTTAAGGATGGATGTCTATAGGAAAGAAATGAAAGATAAATTTCTCTTTAACAAAAACTATATTTTAATGTAAAAAAAATGTGTTGTTAATAAAAACAAAGAAAAATGAACTTGAAATTAACTTAGATTGTATATATACGTAGATATATATACACTTTATAAATATATACTTAAACTTTTAGACATATAATATATTTTATTATATGTCTAATTACAAATGAATGGTTTCAGTGGTGGTAAAGGGCAGCCTCTGAATTATCTTGGAGAGATGAATAGGTGTTCTTTTGCTTCAGAACCAATGATGATAAATGCTTTTGAGTGTAGGTACCTTTGGTGTACACACTTTCAATAATGTAAAAACCTTAAGAGAATTGGTTGTACTTTCAGTAAACCTTCATTGAATTGATTTTACCTTCAGAGAATAATAAGAAACAAATACAAATTGATTATTATTAATTAGAGACCTTTAATATATATATTAGCACAAACAAAGAAACGTTTACATACCTTCAGGCCACTTTTTTGATTGCTTGCTTATTTCAAACTATAATTTACTTTTATTTAGTTAATAAACTAAATATTAATTGACTATGACGAAAAATATATATAGTCGAATGAATATACCAGCGTAAAATGTGGTGCGATATTGTTTGAGATGTTAACTCGATGAAGTTCGAAATAAGAAGAATGACAAATTCGATATTATTTGGAGCCTGGGTTCAGAAAGGATGCATCTTAGGGATGTTTCTGTCTTTTCTAGGGCACAAAAATCCCTAGCGCCGAGAAACCGAATTAGCGTGGATTTTGAATTTTCTATATGTTTACTTATATTTAACCAATAATTATATAAAAAGTAAAATAGAGGGGTTAGATTAACTTTCAAGTAACTCTTGAAGGGTTCGACGATCAAAGAAGTTTAGCGACCACTGCTTTAATGTAGTCTCATATTAAATTTCCAGCATTATGATTATTTATTTACTTAACGGTAGAACCTGAATTTTAGGCAGCTTTGAAGAAGAGGTGGCGAATCGATTGCCTATATTCAGGCGTATGGTCAGCGTACAAGGCTATACTTTTTAACTAAATCTGACATATTGGGGGATTTCTGCGCACCGCTTAGCGACTGGGCTATCGTAGTCCCGCATTTAGTATAAATTAGTAAATATTGTCATTGGAAATGTCCTGAAATCAAATTTAACCATTCGAAAATGACTTGATTTTACACTATTTTTGACATCTTCATTGGTCATTGCAAGCTTTTATTTACTTACCCCTAAAACGACTGGATTCGGCGAGTAAGAATTTCACTTTCAGGATGTGTGCTGATCACACTACAGTATGGGATATGTTATTTACATTCTGAAATAATCGTCCAACATGTTCACTAGCTCTCGCTCTAAAAAACAATTAAATGTGTTGGTTTTCATTTTAAATTCACTTACTAGTATAAACACTAGGTTATTTGCAAAAAAAGAGCCTAATCATTAAAGAACTTAACTTTATAGATGAATTCAACAATCGATTCTATTAAATATC
>JALMQS010000085.1:3114521-3184317 GCA_024734495.1 Forficula auricularia | reverse complement strand
AGTGTGTACTAAGTGCAAGAAACCAAACCATTTCGCAGCCGTTTGCAAGACTCGAAGCCAGACGTCACAAATCGTTTCGAAGAAAAATGTGCACGACATCGCTTTAGAAGAAGAAGAATGTGAAGAATTCCTCATAAGCACACTAGATAAAACTACTGGTGACTGTTGTAATGAACGAATGTGGCTCAAGACAATTAATGTGGAGGGCAAGCTCATAGATTTCAAAATGGACACTGGAGCCGAAGTGAATGTATTGCCTCTTTATCTTTTAAACTGTTTAAGTTCAAGAAAAAACATTGTAAAATCAAATGCAATCTTAGTTGCATATGGTAGTGAAAATTTTAAAATAAAGCCAGTTGGCGAAGTCACCTTAGAATGCAGGGACAAGGGTAAGTCAACCAAAGTTCATTTTATGGTGGTAGATAACAAGGGTCAAATGCCCCTATTGGGATTAAATGGATGTGTAGGCCTTGGATTGATCAAAAGGGTGGACATGTTGGGACATGGTAATTTTAGCACACTTGAGGACATTATTAAAGAGTACCCTATGGTTTTTGAGGGCTTAGGAGAATTTCCCTTCCCTCACAAAATTGTATTAAAAAAAGACGCTGTTCCGCACATCCAGCCAATAAGGCGCATACCCCTGACCCTGCATTCACGGGTAAAAGCTAAATTGGAACAGTTAGAAAGAGAAGGGATTATAGCCAAAATCGACAAACCAACTGAGTGGCTAAATCCTTTGGTTATAGTCGAAAAAAAATAAAGATTTAAGACTGTGTTTAGATCCGAAATATTTAAATGCCGCGATTAACAGGGAACATTTTCTAATTCCAACTGTGGAGGAGATAGCTAGTAAGCTGTCAAATAAATCTTACTTTACGGTCTTAGATATGAAAGATGGGTACTTTCAAGTGAAAATCACCGATGAGAGTTCGGAGTACTGTAGCTTTGGAACGCCCTTTGGACGCTATCGGTTTCAAAGACTACCTTTTGGAATTAGCTCGGCCCCAGAAGTGTTCCAAAAGAGGAACTATGAAATGTTCGGAGATATTGATGGTGTAGGTATATATTTTGACGATTTAATAATTACTGGGTCAACAGAGCAGGAGCATGACAAGAATTTAAGGGTGGTTCTTGAACGGGCAAAAAAATTTAATATTAAATTCAATAAAGAAAAAATTCAATTCAAATCAAGGCAGGTTAAATTCATGGGTCAGTTGTTCTCACAAAAAGGGATAGAGCGGCATGAATCCTATGTTAAAGCGATTGAAAAAATGCCAAAACCCCAACAAAAAAATGACATCTTAAGGTTATTGGGGATGGCCAAATATTTAGGCAAATTTATCCCAAATTTGTCAAAGGTAACTGCCCCGTTGCGAGAATTAACATGTGAACACGTAGAATGGTCATGGACTGAAGAACATGACAACGCGACATCCCAACTAAAATATTTATTGACACATGCGCCTGTTCTGTCATTTTTTGACCCTTCTGCTGATATTGAAATTGAAACCGACGCGTCCAAGGACGGTTTAGGGGCGTGCCTTTTACAGCACGGTCACCCAATAGCATTTTGTTCACGCAGCTTAACCAAAAGTGAAGTTAAATATGCACAAATTGAAAAAGAAATGTTAGCGATCGATTTCGCGTGCCTTAAGTTTCACTTCCTGATTTATGGTGTAAAGAATGTTTTGATCCATAGTGACCATAAACCTCTTGAATCGATTTTTAAAAAAGATTTGTATTTTGTAACTCCCAGATTACAACGTTTACGTTTAAGATTATTAAAATATGATATAATTGTAAAATATAAAGCTGGAAAGTATTTATGTATAGCGGACACTTTATCCAGAGCTCAGTTACCTACTACGGAGTGTAACACTGACTCTGAGTTAGAATTTGCAATTCATTCGCTGGTAAACTATTTGCCTATCTCAGATGAAATAAAATTAGAGCTAAAGCAAGCAACTGAAGCTGACCCGGATTTGAGCACAGTGATTAACTTTGTTAACTCTGGATGGCCAGATAAACATAAAATTCCCCTTTCTATTCGTCAATTTTTTAAACTCAAGGATCACCTTTTGGTCTGTAATGATCTCTTATTCTTCGGAAATAAATTAGTTGTTCCAAAAAATTCACGGTCTTTAATGCTTAGCAAGCTACATGAAGGCCATATTGGCATTGACAAAGTGAGACTGAGAGCAAGGCAGATATTTTACTGGCCCTTGATGAACCAAGATATTGAGAACTTAATTAAAAAGTGTAAAATATGTGAAAAGTTTGCGAGAAAAAATATCAGAGAGCCCTTGCTGCCATACCAGATCCCTGAAAGGCCCTGGCAGAGGATCGCGGCTGATATTTTTTCTTACGCTGACCATATTTATCTAGTTGTGATCGATGCTTACTCAAACTGGCTAGAGGTTGTGCTTTTAAAAAACAAGTCTGCTAATGAAGTAATTATAAAATTAAAATCAATTTTTGCAAAATTTGGATGTCCTGATGAGATGACCTGCGACAATATTCCCTTTGGCGGATTTCGAATGCTAGAATTTTCGAAGGAATGGAATTTTAAAATTATATTACGAAGCCCTAACTACCCGCGGTCAAACGGCTTGGCGGAAAAAGCTGTGGGCATAGCTAAGAATATAGTAAAAAAATCCTGTGAGGAAGGGAAAAATGTGTTTGAGGCGCTGCTTCAATATCGAAACACACCTTTAAAACACATCAATTACTCCCCGGCACAGCTTTTAATGAGCCGAATTTGCAAAACAAAAATTCCCATTTCAACAGCTTTGCTGAATCCCACTCTTTGTGAGGATGTTGTTGATAAGTTAAAAAATAGGCTTAGTCTAAACGAATCTCATTTTAATAAAAATTCTAAATCCTTGTCGGATATTGACCCAGGTCAGAACGTCACCATTCATAACCAAATTAAAAATTATTGGGAGCCTGGCCGAGTTTTGAGTAAACATGGAAGCCCCCGCTCATACAATGTGCAATTGGAAAGTGGTGATATTGTAAGACGGAATCGTGTAGATTTAAGGAAATCGGAAAATGAATTCAATGTTCAGTCAGATGTTAACGACTACAACATGTCAAACTGTGAAAACTCGACCTACAATCAGAGCCCTGTCAAGTCTGCCGGCATTGATACTAATGATGGTATGGTCAATCAGGAACCAGCGCCTGGGTATACAACCAGAAGCGGCCGCCTTGTAAAGCGACCCCAAAGGCTGGGCCTAGATACTTAAGGGGAAGGGTGTATTATCATTGGTATCACTGTCGGCAACCAGCAGTAATGTTGGCAGCAATATTATACATTCACACATCTAATCAGTCAAGCATAGTCATTCAACCAAATGACAATGTAATATATTTGTATTATAAATTGACCAATATTATTTAATAAATTAAATAATAATACAGGGTAGATGGTAAAAAGCATTTACTTTGAGACATACAATCGGCCCTAAGGGTTCCCAACAAACGTAAAAATCATTTACTTTGCGACATACAACCGGCCCTTAGTGAGATGGAATTTCTCACCAATGGTACCAATTTATAATGTTGTGCGCCAAACCTTGCCTGTAAGGTTTGGTGCGGTTGTGAGCCTTCCCGAAAGATGGCTCAGGTAACGTGTCTGAGGATGAGTTCTTCCGCCTGCACTCTGTGGTGTCAACAGACTGATGCCATGCTGAAGGTGGTCTGTAGGAGTACTTGATTAAAAAGATGGTATAGATTTCACATGTAGTTTATTAAAAGGTTGTTGAGGTTTGGTGCCTTGATTTACATATCAATATCAAGAGCGACCAGTCCAGTTCGTGCTCCCTCAAAGATGGCAAAGTGACTGGCCCTGTGGAGTAGGAGGGGGGAGGGGTCTTTTAACGAGTGTTTGTGCAATCTGGCATCTGTTTTCTGGGTCGTCGTCAATGGTTATTTTCTGGGGCCGCCATGCGAAGCTTAGGACAGCATTCTCAAGTGGCTATTATTGTGACATTAATATTAAGCAATATTATGCATTATAGAGAACAGATTGCCAGACCAGCGATTTAGCAATAACTAATAAAAATTAGGGTGTGAATAAATAGCGTGAGAATATTAGGGAAAACTCAAGAGACCCGAACCTCAACACGTTTCTACTGAAAAATTTTAAATTAAAATTTTCTTACCATAGGACGACTTACTAACTAAATCTCTAGATTAGTCGTTTAGGGGATTCTATGTTAAACTAAAATAAAGAGCGGGCGCTATATTTAAATTTAATTTTTAACATATATTACAAGAGACTAGAAAAGGAGGACAGAGGGCCAAAGTGCCAACAGTAATTTTATTAATGTTGACAATGTATTGATCATAGAGGAATTTTGTTTAAAAAAATGATTTTACTTGATTTGTTAAAAAAAAGCCAGATATTCCGCCAGAAATGTTTAAAAAAAAGCCAGATTTCCCGCTAGCCGCCTGATGAGATTTTTCTTCAAGCTAGATGGAGTAAAAATTAGCTAGATCTAGCGGGAAATCCGCTGAATTGGCAACAATGATCCACTGTTCCTTTTGACTTTTGAATATTTATTATTACCAACTTAATTCAACTAAAAACACTACAATGAAATTAAAAAAAATGCCTAATTAATTTGCTGTTCTCCCAGTGTGGGTTGTTTGAGATCAAAGTCTTAAGCTTGGCACAAGGTGCATAAGATGACAAAGATCAATCCTGCGATATTCCTCCACCCCTAAAACCCTATCCTCTCTCTCCTGGGCCCTTTCCCTGCCTCAGGCCACTCTTCCCGCCAACCCTATCCTCGAACCTGGACACCCTCTTCACCCTACATCTGGAAACTCTCCACTCCTACAACCCTATCTTCGCCCCCTGGACCCTCTCCCACATACCTTCGATCATCCTCCTCTTTTCTAGATTTTTTGAGGCCCACAGATTATGTATACAAAAATTGGGTAAATTTTTAGCAATGTTTGTTCGGTTACTATCTAATCTAATTAGCGAGAGGGTGGTGGAAATGTGTATATATATATATATATTATAGTCGAAAAACAATATATATATTTGTCAAATTTAAGTCAATAATTTGACAATTGATTGACAAATTTTGCAGGGGGTATAATTTAAACGACTAGAACACTTATTAAGCTGATAAGACTTGGCTACATCCAATGGAGTTTGATTAAGTTTGTTCTTTATCATTTTATTAGCACCCCTTTTAATTAATAATTTAACAAAATTCAATTTATTATCCTCAACTGCTTTCAATAAGGGAGTGTAACCATCAAAATCTATCTCATTAATCTCTTTTCCTGCGGGTAAAAGAAATTTAAAAATTTCGAAATAATCATTTTTGTAAGCAATGTGCAATGTACCCTTTTTATTAGCACCATTGTCAATTAATAATTTAACAATATCAAAATTATTCCTTTCAACTGCCCTCATTAAGGGAGTGCAACCTTCAGAATCTAACTCTTCAATCTCTGCTCCATTGGATAAGAGAAATTTGAAAATTTCTAAATAACCCTTTTTATAAGCAATATGCAATAATCCCACATTATAAGCTCCCCTTTTAATTAGTAATTTAACAATATTAAATTGATTATTCTCAACTGCTATAAGAAGTGCTGTTTTTTTGTTCTTATTTTGATGGTTTATTTGAGCCCCCTTGTCTAATAAATAATTAATTACTGAGAGCTGACCACCTAACGATGCCCATATCAAAGGCGTATCACCCTTAGAATCTATTTCATCAAACTCGACTCCTTTGGATATTAGAAATTCAATAATATGCAAATGGCCTAATTGAGACGCAAAATGTAACGGCGTAGAATAAGACGAGTGTTTTTTAACAATATTCTCTGGATTATCATTATAATAAAATTTTACAGCAAGTAAGGACCCTCTCTTAATCGCCTCCCAAATATCTCTTGTGTTGTCTCTGGTTAATGCAACAGTTTCGGTTTCTTCGGGTTTCGTTTGAATTTGTTTCTTGAGTTTTTCATTCTGAAAATTAAATAAAAAAAAAAAAAACTTAATTTTTATGGTAACAAACATTTAGAGTCCACTCATCTGCTCATGTAGCTTTTTAACTATTAATACTAGAAATTTAGCAAGAAATTATGGTCTTGTTAAAAATAAAAATAGTTTAAATATTTATCTATTTTTTTATTATTCAAATGAATAATTTAAATTAAGTGGATATCTCTGAGTAGTCCAAAAAAAGAAGAAGATAATTTACACTATCTTTTTATTCATAAAACCGACGTTTCGGAGGCTATTCCCTCCTTCTTCAGGGTTTTGAAAAGTCAGTGAAGGAAATCCAATGCGACATTCCCCTCTGTCTCCTATCTCAGTGGCAGTAACAATAATAATATATTGTATTTCATTCTCAGCAGACATTATAATGTAGTAATGAGTAAATAATTCTGCTGAGAATGAAATACAAAATATATTATTATTGTTATACATTTTTTTCATTATTTATTTATTAATTTATTGTTCTATTTATTTATTTATTATTTTCATTGTCTGTGATACTATTTGATTGTTTATAAACTCATGGTAGACTGGTTACAATGGAATTCATTCCGAGGCCATTAGGAGGAAAGAAAATAAAAAAAATTATTGTTACTGCCACTGAAATAGGAGACAGAGGGGAATGTCGCATTGGATTTCCTTCACTGACTTTTCAAAACCCTGAAGAAGGAAGGAATAGCCTCCGAAACGTCGGTTATATGAATAAAAAGATAGTGTAAACTATCTTCTTCTTTTTTTGAACTGCCTCATCGATATCCACTTAATTCACTTATCAGTCCGTCTCCAAAAATTACTCCAATCTTAATAATTTAAATATTTTTCTAATTAATATATTGAAAAATAATTAATACATCAAAGAGAGTTATTTATTGACCGCGGCATTTTTAAACAAGATATATATATCGCTAGACTACTGCTGGTTCAGGCTATTGGAGTCAGCTAAATCTTAAATCTGGAACAAGAGAAATGAAAAAGATATGATCCATCTAGGTGTGATCCAGCATCATCATATCGCGATTAGCCCGCAATGATACTTTTTACCAAACACGGATATGGATCACCTAGTGAATTTGTAATCTGAGATGTTACATACTTCAATCCCCAGTCCAGCGCGCTTTATCTGTTAACACGTGTGCAATGATGCGGGCTAATCGCGATATGATGATGCTGGATCACTCCTAAAATATATCCAATTCAAAACTCATTTTTGTTTTATTTCTTTGATTTTTTTTGTGAAACCTATCTCGCAATTTTTATTATTATAATCTAATTACCTCTTTTTTCAAATTATTCATTTGATTTTCAAGCAATTTATATTTTTCCTCCATTGATTTAGTTTTTTCTTCCAGTGATTTATTTTTCTCTTCAAGCGATTTAATTTTTGTTTCCATCGATGTAATTTGATCCGTTATCTAAAAAGATATATAAAAATATAAATAAATAAATAAATTTAAATAATAAATAAACAAATTTTACCTGTTTATTTATTTTCATTTTCATTTCGTCACTTTGTTGCTTTTTCTTTATTAAAATAAAATAAACAAACCATTATTAAAATATTATAAATAAACATTTAATGGAATCAGTGGCGGATCAAGTCAAGTGTGGGGGCCCTAAGCGTTAAAATAACGGGGCCCTCAAAATCAATTAAACAAAAAATAAAAAAAAAATTCTGAACCATGAACGATTATATCCATATTTTGGTACTTATTAACAAAATATTTATTTTTTTCAAATAATTTTTCATAAATATATTGTAAATTAGTTCAGTTGGATTGTTGAAATAAACAATCCTTATTTAGAAGTGATTGATCGAGGTGTTGTTACGTTTCTAAAATTGAATGTTATAAAACAATGTTTAAGACAACACCCCAGACAGACTGGAATATTGCAGCAATAGTGCGAACCTTGCACAACATTGGCAATATTGCAGCAACACGGGTTTTTACTGCAACATATATATTATTTATTTGCTTGAGACTATATAGTTTCTAAGGCTTGCCCTTCATCATCCGTTTTTTTTAATTATAAATATTATTTTTCATGGGGTCAATATCCACGTGAAACTGACCCTATGAAAAATAATATTTATAATTAAAAAAGACTGATGATGAGGCCAAGTCTTCGAAACTATAGTCTCAAACAAATAATAATATACAATATACATATAAATATTTGATATATATGCGTGTATGTTTATTTGCATCAAGCAGAGGACAACCTATTTCTGACTAAATAAATTTAAAATAAAATTATTGTTTTTTTAATTAAAAAAAACAATTAATAATTTTTATTTTTTTTTAAATCATTTTTCATTATAAACTATTATCATAAGACTGATCTCACTTGTATTGTATCTTTACTTGCCATTATTAATAAATAAAACTTATTTCATCATAAAATATTATTTCTTAATCATTTTTACCTGCAACATTCGCAATATTCCTGCAATATTCCCGCAACATTGTTGCAATATTGCTGCAAGGTTCAGAGACGGACATAGGAATATTGCTATAAAGTTTAATAATGCAACGTAATATTGCTGCAACATTCATTTCTGTCTGGGACTTTAACACAATGGGCCTTTTTTGGGGCCTCTTACAAGCACGCCCCCCCCCCCCCCCCAGTAGATCAGCCCGCTTACCCTAGGATCCGCCACTGAATGGAATTCGGTGTCATAGAGGCTTTTAAGTACACACCAACGAGTAAATTTTTTCTTATCTTTTATATTTTGATATTAATAATTTGCATATAATTCTGAACAATTTAAAGTGAAAATGAACTTAATCTACCGTTGGGTTTAATTAAAAAAATAAATAAATATAAATGAATTGTGGCATTCTTGGGCATAGGCCCCGTATGAAATTTCGGGCCCGGTGCACTAAATTTGAAGTGGGCCCCTTATTATGGAATAAGTCTGTGTTTTTTATGAAGTGGAATAATAAAAAAAATGCCATGGCCAGGCCCGGGCTCCACGGGTGCACCTGGACCCTCCCCCCTTGCGGGGGCTATGCTCTTAGGCGCCAGGTTGACAGAGTGGGTAGAGAGAAGCAGGCGCGGGTTCAAGTCGGGCTTAATGTAAAAAAAATTGTACTAACTATAATCTGACACCTACACCAATTTCCACACATTCACACACTCATAGAAATTATATTAATATTGCTTAATTATTGTGTTTTGTAGCATGTCAAACAAACCTGATGCAATTGTGGAGCTTTTTCATGTAGGGAAACGTCAGTGTGAAATTTTCCAGATGCTCAATGTGCCTCAACAAACCGTTTCCGACACAATCCTCCGTTTTAATAAGCTTGACCATACTGGCCAGCGTCCCGGGAGCGGCAGAAGACCACCGTTAACACTCCTGGCAACCGAAAAATCACCAAGAAGCGGGTAGAGCGAAATTCGAGGATCTCCATGAGGAAAATCGCTCGTGAGATCGGAATCAACAGAGAATCTGTCCGCCAAATAGCCAGAGGAGCTGAACCTCAAGCCGTACAAGCCCCAGAAGGTACAGCTGCTTACGAACGAAAACAAGCACGTGGGGCTGCAAAGATGCCTGGGAAACGATTTTGCTGTTCATCGAGGAACAAGCGCATAAGTGCCAAAAGGACAGGAGCTGGCTCCCGAACCAATTGCCATCGACGAACTCCGCCAAAACCCCCATTCGCTGATGGTTTTCGACGGAATTTTCGCCAGAGGCAAAACCTCTTTGATTTTCCTTGATTTGGGGGTCAAAATCAATAAAGAGGAGTATCGGGGGCAGGTTTTGGAGAAACTGGAGCCGATGCACAGCAGCACTTCGGCGATCAGCATTGGACGTTCCAACAGGACTCCCTGGCCGGCTTACAAAGCGAAAACCAACCAGGAGTGGTGCAAGGCCCATTTTCCAGGCTTGATCACATCAGTGGAGTGGCTCGACCGATCTCAACCAGGTGGACTACAGCTTGTGATCCATTTACGAGGCCAGGACTTGTGCTAAGCCCCACAAAAGTTTGAAGGCTCTGGAGAGCTCGGGGGGCTGATTGTCATCAGAAGAGCTGCGGCCCATCGTCGAAAATTTCAAGACTCGTTTAGGGCTCTGTATCGCCCCAAAGGGAGGCCACTTCGAAACCAGCCGGAATATATTATTACTAAAGGTCCATGTTCTTGTTATTAATTTATTAAATTTCTTCTATACTAGGTGTACAAGTATGAAATAGGGATTTGAGAAACAGATGACATACCAATCCAGTGTGTAGCATAAAGATTTGACATAGATGGGATTTTGTTGCTCCATCAACAAGTGTCAAACGCGCATAAGTGATAAATTGAAAAAGTATTGTTTTGCTGTTTTTAAAATGTCGAAATTTGTGCCAAATAAAGAGCATTCGCCGACAGCATTAATTTTTTTGTTTTCATTCGAAGAGAACTGCTGCTGAATCATACCGAATGCTTAGAGAAGCTTATGGTGAACATGTTCCATCAGCAAGATACGTGTTAAAGATGGTTTCTGAGTTTCAAAAATGGTGATTTTGATGTTAACCCGAACAAAGCTAGGTCTTCCAGGTATATATATATATATCAGAGTTGTAGTGGCAAAATTTTCAGTGTGGGAACGCTAAACTACCGAATCTTAATCTAAGTAAACTATTATTAAGGTGCCCGATGTATATAAGATATACTTTTTATCTCGGAAGTGTGTCGCGATCGAATTGTCCAAGCGGGGGAGGGGGGGGGGGGTCGGAGACACCCCCCCCTCACACACATATAGAACTTTATTTTCAATTTTAAAATTTTTTTAAAAAAATAATTGTTTTTTTTTTTACAATTTTTTTTTGCCAGGCACGGGCCTCTATGGGGGGGGCGGTCGCCCCCTCCGCCTCCCCCCCTGGATCCGCCCTTGATGGGTGCTGATGCCTCAAATCAATATATGAGGCACTCACACATTTTTTAAGATATTATTTTATTTACTTGCGTAAGTGATTTTAATTTTATTTGTTATTATTATTATTATTATTATTTTTTTACTGAATGAAACCAGTGTGGGAACGCCGTTCCCACGCGTTCCCGCTCCATTACACCCTTGATATATATATATATATATAAGTATTTGTATTTTTTTTTTTATTTTAAAAACGACTCTAACGATTTTGATGAAACAAACTCTATTAACAAGTTTTGAGGATGAGAAAGCGATCTTGATGCGGAGCGGGGGTGGATGTAGGGAGTGCAGAAGGTGGGGGATCCAGGGGTAGGGCGAGGTTTCGGGGGTGGGGTCGAGCAGGGTGGAGGTGGGGGGTACAGTGGTCGAATACTATATAGATATATTTGTATTTTTTTAATTTGAAAACGGCTCTCAAATAAAAATAGACCTTTTTATCAGAATTTTAAAATAAAGATTTTAACTGAAGGAAGAATAAGTTACCGAGCATCGCTCGGTGCCTCCAGGTACTTACACACCTTATTTGATATGTGTTAATTTTTTCTTTCCTCACTACCTACCCTTAGGCTGCCTTCAATTACTATCAATTTGTATATATATTTATATTTTCAATAATTAAAGGTACAGTGGAAATAGTTCACTCAGCACTATTCAAATTGTCAAGAATTTTAAGTAGCTTATTTATATAGAAAAAAAAAAAAAGTAAAATTGAAAAATTTATAAAATGTACTTTATTGTTGCCTCTAAGATACAGCCATCTATTTAATTATTATTATTCCTATATACTCGTATAATACCTTACCTGTAAAGTTTCAAATTTCTTTTTAATAATTTTTGAATCTCTCTCTGCATATAATTTCATCTTGTATAATTTCACAAGAATTTCTTCGATATTATTAGAAGACATTTTGAACTTTTATAAACGATTAATGAAAATAATAAAAATTTTAGAACTAAAATTAATTTGTGTGCATGGAAAATGGAGCAAAAGTTAAAAAATAAAAGGCAATATAATAATAAAATAAGATTATTAAGTGTGAGCCGTCAAAGCGAACGGACTAAACACGGACGTGTCCTTTCAAGGGCACCCACAAGTAAAGAAGCAGCGCTGGTTTCGAATTACCAAGCACTCTGAGGACAAAACATTTGTTTTAAAATTGAATTTATTATTTTTATTTAATTTATGATAACATCACTGATAAACAATGAAATTTTTCTTTAAATTCTCAATCACCTAAATTTTTTGCGGAACACCCACTTTTTATAGTTGTATGGTTTCAGATTTCCGCACCCGGCTTAACTTAGACTATCTTTTTTATTTGAAAGTCTATCCAGCTCTCATTCGAATTCCTATAATTCATAATGTATTAATGATATGAAATGGCGGATTTTATATTAATAATTTCTACAATATACTAGCAGACTTTGGCCCGTCGTCATCTAGCCCCTGGCGGGGAGCGTCATAATATAATAATAAAACAAAGAACCACAAAAATAAATTATAGTTTAAAAAAACTAAACACGCTAAATGCACTAAAAAGTTCATTTTTTTTATGATAATGATGAGAGAAGGAGTTACACCAAAAAAGGTGCAACCCCTAAAGGCCTGGGTTGGCCCCTCCATCGTGAAAAGAAGAAGAAAGAATTTTATGGGTTGGGCGGGGGTCGAAGGTATCTGTGGATACGGGTCTTAAATAGCTGAAGAGTTATAAGTCGCGGGAAAGATGGTGGCAGGGAGCGAGTTCCAGTCTCTGGAGGTCATAGGGATAAAAGAGTTGGCGAAAGCGCTTGTTCGACTTTTATCCAATTTGACAGCGAAGGGGTGCTGAGCGTTAGAAAACCGCGTGTTTCGCGTAAAGAGGGCATTAGGGGGGATAATTGATTTCAGCTCGACTGAACAGACACCGTGATAGTATCTGTAGTACAGGGAAAGGGCAGAAACGGTTCTTCGGTGAGCCAGGGAGTCGAGTGAGTTGGTTAGAGCCGGTTCTCCTATTAGTTTAATTGCTCGCTTCTGAATTGCATCCAGTGTAGCAAGAGAATGCTTGGAGGCACCCCTCCACAGATGAGAGCCATATTCGAGACAGGGACGAATTTGAGCCTTATACAGCATAAGAAGTTGACTGGGAGTATAACAGCGTCTAGACCTAAATAGGAGACCAAGCTTGCGCGCTGCAGCTTTAGCAGTGGTTGAGATATGGTCATTCCATGAAAGGTCACACCCTAGAGTTACGCCTAGCATTGAAATTTTATCCCTGAATTCTAGTGAGTTTGAGTCGAATGATGTGTTTGGGAGGTTTCTGTCGACGCGCCTAGAAATAAGGCAACACTGAGTTTTCCCTGCATTGAAGTTAACTAAGTTTTGGGATCCCCAGTTTTTAAGTTTGCATAAGTCTAAATTAATTGAAGAGGCAATGTCTGCACGGTTTTTATGCGATGCAGGGGCGTTATGTAGGGTGCTGTCATCTGCGTAACAATGTACCGGATTGGAGGGCAAGTTTAGAAGGTCGTTGATATAGATAAGAAAAAGCGTAGGGGAGATAACCGATCCCTGAGGAACTCCAGCGTTGGTGTGGAAGGGGAAGATGATATTCCATCGATGACAACCTTAATACTACGGTCTGAAAGAAAACTTTCGAGCAACTTACAGAGTTTCGGTGCAAGGCCGACGGAGGTCAATTTGGCAAGAAGATTTTTGTGCCAGACCATATCGAAGGCTTTTGAGATGTCTAAAGCTGCGAGGGTCTCATTTCCGGCCTCCAAGGTTTTGTTCCAGATATGAGTTACATATGCTAGGATGTCACCTGTCGACCGGGATTGCCTGAAGCCGTATTGCCTATCGTGGATAAATTTATTTGACTCTAAGTGTCGTAGAACTTGCTCGTTGATGGCCTTTTCCATAATTTTGGATAAGACAGAAGTGATTGCTATGGGTCGATAGTTTTTTATGTTGGAAGAATCGCCTTTTTTCTTAATTGGTTGGATTCTGGCTAGTTTCCAGGCTTCCGGAATTATTCCAGAGTTATAGGAGAGATTGTATAATTTGGATAGTATAGGAGCAAGTTCAGGGGCACATTTTTTAATGAGAATGGCAGGGATATCGTCGGGGCCAGCAGAAGAGTTGTTCTTTAGATTCGAATAATAATGTAATAATAAATAAACTGCAACGGTCGTTGCTAAGCTTTATCCAAAGTCATTTGAAATATTAATATGCTTATTCCTTTATTATTAATCAGCAATCACTTGCTATTTCCATGTTGACTATATTTCAAAAATAATTATCGATTCTCATTTAATACTTGAGGAATAACAATTCTACATTGAAATTTTAACGCTTCTATTATTATTGGTAACCATTGCTGAGGACATGGAGGAATCGGCTTAAAATCAAAAATAACGATCGATTCTTATCTAATACTAGAGGAATAACCTTATTACATTCCATTTTTGATGTTTTGACTATTAATGGCAACCTCTACTGAAAACGTGGAAGAATCGACTTAAAATCAAAAAGACTAAATTCTTTTATGGTAAACAACTCAAGATTGAGTCATATACAGGGTGATTCACGGTCGATGGCACATTAGACGTTTATGGAAAACGGAACGCAGGATTTTTCTGAAAATTTATCACCTTACATTTTCTTACCTGTTCAGTTGATCTAAAATATTTTCAGCATTGGGATGTTCGGCTTCCATCGAAAAGTCGAAGCAACTTTATTTTTTTAAATGGAACACCCTGTATATTAACACGTTTTTAGAACCGCACTTTTATTAAAATACTTTTTGTTAATATTGTCCTATGCCTATCTATCGGTTTTCGAGATAAAAAATAATTTTTGTTAAATATGGTCCAAAACATGGCCCTAATTAAACTTAAATAAATTAGTGCTCGCAATTCATGAAAAGTTGATATTTTATTTAATTTAGTCCGAAAAATTAACTCCACATTATACAGGGCGTGCTAAGATTACTATTATTTTTCTGTTATTCATAAAAGGGGTCAAAAGTTCGTTTTTTCGAATAAGACCCCCTGTATATTACTCAATAAATCGAAAGACGAAGAAAAATGCTTTAAGACAATATATCATGTCTCTATACCTAAAATATCAAGTTTTCTTAATAAAGCCGCTTTTTCGTGAAAAATTACATTTTAATGAATTTAATTTTAACTAACCATCCCAAAATATAAAGCTTATGTCAGTTTGTTGACTACTTATAAGTAATTTATAAACAGTTTATTGACGATGTTCAAAAAAATCTCCCAAAATTATCGCAAATATTGATTATTCAAACGAAGTTCTTATAGTACAAAATAAATAATTTCATAAGAACTTCGTTTGAATAATCATTTTGAGAGATTTTTGAACACCGTCAATAAAATGTCGGTGGGGGTAGATGTGGGAGGTACGGGGGGGGGGGCGAGGGAAGTGGTCTCAGAGGTGGAGTGGAGGGGTGCAGGAGGTGGGGTGAAGTGGATTAATATCCGTCCGGGGGTGTTGGATTAATATATAGCTTTTAACTTAAGCTTTTATTTAACAGAACAACCACGTATGTATCGTGGGACAAACTTGTAATACTTACCAATTTAACACTGTACAAAGCAGGTAGAAAACTAACCCTGCTGACGTCAATGCGCAGTAGAAACAAAAAATGGTCGAGCTCCTGACATACCTGGTCTATGTGTATCGTGATCTAATGCGGCTTGGGGGGGGGTTAAAAATTGTTCCATTTTAGCATTATATATGCTAAAAATAAAAACGGTCAAGTCTTATAGCTTCAAGAAAAGGTAATCGAACGCAACGGCAATCAGCGGAAGCTGCAGCCCATAGAAGAAAGAAACCTCCGTAATAGCGGGTGTAAAAGTATGAAACCGGAATTTCCCTCTAGATGGTGCTAGCCATCTGTTTTGGGGCTGTAAGACCGCTACTGCAGCGCCATCATCTCTCTCTGACAGCTGGCGAAAATTTTCAACACCCAAGTTCCATAGACCGGTATATTTTTCTATAACCTTAAACATATCGAGTTTTGTGCCTACGAACAAAGATTTGCGGACCGGTTTTGCAGTAAATATCCATTTTTCATCACCTGTCAAGATTCGATGGAGAAATTACTTTCTTTTGTCATCTGTCGATCAGAATTTCACTACTTAGTGGTTTTTCGATTTTCTTGGTGTCTTTCATTCAGTTCATGCGGAACCCATTTTCCCACTTTCTTAATCTTTCCCATAGCTTTCAAACGATTAGAAACGGCTTTCTGAGTCACATTCAATTGATCCGCGAGTTCTTGTTGAGTTTGAGTATCATCTTCATCCAATAAGGCTTGCAATTCGTTGTTTGCGAACTCTTTCGGTGGTTTCCCACGCTCTGCGTTTGTCACGTCAAAATCACCACTTTTGAATTTTTTAAAATACTGTTTTTTACCAAGAGCATGTTCACCATAAGCTTCGACAAGCATTCGATGGAATTCTGCAGCAGTTTTCTTCAAATGATTACAGGAAACCAATGCGGTCCGCAAATCGTAGTTCGTAGGCACAAAACTCGACAAGTTTAAGGTTATAGAAAAATATACGGGTATATGGAACTTGGGTTGTTGTGTGTTGAAAATCTTCGTCAGCTGTCAGAGAGAGATGATGGCGCTGCAGTAGCGGTCTTACGGTCCCAAAACAGCACCATCTAGAGTGAAATTCCGGTTTCATACTTCTACGCCTGGTATGTCTCCCACCGCTATGACTGAGGCACAGCAACTAAGAATTGCCGCAGAAGACGAAGAGCAACGAACGATTCGACTTGAAAATGACAATCTTCAACACAAGAATTCCAAAAAAAGTTTTAAGGACCAACACAAGAAGAGGCCCCATGTCCCTTGATCTGGTCAACAGTATTTATACTGGCAAACGCCTCCATTTATTAATTTTGTTGTTCAATTGGTTCAGAATCTAAAGAGGAATGGACACTAGTTCCTAAAACTATTTCAGTCTTTGAAGGATTTAAAACAGGAAAAAAAGCATTTATGCAAAGGATTCAAGTACTTTTTTTTATAGTAAAAATATATATTTATTTGTTGAATTTAGGACAATAATTTAACAATTGAATCATATGTATTGCAGGAGTAATACCTACTATGGTTAGAACAGTAATTAATTCTATCCAACTTGGCCAAATCCAATGCAGTTTGATTAAATTTGTTCTTTATCATTTTATTAGCACCCTTGTCAATTAGGAATTTAACCATATCCAATTTATTCCCATTAACTGCTCTCATCAAGGGAGTGAAACCTTCAGAATCTAACTCTTCAATCTCTGCTCCTCTGGATACGAGAAATTTAAAAATATACAAATAACCACTTTTGGAAGCAATGTGCAATGCGCCCGCTTTATTAGCACCCTTGTCAATTAGTAATTTAACAATGTCAAAATTATTTCCTTTAACTGCCCTCATTAAGGGGTGAAACCTTCAGAATCTATCTCTTCAATCTCAGCTCCTCTGGATAAGAGAAATTTAAAAATTTCTAAATACCTATTTTTGAAAGCAATGTGCAATGCGCCCACATTATTAGCACCATTGTCAATTAATAATTTAACAATTTCAAAATTATTTCCTTTAACTGCCCTCATTAAGGGGGTGAAACCTTCAGAATCTATCTCTTCAATCTCAGCTCCTCTGGATAAGAGAAATTTAAAAATTTCCAAATAACCCTTTTTATAAGCAATGTGTAATAAACCCACATTATTAGCACCCTTGTCAATTAGGAATTTAACAATATCAAGATTATTCCCTTCAACTGCCCTCATTAAGGGAGTGCAACCTTCAGAATCTATCTCTTCAATCTCTGCTCCTCTGGATACGAGAAATTTAAAAATATCTAAATAACCCTTTTTATAAGCAATATGCAATAAGCCCACATTATTAGCTCCCTTGTCAATTAGTAACTTAACAATATTAAATTTATCATTCTCTACTGCTATAAGAAGTGCTGTTTCGTTGTTCTTATTTTGATGGTTTATTTGAGCCCCCTTGTCCAATAAATAATTAATTACTGACAGGTGACCACCTAACGACGCCCACATCAAAGGCGTATCACCATTAGAATCTATTTTATCAAACTCAACCCCTTTGGATATTAGAAATTCAATAATATGCAAATGGCCAAATTCGGACGCACAATGTATCGCAGTAGAATTAGCTGAATCATCTATAATAATATTATCAGGATTATCTTTATAATAAAATTTTACAGCAAGAAGAGACCCTCTCTGAATAGCCTCCCAAATATCATTTGTGTTGTCTCTGGATAATGCAACAATTTCGGTTTCTTCGGACTTCGTTTGAATTTGTTTCTTGAGTTCTTCATTCTAAAAATTAGATAAATAAAAAAAGTTAATTTTCATGGTAAAAAAAAAAAAAAAATCACTTTACTTTACACTTAGTTTACACGGACTTAGTACTTGCCATTAGTACTATTCCATTTACTAAGCACTTAACAGACTAACTGATTAGTATAGTGTTCACACGTCTCTACTAACCAATGTAATTAGTGTATAGTGAAAGCAGCAAGATGGCAGTTCCAGTTGTCAATATACATGGGGGGGGGGGGGGGGAAATTAATTAGAAAAAACTGAATATATTTTTGAAAAGAACATAAAATAATTTAAATGTGTTTTAAACATTATATCAGACGAAAAAAAAGGGGGGGGGGAGTCAAAAATGAAAATTCTAGCCCTTTCGACCAAACTATGTATACCAAATTTGGTTAGTTTTTGCATTTCTAGCCTTCTGGGGGTCCACAGAATATGTATACAAATTTTGGTTGAGTTTGGACAAAAGGGCTAGAATTTTCTAGAAAGTGTTTTTTTTCCTTTTTTTTTTCGAAATATCTCAAAAACGGCTGAAACTATTTTGATAAAAAAAATTGAGCGAAACTATGGCATTTCGGTCTACAAAAAAGCCCTAATAAGGGAACATCAAAAAATTATATTTTTCGAGATAATAATTGTTTTGTCAAAATGTCTATTAGTCTGTCCGTTAACAAATATTGTGGACGAGTTAGCTCAAAAACTAGCGTGAATATCAAAACCAAATTTCATATGTAGTTTTGGTGCACTGAGATTAAGAGCTGATTAGATTTTGGTGCATATCGACCCAAAATTAAGGGTGTGAAGGGGGGGGGGGTTAAAAATTAAAAATCAAGGCCATTTGAGCAAACTCAACCAAATTTTGTATACATAATCAGTCGGCCCAGAGTAATCTAAAAATGTAAAAACTCCCTCCCCTACATGATTATAAATAATTTTATTAAATATTAAATATAAGTGAGGGGCCAGGTTGTATGGTAAAGTCAAGTGGATGGCCACATCAGAACGTGCCAATTTTTTTTTTTTTTTTTTTAATTAAAAAATTTAAGCCGTTTTGTTGTGATAGTGATTTAGTTTGTTATCTGACCAACTATTAAAACAGAAATATCCAATCGGGCATTTGAACCCATGAGAAATAACAAATAAAAATATATATAGCTAGCTGCAAGGCCCGTCTTCGGCGGTCCTCTTGCCAGCTGGCGGCGTAGCCCCCTGGACCCAACCCTCACCCCCGAAATTCAACCAGGACCCCACCCCACCCCGTGCACAACACCCCCGCTACGCCCCCTGGACCCCCACTCCACGAACCCTGCACCTAGCGACTAACAGATTATGTATACAAAATTTTGTTGAGTTTGGTCCAAGAGCAAGAATTTTTATTTTTTGACTCTCTCCATCTTTTTGGGTGGTTTTTTTTGGAGGAATTTTTTTAAACAAAAGTTGCCATAAATCACATCCCCTACAACTTTGCTCATAACAAAATTTGCCATAGAGTTAATAGTTTAGGAGTTATTTGATAATTTCCATTAGTGCGCCCCCTCCCAAACCCCCTTTTGGGGTCAAAATATCAAAACGTAAGTTAGAAGTCATCTAATCCAAATATGAAATTTCATAATAGTCCCTTCAGCCGTTTTTACGTGAATCGTGAGCAACTTTTCGCGGAAACCACGCAAACATACATACATACAGACAGACACGGATTTTGTTGGGGGTGTTTTCGTTCATAACTTTGCTTGAAACGTGTGCAACCAAAATTTGGCGTGATTTGAGGACAAAACCTTGATTTTATATATATAGATAAATGATCAAAAGGTCAAATCTTCGAATCTAGTCTCTCTTTTGGGATATTTCTAAAATACTAAGTAAATTTTTTTTTCCATGCATGATATTTTACATTACTTCTTACATAGGTATGGAAAAGTAAAAAAAAAAAATGTAAGTACACGTAAGTAAATTGTCAGATTCTGTTCGTCATGCTTCTTGCCTGTATAGCTTCCCAGATAGCAATTGGACTTGCCGCAAACTTAACTTTTGTTTGAATTTAAATTGTCATGTTAAATATGACAAGATAAGTTTGTGGTAATTTTGCAGCAATCTTGAATGTTCAAGGGTGAATTATTAAGTTTTTGTCTAACTTGCTACAAACTTGCTTACTTGCTTGTTCGTTGGCGCCATCTAGCCACAAATATATTAATCGTTTAGTCTATGTTTAACCGTTAAACTGTCAATCTAGTTTATTTTTAATATAATTATAAGCATTTCCTAAAAAAAGTAACTACTTTTTTAATCCAGAATTCAAACGGGCGGAATACTTGCGAGGTATTATTAAAATTATTATGAATTAAAATTAAAATTATTTTTATTTAATTCTAGAGTGTGGCTTACATGTCTCGGAAAATCGAATGGACTTTCAAAATAAACAACTTATATACCTAAATATATAAGAAATAAAAGAAATATCAGTACTGAAATATTTTTGCTTTATCCATTAGGGAAGTTCAACAAGAAGGTAAGTTTTAGATTACATATATGGAGTGCTCCTTTGCAGCAGAGCCTTGCAGCATCTGATGGTTTGACAAAACTCTATAATTCATTAATAATTTTATGTCTTAAGTATTATATAGTAATCTTGTTTATTTGTTTCAGACTGAGAGAGAAAATAAAGGTCAAATACAAAAATAAGATTTAAGAAATGACAAAGAGAAAGTATTGTATTTTTTATATTTTTTTATTTGATTTTTATAATTTTAATAAAATAAAACAGGATTCAAAAAGATTAAATCAATGGTTTGTTTTTTGTTATTTTTTTCCCCTTGTATTTTCCTGCCCAATATTTACTTCTTTCTAATTTAACAATGAATCAGCCAATAAGGTAGAAGCACCTATCGTCTATTGATGGCATTCACCTAAAGATGACATTCTCCAAGGAACAATAAGTAAATAACTGATTTTTTAAATTTTAGTCGATTTTCTTTTAGTAGGTTAAACTTACTTATGTCAATGTTGCATATACTTTACAAAAATAAACACCCTGCAAGTATGTTAAGACAAAGTTGCATATGCTTTGCAAAACAAACAACATGCAAGCATGTTATGTCAAAGTTGCATATGCTTTGCAAAAACAAACAACATGCAGGCTTGTCGCTGGGAAACTAGGAGGTTTGATTCAAACTTGCCTCAAGTGTATATACTTGCCACGACAAACTTGCCACAAGCTTTCGCTTTTGACACATCAAACTTGTTGCAAGTTGGATTCAAGTTTAAATTGCTATCTGGGTTGTTAGCTATAAACATGAAATTTGTCAAGCAATTAGAATTTAATTTTCTCATTAAAAAAAAATTGGTGTTTAAATTTGTAATTTTTGGATTTTATTTTTTTTTATGATTCAAATGAATAAAATAAATCTAAATACCTCTTTTTTTCAAATTTTTAATTTGATTTTCTAATGATTTAATTTTTTTTTGCATTTGTTTAATTTGTCTCGATATCTGAAAAAAAAATATATATATACATATAAATAAATTTATATAAATAAATTTAAACAAATAAATTTTACCTTTTTACTGAATTTAATTTTCATTTGGTCACTTTGTTGCCTTTTCTATATAATAGAAAAAAAAATTATTATAAATAAACATTTAATGGTATTCGGTATCCCAGAGGCAAGTAGGTCAGGGGTGCCCCCCCTCCCAGTTTCATGAAAAAATCCTTCCCTAGTTTCAAGAAAAGCCGCCCCCCCCCCCCCCCATTTTATTCACTTTAGACCGTTTTTATTTTTACCATATAATGAGAAAATGCAACAATTGTCAAGCCCCCCCCCCCCTGTGGGCACCACTGAGTACCGGTACTTTTAAGTACGCAGCAACGAGTCTTGTTTTTAATACACTCGTGGACAAAATTAGCGGAACAACAAAAAAAAAGTTATAATTCGATTTAATGCGACTTTAATCTTTTGGTTTCTTTATTAATTTGTTAAAATATTATTTTTAAGCTTAATTTTATTTAATAACTCACATAAATATTGATTTTTCCTCAAATCTCACATTTTATTTAAATTTTATAAAATTTATCTTTATTAGGTACATTGTATCAAATTGCTTATTCGCTTAGAATTACATGAATTTTTTTAAAACATTGCTTGAACAAAGTTGATTTATTATTAAAATTGGCTCGTCAGACATTAAACTCGACATTAAAATGCAAAATGACGGACCTGAGCGAAGTTGAGGTCGCCAGAGCTGTTACGTTAATTGAAAACAGCAAAAGGACATACCAAGAAGTGACTGAAATGATTGGTGTATCGAAATCTACTATACAACGATATCGCAACATTGGGCAATACAAGAGACGTGAAGGCCAAGTTAGAAAAAGGGCTACATCCACTAGGGACGATAGATTTATTGTTAGCTCTGCTCTGAGAAATCGTGCCCATACCGGAAGTGACATCCGAAATCAACTGAAAGAAGTGAGACAGGTGACCGTGTTTGTTAAGACAGTTAAAAGAAGACTTAACGAAGCTGGATTATTATTGCGAAGACCGGCCAAGGGTCCCTTTTTAGAGACACGTCATCGAGAAGAGCGCCCACAATGCTCTGCTCTGAGAAATCGTGCCCATACCGGAAGTGACATCCGAAATCAACTGAAAGAAGTGAGACAGGTGACCGTGTTTGTTAAGACAGTTAAAAGAAGACTTAACGAAGCTGGATTATTATTGCGAAGACCGGCCAAGGGTCCCTTTTTAGAGACACGTCATCGAGTAGAGCGCCCACAATGCTCTGCTCTGAGAAATCGTGCCCATACCGGAAGTGACATCCGAAATCAACTGAAAGAAGTGAGACAGGTGACCGTGTTAGTTAAGACAGTTAAAAGAGGACTTAACAAAGCTGGATTATTATTGCGAAGACCGGCCAAGGGTCCCTTTTTAGAGACACGTCATCGAGTAGAGCGCCCACAATTTGCAAAAAAACATGAGATGGATTGAAGCCATGTTTTGATCACAAACGAATCAAAATTTTGTCTGAAGCCAGACGATGGAAAGGTGAGAGTGTGGAGACGCCGTAATCAGAGGTACCATCAATGTAACATTCTTCCGCGGACGTCTTTCGGTGGCGGTTCTGTTATGGTTTTGGGTGGCATTTCTTTGGGGGCACATACGGAATTACACATCGTGGAAAATGGGTCAATGAATGCTGAAAGGTATATTTCAGACATTCTGGAAGATTATAGAATGCCTTTCGCACCATACATTGGCGACCAATTTATTCTAATGCATGATAACGCTCGCCCTCGAAAGTTTGTCACTATTTGTTAGCGAATTTGTCGACAATGAATTGGCACCTCTCGATTTAAATCCTATTGAACATGTCTGGGACATGTTGAGAAGACCATTGAAGAAGAGATCTCTAGCTCCTGTTACCTAGAGGAACTGAAAAATGCACTTCTTGAGGAAGCGTATCGAATACCTCAAAAATGCATTGATAACATAATTAAGAGCATACCTAGGAGAGTTAAATGTGTTATCAGAGCCAGGGGAGGAAATACAAATAATTAAAACAATTTAAATTTTTTATAAAGAAAAAAATACAGTCAAACATTAATCACTTAATTTCAGATATGACATATTTTTTTAATTTTTGATTATTTTAACATTTTGCAATTTGTTAATTAATGTCAAAATTAGTTCGAAATGATCAAAATTAATTAAAAAATAAATGACTAAAAATATATATATATATTTATATAAAAATTTTTAAGAAAAAATAAAAACCGACTTCAAAAAAATTAAATGCAACAAATAAAATACACTAAAAGGTATAAAATAACTATTATCCTATTTAGTTACAACTAAACGACGAAATATTAACATGAAATCACTTTTCTAAGTCGGTACCAAACAAACTATACCTATAAGCGAGCGTACCCACCAAACGAACTAAGTAAGATCCGCCGAGTGCGATTCATAAAAGGTATATGTTTGGCACCAACTTCAAAAAGTAATTTCATGTTAATATTTCGTCGTTTAGTTGTAACTAAATAAGATAATAATTATTTTATACCTTTTAGTGGATTTTATTTGTTGCATTTAATTTTTTTGAAGTCGGTTTTATTTTTTTCTTAAAAACTTTTTATTTTTCTCTTTTTAGTGATGTTATTAATAGTGATCATATCATCAGAACTTGACCAAATTAATATTGCACCATCCCTAAGATAACCCCTTTCCAATAAAAAAAGAATCATCGAAATCGGTTCATATACAAAGACGTTAGTCCTGAACAAACCTAACAAAAAAGGTCTTAATACCTACGAAAAAAAATGGGACCAATCGGAACGTAGACTCGACCCAATGCAAAAAAAATTTCAAAATCGGTTCACAATTGGCGGAGATATGAGGTAACATAGGCACAAAAAAAAAATTCAGTCGAATAGAGAACCTCCTCCTTTTTTAACCGACTTCAAAAAAGGAGGAAGTTCTCTATTCGACTGATTTTTTTTTTGAAGTCGGTTAAAAATAAGCATATTTTTCAGTCTTTTTTTCGACGTTGAGCTAATTTTGTCCATGAGTGTATTAATAATTTGCATAGAATTATTAACAATTTAAAGTGAAAATGGATTTTCTCTAGCTTTGCATTTTATTAAAAAAATAAATATATTTGAGCGCCAGGTTTGTCTAATGCAGGGTTTTTCAAACTGTGGGTAGCGACCCCCTAGGGCAGTGTTCCGCAAACTTTTTATGTTCAAGGTACACCTACCAAATTTAGATTATTAATTTTAGAGGTACACCAAATATTTAATATTTATTTATTATTTTAATCAATATAAACTGCTGTTCAAAATTATCGCATAACTACTAAATCAAATGAAAACTGATCTAATTCGTTTTAACAGTGAAAATTAGTTAATTTATTTTAAATACTTATTACAGTAAATTTAAAAGATTTTTATTTGCATGAAATTTTCTCTGGAGAGAGACGGACTGGTAGACCTTTTAATTGAAAGTAATGGAAGGCAGCCCAGGGGTAGTGAGGAAAGAAAAAATTAACACATGTCCAAATAAGGTGTAATTTATTGGATTGTCATTCCCTCCTTTCCTTTCAAACCGACATTTCGGAGGATTATTCCCTCCTTCTTCAGGGTTTTAAGGGGTCAATGAAGGAAACAAATAAAATGCTTCCTTCCTTTCCACTCAGCAGTGTTTAAAACTTTTTCTTCCTTATCAGAAGCATAGAAAAACAATTTAATTTTTTTTCTCAATTCTTAAGAAAAAGAAGAAAAAATTGTTTTTCTATGCTTCTGCTAAAGATGAAAAAAGTTTTAAACACTGGTGGAGGAAGGATTTTATTTGATTCCTTCAGTAACCCCTTGAAACCATGAAGAAGGAGGGAAGAATCCTCCGAAACGTCGGCTTGAAAGGAAATGAGGGAATGACAATCCAATAAATTACACCTTATTTGGATATGTGTTAATCTTTTCTTTCCTCACTACCTCTGGGCTGCCTTCCATTACTTTCAATTAAGAGTTTTTGTTATTAATTTGTATATTTATAATGATTTATTTGTTTTTGTTAAAATATTATGAAATTCAATACACCAGAGTTGGAATCATAAAAAATAGCGATGCGATAATTTTGCACAGCAGTTTAATAGGGAAAGATATTTAATGAGAAATGTGAGCCTCTGCTTAACTAAGCACAGGCGATCAAAATTTGGAGCAATCGTTGATAAGGCTGCTCGCATAACTCTCAGTTATGTGTAGGTGCATTAGCTTAACAAAACTTGACATTTTTCCGCGGCACACCATCTAATGACCACGGTACACCAGAGTGCCGTGGTACACCAGTGTGCCGTGGCACACACTTTGCGGAACACTCTGCCTTAGGGGGTCGCGAAGCCTCAGTAAAAAAGAAAAAAAAAACAAAGTTAATTATTAGATTAAAAATTCAGTTTATTGGACAAAGTTTTTTTATTGAAGTTTCAATTTTTGTACAACGTTTCGTCTCTCTCGAGATCTTTTTCAAGTACAATTGGCTAGAACAACATTGGTTGAAATACAGATAAAAATAACTGAGACATAGTAGAATTCTTTCTTTCTAGATTGATACCATAAAACAATATAAGTATAGATGTAATTGACAATTATGGTATCAATCTAGAAAGAAAAAATTCTACTATGTCTCAGTTATTTTTATCTTTATTTCAACCAATGTTGTTCTAGCCAATTGAGTACTTGAAAAAGTCTCGAGAGAGACGAAACGTTGTACAAAAATTGAAGAAGAACTTCAATAAAAAAACTTTGTCCAATAAACTGAATTTTTAATCTACTAATTATAATGGACATTAATCAACATAATTTATCAACAAAGTTAATTATATTTTCTAAATAAATACACATCTTTTATAAAAAACAATAATATAATAATTAGCTCTGAAACAATCAAATTCCATTGTCCCTTTGATAGGAAATTTTTAAATACTTTTAGAAAAAAATAGTAAAAAATTATTTAAAGTGTTTTTATATTCGATTGTTGAGTTTGAAAATTTTAATCTTGTTTTTGAAACTGTTTGATTTTTTTTTTTTGATAATTTTTTTATACAAATTTTAAAACAAGATTGATAGTAATATATAGTAACCTATATAATTATTATTATTGTTCCTGCAATATCTTACCAGTAAAGTTTCGAATTTCTTTTGAATAATTTCTGAATCTCTCTCTGTAAAAAATTTCTTCTTGTATAACTTCATAAGAATTTCTTCGAGAGTGGAAGACATTTTTGAATTTTTATTTTTAATAAAATAAAATTATGAGATTGTACTATTAATGAAAATTTCTAACCCTAAATTAATTTGTGGGCTTGGGAAACGTGATAAAAGTTTAAAAATAAAAGGCAATATTATAATACAACAAGAAAAAAACTCCCTTAATAAACAAGAAATTGATGTAGTAGTATAGTAGCGGGGCTGCAGGACCGGTTCCAAGTTTCTTGAACCTCGGCGCAAGTTGCCAACATATTTTCTCCAAAAATAAAATAATTATTTATATAACTTATATATAACCAAACTCTTGAGATACAAATTCTCATTTAAATAGGTGTTGTTTTATTCTTTTGACAAAAAACACATTTTTATCATTTATTTTTTCTTATTTTATTTTATTATCAGGAACGTTTTGACAAATATGTCATCATCATCTCTTGAACAATCTAAAGATGGAACAATTTCACATCGAAATTATTAGAGTGTAACATTATTCTTGTCAATTATTTGTATAAACATTCAAAGTTAAATAAAGGGTCTTTAACTTTGAATGTTTATACACAAATAATTGTTGAACAAAAGAATAATGTTACATACTCTAATAATTTCGATGTGAGGGAATTTTTCCCATCTTTAGATTGTTCCAAGGCTGATGATGACATATTTGAAAATGTCGAAACGTTCCTGGTAACAATAAAATAAAATAAAGAAAAATAAATGATAAAAATGTGTTTTTTTGTCAAAAAAGAATAAAACCAACACCTATTTAAATGAGAATTTGTATCCTCAAGAAGTTTGGTTATATATAGTTATATAAATAAATAAAAAATTCTCAAAAAACTAAACAAGAAATTAAAATAATTACATTCTAAAATATATATTTTTCTTTTTTTTTTTAAGACGAATGGTGTATTTTTGTGAAAACTACCTAGAATTTTATATTTTTTTTAATTTTTAAAAAATTTTTTTTTAATTTTTTGTTATTTTATTATGAATTTTTCTGTTATTAAGTTGCCTGTCTGCTCTCTCTCTTTGACATTTCAGAAACAATCTAAAAATCATAATTATTAAAAAATTGTTAATTGATAATAAATAAGATAAGAACATTCCAAAAGGTAATTTTGTCATTGGTGTCAATTAATTTCATTTTATTTTAATTAAAAATAACTTCTACTTGTAAAGAATTAGACAAAACCAACCTGTATTATGTTTTTATTAACTTAAAGATTAATACAAAAGAGAAACATGAGTATTGAGAAATTACACAAAATGGGGATTCAATAAACAAAACAAAAACAGCGCATATATGATAATGTAGGAAGCTTAGATACTATTAACTATGACATTCTCCCCCTCCAAAATTATAGCTCGTTATCTTCGAGGTAGGCTGGCTTTCTACGAGTGCGTTGAGGTCTCCTACTACAAATCCTTCAAGGTTTGAAGAGAGAGACGTGTTGGCCATAGACACTTGACCATCCGCCTGATAAAGGTTAAGCTGGTTTTTTCTTACAAAGTCAAGGTCTATATAGCTATTTGAGCTACCAGTATCAACCAGACACGTAACCGGAATCTCATTTATTTGTCCTTCGACCAGGGCTTTAGCTAGGAGAGTTAGAGAATAGAAGCTATCAATTGAGAAGTTATTCCTTCTTGATTGAGGGCCGAGACTTGCATTTCCTATATTAATATTATCTTAAATTATTTAATCCATTAGCCAAAGTTGAAGAATCAACTATAATTTCTTGATAAATAAAGAGAAACAAAAAGATTGTCCTCTGCTTGATGCAAATAAACATACACAAATATATATATCAATTATTTGTTTAATATATATGTGTATGTTGATTTGTATCAAGCAGAGGACAACCTCTTTGTTTCTCTTTATAATTCAACCACTCAGCTACTCTCGGCAAAATAAAAACTTTTCAATTATAATTTCATGTTATGTTTCTTTAATATATATATTTTTTTTTCCGATATCCAGCAAGACATCATGACAAGATTTTTTTTTAATTTGTTATAAATGTATTTTTTTCAATTTGTTAAAATTTTGTATCTGAATTTTATATTGAAATAATAAAAATAATTATATTTATTTATAGTTTTATTTCAAATCTCCTTTTTCTCTTAATTTTATTTTAAGAAATAGTTTTTTTTCTAATTTTAAAATTACTCAAAAAAATAATTGCATTCTGGATTGCTATTCCTAATAATAATAATCGACGGCCATGGATTCCTAATACCAAATACTGTATATACCAATACAGGACAGTCTGTCAAAATACAATAGAAAAGCAAACCGTTTTTGGTCTCATGAATTTGAGCGCCACCATGCGAGCAAAATGGAAATCTTGCAGTCAAATCCGACTTTCGGCTACCGACAAAATTAAAAAAAAAACTTGAGCGTCATGGAAAAAATATATATTGTTGAAGGAGACAATAAAAGTCTTCTGCTGGAATTATAAATTTTATTTATTTATAACGAGACTATAGTTTCGAGGGCTTTGCCCTCTTCATCAGTCTATTACAATGTATTCACAGGAATTAATTTATGAATGAAAGTTTAAAATCTTTCATGTGGTTAGGTTAAGAAAGACACACTCTTTTATTGTCTCCTTCAATATATAAAAATTCTGCTACTCTCGGCAAAAACTTTCAATTTAATATATATTGTGTCCGTTTAATGTTATATATGATTTAATAAGATCGATTTTAAATAATTTACGCATTTTAATATTATGCGCTTTATGTAGTTTACTTTTTTCTCGCTAGAGTGTGCTGTTTTCAGGGTACCATATTTTTGACAGGCTGTCCTGTATTGTTATATACAGTATTTGCTAATACTAATGCTATTTCCCGCCTTTTTTCATGCCCCACAAATGGCTGCCGGCTTGTGACGTCTTCATAAAAATTGGAACCGCCTTTTAACATTGAGTTGCAACTCTCTATACTCTCTGTGGGAATCCACTAACTGTTGGAGATCTATTATTGCCAACTTAATTTAAACAAAAACACTATAATAGAATAATATTTAAAAAAGCAGTCTTATTTTTGTTTAACACTTTAACAATTATTATAAATACTTTACTGAAATTTGTTCATACATTCTCAACAGAACTAAGCCAAATCTATTTTTAAATTTTAATCATTCTTTAAGCCTCTGCTGGCTCTCTGCTACGCGCCCCCTGTGCTCAATTTGAGCCCGGGATTAAGCTTTGCACAAAGGTGCTGAAGATGACAAAGTTCAGCCCTGCAAAGGGGAATTCAGAGGGTCCTCAATCTTCATACATATTTGTTAAAATATATTTAAGCTCAGACAAAGCTGTGGGTCCGAGTGGTGTTATGTTTTCTCACCGCCAGGTTCGCTGTCATCAGTGTTCCCCCACCAGTGGCGCACAGTTACCCCTTGTCGCGCGGAACTAATGTATGTGAACTTGGCGATAAATCATTATTTTAATATATATTATAATAAAAGAGAGCGGGAATTCAAATCGCTCATTTGAAAATATATAGTTCATATAAAAGGAGTCTCATTAAACATACTTTTTCAATTGACACTGTTTTTATAAGATATACAACTTTTGGCTGAACCGAAAATCAGATGCCCTCATTTTTTTTCTTCACTGAAATACAAGAGTCCAAGGTGCTTTTATCACTATTATTTATATCCGAAGATTGGCTGTTCGGTTTTCAATGTGTGTTTGATTAGGAAAAAATGGGAGCCCCAAACACACCCCGCCCGACGATTGGCTGGTTCGGTTTTCAATGTGTGTTTGATTAGAAAAAAAAAATGGGAGTCCAAAACACACCCCGTCCGGACTTAACTCTGGGCTGAAGCCAACCGAACCGTCTAAAAGCCAGCCCGAAAAGGAGCTATACGAACCCAACCGAGCCGAACTGAATATATATTAACCGATCCGGAGTCGTTTGCACATATTCGGTTCTATTACGTGGTTTTATTTAATAAAAATAAATAATATTAATAATATTTATTGGAGGGGTCGGTAGCGCAATCGGTTAAATCACCAACTTTTCTAATCCGATTAGGAGAACATCAACCTAGACTTCATCAGTTCGATCCCAGCAAGAAGCAAAGTGAATTTATTTGAAAATAATAAATAACCGGCCCCTCGGCTCCAGAAACTGACAATCTCTCGTTCTAAAAAACCTTGCGCATGCGCAGGACAAAATTTCGTAACAAGCAACTATGAATCGTGAGAGGCAAAAACAAGATTACCCCAGGTGGTAACCAATCCACCCACCCTCGAGTGGCAACCGGGCATTCAGATTCTGGGGGATCCGGACCATCACGAAGTCAAGAAAGAAACAATGGAAGAATAACACCAAAAATCCATACATACCTGGGACACCTTTAACATCAACACACTCATCCGGCCAAGAAAAATTACCTGACCATGGAACTCGATAACACGTTCCGGAAAAAGATAGAGGCGTGGAAGGTCCAGCCAGAAAGAAACATCAAGCTTTGCGTGATCCCAAGGGTCCAAACGCAACAAATAATAATATTATAATAATATTTATTATATTATTATAATATTAATAATTACATTAATATTGATCTACTGCACTTTGCGATTAGACGGAATCAAATTATATTTTAAAATCCCTGGGTCAATATTCGTTGAGTGCTGCCCCTAGGAGCGCTCGAATAACTAAAATAGGGGAGGGAGAGGTGAGCAGAGTGGGGGAACCCTTTTGACAACGAAATTGGCGCTTAAAAAAGGAGACCCACAGCTTTGCTTTTACTGGATTTTGGATTACTACTTACTTTGCAAAATAATAGACGGTTAAATTGAGTTTCAAACTATTACTCGTTGAAGAAAAACTAGTAATTTAAGAAAAACAATAATATGTTAACTGAATAGAAAATTTAATCAAATTTTTATTGGGTATTTACTAGATGCGACGGCCGCCTCGGGCGGGGATCGCAATCTGGACCAGCCCCTTCGATATTCCTCCACCCCTAAAACCCTATCCTCTCTCTCTCCTGGACCATTTCCCTGCCTCAGGCCCACCAACCCTATCCTCGAACCTGGAAACCCTCTTCACACTACATGTGGCAACTCTCAACCCCTACAACCCTATCCTCGCCTCCTGGACCCTCTCCCCCATACCTTCGATCATCCTCCATTTTTCTAGATTTTTAGAGGCTCACAGATTATGTATACAAAAATTGGTTGAATTTTTACCAATATTCAGACAAAATGTTAATTTTATACCTATAGATGGGTATTTCGATAATTTAATTTTTCTAGAAATTGAGTTTTTCAAGTGTTAAGATCTCATGTATCAAAGCAACTTTTTTATTTTATAGTGTACTACTTTCGTAAAATTTCAGTATGTTACGACAACACTTGAAGTTTTTGGTTGCAACCCTTCTTGACCAGAGAAAGGTTGGCGATTTGTTGATTTATCTCGAAGAAGTTCCCCGTGAATGGTCTGGTAACGTGCCCAAGCGATTCGACCTGTTTAAGCCCTGATGCTGATTTGATGGCAATTGAAGTAGGAGAGTATGTATTTAAAAGAAGAGATTATTTAATATTGGTTTTTTATTGGTTAATTATAAGTACACTTTTCTCCATTGCTGATGGCTGGAGAGCTTAAATTCATCTCTTAACTCCAATTGACAACTGACTGACCACCCCAAGTGGGCTTCAAAATAGAACTCAACTCTCCCAACTGGGCTTCAAATTAGAACTGCCAACTTCTGACTGATTCAAACCTGCCTGAAGAGTCGAAATTTTAAAATTACTTCTCATTGGCCAAATTCTTAATTAGCAGGGCGGATCTTAAAATCATTCCTCCCATTTCGGGAAATTTACTCTCTAGGAATTTCCCACGCTAAAATGACATTTACATTCAACGAATTTATAATACACATCTGGGCTAAAAGCCATTTGACATTTATTTACGACTCGTGTTAAGAGCCATTGTGAAATGGTCATATTCGAGGATCAAAAAGGGAAGCCGATCGCCAAAATATTGCCCTTAAGAATAATTATATTTTTATTTGTAGCGGCCCGCTCTCGCTCATGGCGACGAGCCTTGAGACACGGCCGCTAGATGACTCAGTCGGATCGTTGAGTCGCTTTTGCATGAGTGAAATATATTCACCCATGCTATAATTAAAGCGACTCGATTCGACTGGAGTAGCGAATTGGATTCGAACATTCGAATCTGAGGGGCCACCGCCATCCAGCAGCCCCTCCCCTGCACACACCCTATATGAACACGCAACCTACAACTCTGCATACGCAAGATTGTTAGGACCCCATCGACTTGATGGGGGGCGCGGCATCAAAGCGCCACACAGCACTCACCTCAAGAGAGCCCTAACAACATATTTAAGGAAATAAATTCTCGAGGCACAACAAGTAAGCATTTAGGTACGAAAGTCACGAACCGACTGATTACCTGGATAGGTGAACAAGATGTTGCACCTAGAAGCTGCAACATTTGTAGAAAAGGAGATGAATTTTCAGGGCTTTTGTCAGTTTTGAAGGTACCTGATGTGGATGCGGGTTTTGAAACACGCAAGATTATATGTCGCAGGAAACAAGGATACGGGAATAGTCATAGCGATAAACGAGTTAGTGAATGCGGTTGTTTGGTTACTATCTAATTTAATAGGAAATGTGGGTTGAATGTTTGAAAATCGAATATTTCGCGAAATGAGGCTTTTGTGGGCGGATTAATTATTGTATCTACTCGTCTGAGCAATAACCATGGTGGTATATGTCATATTCTAAATGAAAAGAACAATACAAATATAGATTCTTATTTTACATAAAAATATATGTATTTATTTGTCGAATTTAGGACAATAATTTCACAATTGAATCACAAGTATTGCAGGGGCAATAACGTCTATATTCAGAACACTTATTAAGTTGATATGACTTGGCCAAATCCAATGGAGTTTGATTAAGTTTATTCTTTATCATTTTATCAGCGCCCTTGCTAATTAGGAATTTAACAATTTTCAATTGATTTCCCTCAACTGCTCCCATCAACGGAGTGAAACCTTCAGAATCTACCTCATTAATCAATGCTCCGCTGTATAAGAGAAATTCAACAATAGGAAAATATCCACTTTTGGATGCAGCATGCAATGCGCCCGTTGTATTAGCACCCTTGTTAATTAGGAATTGAACAATATTAAATTGATTCCCCTCAACTGCTCTCATCAGGGGAGTGAAACCATCAGAATCTATCTCATTAACCCCTGCTCTTTTCGATAGGAGAAATTGAATAATATCCAAATTACCCCTTTTAGATGCAGAATGTAATGCGCCTGCTTTATTAGCACCTTTGCTGATTAGGAATTTAACAATATTCAATCTATACATACCCCCAGCTGCCCTCATTAAGGGAGTGAAACCATCAGAATCTATCTCATTAATATCTGCTCCTATGGATAAGAGAAATTCAATAATATCCCAATCGCCTTTTTCGGATGCAGTATGCAATGCGCTCGCTTTATTAGCACCCTCTTCAATTAAGAATTTAACAATATTCAATCTATCATATTGCCCAGCTGCCAAATGCACTGCTGTTTTTTTGTTCTTATTTTGATGATTTATTTGAGCCCCTTTGTCCAGTAAATAATTAATTACCGATAGGTGACCACCTGACGATGCCCTCATCAAAGGCGTATCACCATTAGAATCTATTTTATCAAACTCAACTCCTTTCGATATTAGAAATTCAATAATATGCAAATGGCCACATTCAGACGCATAATGTATGGCAGTAGAATGAGATGAATCTTCTTTAATAATATTGTTAGGATTATCTGTGTAATAAAATTTTACAGCAAGTAAGGACCCTCTCTGAATCGCCTGCCAAATATCATTTATATTGTCTCTAGGTATTACAACAGTTTCGGCTTCTTCAGATTTAGTTTGAATTTGTTTCTTGAGTTCTTCATTCTGAAAATTAAATAAATAAAAAAAAATTTAATTTTTATGGTAACCAACATTTAGAGTCGACTCACTGTCCTGTAACTTCTCAACGATTCATACTAGAGAAATTTGGTAAGTAATTAGAATTTAAGGAGTTTCGAGGCCGGACTAAAAGTAATACAAAAAATTTGAAATTTTGTGTTTCAATTCATTAATACCTAAAAAGTTGATTCTCTGTACGGTTGATGAGAAATTAATTATTAGAGTCAGCCATTTTTACCTGCTAGTAAATGGGAGAGTGGTAAAAAAATGCTGGTTTTGAATCAATAAACGCTTTTAAAAAAGTTACCACTATTATGAAAAACATTCATTGGTATTCTTCAAAACTTTAGCTTCATGATGATATCTATCTATCTACTCTTATTAAACGAGCAAAAATTGTATATATATTTATTTATATATTTGTATCTTTGATCTATTTTGAAAACGGGTCTACCGATTTTGATGAAACAAAATCTATTAACAAGTTTTGAGGATGAGAAAACGATCTGGCTAGGTCTGGACCTCGACAAATTTCATCTTAATTGATCTTTTCTTAATTAAAGTAATTATTGATAGATGAAAATCTCAATAAAAAAGTTTGTTTACATTTTTTTCAATTATCTTTTATTTATTAATTGGTTTTTTAATTTTAAAACCCACTAATAGATTATAGCAAATATTATTATATTAAAATTAGGAATTTTTTGTTTGTGTTTTAATTAACAGGTGTCTAAATCATAACATTACAGGTGGTTTCAAATCAAAACAGGTGTGTTTACAAATAAAGTGGTTGAAGTGACTTTTTTTATATAACTTGGAAACAAATCTTATTTAATTTTATGTTTTTATTTCAGATCCTATACGATTATTTTTTTTTATTATTTTCCTATTTATTTTTTTATAATGTTTATCAATATGAACGAATGTGGGCAAATTGGTGTACGAGTAAACAAATATTATACACATAACGGGCTGCTCCAGGCGTGCCTTCGGCACACTCTCTACAGCTCAGCCCTCCGGGCAGGTGGCCCTGGCGGGCGGCGTCTCGGCATGTGATTATTAGGTCTGTAATATATATGTGTAATATTTTGCCCCTCTTTCGCCCCCGCTTCGATATAATATATAATAAATTAATAACAAACAATAAAAACAACAATATAAATTCATAAAATATAAACTATATAATATAAACCATATAAGAAAAACAACAATACGGAAGCTGTAAAGAGGCCTCGATATAAATATATAAAAACAAATAACAAATAAATTAGTTGATAATAACTCAAAAATATCACAGAACAAAACGTAACCTGTTATTGGTTTTGTCAAGTGTTTAAAAAAATTAAATTAAATTTAGAAGCCCTATTTGATCTAAAAACCCGAACAAATTTTCAAAATTTTCTTGATTTCCTAGAAGATTTAGGATAGATATATTTCCAATATTAAAATGTAATCTTGCAGAACTATATAAAGGACACTCAATTAATACATGGTCCACTGTGATCCTAGAGTTGCATATACCACACCATGGGGTATTTTCTCCAAGAATCAAGAACCCATGTGAGAAAAAGCAGTGCCCTATTCGTAGACGTATTAATTTGGTTTGCATTCTTCTAGGCATATCATATGTGTTCAGAGTTACAGGTCGAATGAAGGAACACCAAGTTTTCAATATCCATATGATATTGACTCCATGAAAAACATTTATAATTAAAAAAAAAGACTGATGATGAAGACCAAGTCTTCGAAACTATAGTCTCAAACAAATAAATAATATATATACAGATATATCATCTCGATATATATGTGTGTATGTTTATTTGCATCAAGCAGAGGACAACCTCTTTGTTTCTCTTTGAGAATCAACAACTCTGCTACTCTCGGCAAAACAAAAACTTTTCAATCATATCATATGTACTTAGTGGACAAATGTTGGGTTTGACTCTCTTAAGGATTGCATTCTCCCTCGCCCACTATCATACCAGGAATTCTTTAATTGATTTTTAAAAAACTTTTTCGAGTCTTCTAAAAATTTTTTTGCAACGAAATTTTCTCTGGAGAGAGACGGACTGGTAGAAATTTTAATTGAATGTAATGGAAGGCAGCCCAGAGGTAGTGAGGAAAGACAAAATTAACACATATAAAATAAGGTGTAATTTATTGGAATCCTTCCTCCTTTCCTTTCAAACCGACGTTTCGGAGGATTTTCCTCTTCTTCAGGGTTTCAAAGGGTCAATGAATGAAACAAATAAAATGTTTCCTTCTTCTCTCCACAGTGGTATTCTAATTAAGAAAAGAAGGAAAAAAAAATTAGTTTTTCTATGCCTTTGTTAAAAATGAAGAAAGTTTTTGAATACTACTGTGGAGAGAAGAAGGAAACATTTTATTTGTTTCATTCATTGACCCTTTGAAACCCTGAAGAAGGAGGGAAAAATCCTCCGAAACGTCGGTTTGAAAGGAAAGGAGGAAGGATTCCAATAAATTACACCTTATTTTATATGTGTTAATTTTTTCTTTCCTCACTACCTCTGGGCTGCCTTCCATTACATTCAATTAAAATCTTCTAAAAATATTTGAGAAAAATCAACAGTCCTTATTAGCTCCCATTTTGGCAAGAAGGTCAGTTGCATCGTTGCCTTCAATCCCTGTATGTCCTGGGACCCAAATAAAAATAATTTCACAATCGTCCCCCGATTGACCCCCATACAATGACTGAATTCTCTGTACCAAGGGGTGAGAAGAATTGAATTTCTGAATGGCAAGAAGGGCGCTTAGTGAGTCACTGATGATAAGGCTTTTCTCCAGTCCACGGTTTTTAATATAGGAGAGGGCTAATTCAATAGCTTTTAATTCACCAGTAAAGCTGCTAGAGATGGAGGGGAGCTTAAATTTCATTTCAATGCTACCATGTTTAAATGCACAACCCACTTTAGTTTCAGATTTTGAACCGTCAGTGTAAATTAGCGAATAATTGTGAAATCTATTGATGATATCTTGGAATAATATCTTAAAGATATTGCTGCTTGTGGTTTATTTATTGAATCTATGAAGTTCCCAAATAATGGTGGGCTTTTTAATAAGCCAAGGAGGTTTGGGAGCACTTATGAGTGCAACTTGGTGTTTACAAGAATCATCAAATGTGTCTATGTAATTTTTCATTCTGACATCCATGGGCTTACTGGATCTAGGTTTTGAAAATTTGTTCGGGTTTATGGGGCTAAATAGAATATTATATGACGGGTGAGTTGGTAGAGAGTAGATTTTTAATATATAATTTAGTAACCGAATGTTTTCTACATTTGATTCAATCGCGAATCTAATGTCTGGACCAAGAGAGAAAAAGATGTGATCCACTTAGCTACAATCCAACGTCATTTCGCGTATAGCCCGCTAGACATTCGGATGGATCACCAAGTGAATTTGAAATCTCAGATGTTATATATTCGATCTCCCAGTCCAGAGCGCTAGATCTATTAGTATGTATGTAAGATGCTTGCCATTTATTAACTGAATGTTTTCTACATTTGATTCAATTGCGAATCCTAGATTGCGGCTCGAGCGCAACAGATTTTGACGGGGACTTTTAATATGTTCAAAGGAAAGCCCTAATAAGCACGTATACCAAAATTCAGATCTTTACCGATTAATGTTTTTATTTGTCGAAAATTAGTCTAATTTCACTGGACTATTAACCCATATCTACCCGACACATTTTTGCTGTTTACTTAACTTTAGAGTTGACAGCTAGATAGGGTCTGCCTCTGGAGAGGGGGGTTAACCACTAACCCCCCCACCCCTCGTGCAGAGCCGTCTCAAGGGTATGTGCCGCCCGGGTGCAAGATATAATTTGCCGCCCTTGCTCATCAGAACATCAATGTTATATTCCGGCAATAATAATAATAAGTGCGTTGATTTAAAATTCTGATTTTGATTATTTGATAACTGTTTAAGAAATAAAACATTAAAATAAAAATGATAAAGGTGACATTTTATAAACTTTGTTACTTTGTATAATTTTAAAAATGAATGTATTTGAAACAAAAAATAAAAAAGATAGTACTTTCATATAATCCTTAATTATAACAAAAAAGAAGTACCTTACCTTTATTATATTATATTAAGTGGGAGATAAATTTAACCGAATTTATCGCGCGGAGAATTTACCACTGCTCAAAGCCCCTAAAACCTTAGTAAATTGGATATTGAATTGTATCTAAGTTTCTGAGATTGGCTCGTGATCCCGGCTTCTTTTCCTTCTGCTCTGTTCTTTTCACGATGAAGGGGCCAGCCCATACAGGCCTTTAGGGATCCACCTTCTGTGTACCTCCTTCTCACGATCAATATCATTAAAAAAAAAAAAAAAAAAACCTATATACAGTAATGCCCTCGTGTATACGCCACTGTATTATATGTCAGAAGGTTTCGCCCCCTCAGGAGTCGAACCTGAGCGCTAACACGCTATCCGGGCAGTTTGCCTAACCCTAAAGACGAATTTCCTCTGACATACATATACCGGGTGAGTTTTTTATCTTGAGACAGTCTTATAATACAAAAACAGTGGGCTATTTCAATGTCAAGTTCTGTTTTTTAAATGGAACCCTATATTTTTCTATACGTCTACTTAATCTACAAAAAAAAACTGAACAACTTTCATAAGAACTATTTTTTTATACATCAAATAAACAAAATACATGAATCAATTAGATCTCAAAAAAAATTCTTAATAATTATTTATAACAATTATTTAACTTAATTATCAAATAATAATGAATAAATAATTAATTATTAAATAAATAATCATTAAATCGAAAAGCCACAACAATGAAAATAAGTGTTTATAATGATATTAAAACTTCGTTATACTCAGATTTAAGAGAAATAGAACTAGTTGAAATTCTTGAGTTTAAAAAAGTTTATTTCTCATGTCAATCCAGTAGATAGTTATATTGTATTACCATAACAAAAATGGAGCATTTTTTTGTTGAGAACAGAATTAAAAATAATGGTCTTAATTTATGCGATAAATGTGGAAGAAGTGTTAATTGCCATGAAATGAATGCCGAGCGATTTCCTAATAGGAATACACCCTCAAAAGATTCATTTTATTGTTTTGTAAAATCTGTTAAAAAAAAACAGGAAATGTAAAGGCTACGAAGAAACTGGAATAGGCCAAAATAAGGAAATTGGAACTGGAAGACTTGCAATACACTCTGGAATGTCTCAGAACAGTGTCGAAAAATTATTAAATTATTAATTATTATTAAATTATTTATTCAATTATTAATTATTTAATCATTATTATTTGATAATTAAGTTAAATAATTGTTATAAATAATTATTAAGAATTTTTTTTGAGATCTAATTGATTCATGTATTTTGTTTATTTGATGTCGTATAAAAAAATAGTTCTTATGAAAGTTGTTCAGTTTTTTTTTTGTAGTAGACGTATAGAAAAATATAGGGTTCCATTTAAAAAACAGAACTTGACATTGAAATACCCTTGAAAGCTTGTTCTACATCGATAAACAATACTGTAGTTTAGTTTCCACCTCGTGTAGCGGCCCGTACGAGCTTTTAGACACGGCCGCTAGATGACTCAGTCAGATCGTTGCGACACTTTGCATGACTGATAATATTTCAGTCATGTATTAATTAAGGCACTTCGATCTCGACTGATCATCGAAGGAGGAGCCATCCACCAACAAGGAGCTCCTCACCCGCCAACTAGGCGGGTGGCGCCGAGCCCGGCTCTTTACGAGGGACGAACATCGCCCTGTCCAAATCATTGTTAGGCCCCCACCAACTAGGTGGGCAGCGCGGACATGCACCACGCAACCAACCCCCTAACACCTCGATATAAACAAACTTTTATTTGAAACTTTTTTTCATATAATGAACTGTTTTTGAATTATAAGACTGTCTCAAGATAAAAAACTCACCCGGTATATTTTTTCTTTCACATTTTAATGATAAAATTAGTTAAAAGCCTGCAAGAGTACAATGGAAATTTCAACCTAGATACGGTAGATAAATGGTCTCGAAACTCCTTTAATGTTCTTGTTACAAAAATAAATGGTGTTTAAATTTAAATTTTATTTTTTAATCATTCAAATAAATAATGAAATTACCTCTTTTTTCAAATTCTTCATTTCATTTTCAATTAAGTTATATTTTGATATACATTTCTCTTCAAGTGATTTAATTTTTGCTTCCATCGATGCAATTTGATCTGTTATCTATAAAATATGAATAAATAAATAAGTAAAAAAATAAATAAATAGATCAACAAATTTTACCTTTTGATTTAATTTCATTTTCATTTCATCACTTTGTTGCTTTTTCTAAAACAAATAAATAAATAAATCTTTATTCCTCGACCTCTGCTTAGAGGCACAAGTCCTCGGTGGCTAGGTCCTCCAAACATCAATACAATCTAGCTACAATACATTAACAAATAACTACAACAATTTAACAAATAATAAACAAGTATAAAAAAAAAAAAAAAGAAATGTAGGTATTAAAGCAATTTGAGCAATTCCATCTTAAGAGCTTATTCGGCGGGAGGGTCCGTGGGCTAGTTGGATAAGCCGCTCTTCGTGCAAAGGAGAGAGCACGGGTTCGAAACCCGTCAAATGCTCTATTTATTTTTCCTTTTCAAATAAAATCTAAAAATAATAAAATAATTTACTTAATGTAGAATTAACATAAGAAATTATTTATCATATTATTTAACTTTCGCGGTTCAAATTGCTTTAATAAAATAATTAAAACTTTCAGTTTAAAAATCAATTTGTCTAAAAATGTAGGTATGCTCATTAACAAATAACATGACCATAGATTTCCATCAAAAGACAAAAAGTAATTTTACAAATTCCGCGCAAAAACCCGATACCAGGAGCAAGCGACGCATTAGCCACAAATTGTTAAGAAAACCTGGTCAAAACCTTATTAAGGATTGAAGGAGACAATAAAAGAGTGTCTTCTGCTGGAATTATAAATTTTATAACGAGACTAGTTTCGAGGGCTTTGCCCGCTTCATCAATCTATTACAATTGATTCACAAGACACACTCTTTTATTGTCTCCTTCAATATATAGAAATTCTGCTACCCTCGGCACAAAAACTTTCAATTTAACTTATTAAGGATGGTATGACCTCTCTCTACCTCAGCTAATCTCTGTTTGTGAGAACTAAATAAAATTTTGTACAACTCCAGGATTTTAGGATTTGACAATATTTATAATCGATTTAATAATTTAAGCGTGTTTTTTTTTTAAACTATAATTTTTTTTTACTTTTTAAAGCTAGTTTACATGGGCTTAGTACTAAATATTAGTACTAACCACTCGCACTAATTCTAAACACAATATAAGTAGTTAGTATTAGTAGAATGGCAAGTGCGAGTGAATAGAAAAGGTTTCTAATTACTAATGGGAAATAGCTTCCCCTACCACATATATTGACAACTGGAATTGTCATCATGCAACTTTCACTATACACTAATTACAGTGTTTAGTAGAGATGACATGTGAACCACTACTAACCAGTTAGGGCCAGTTGTATGTCGGTTGGTAAAGTCATTGTAAAAGTTGACAAAGGGTAAAAGCTTAGAATTCACCTCGTGGATGGCCAATCAGATGAAAGTGCGTGTCATCTGGTTGATCACCCGGCCGGGCACAAGGTGAATTATAAGGTTTCACCCCTTGTCAACTTTTACAAAGACTCCACCAACCGACATACAACTGGCCCTTAGTCTGCTAAGTGCTTAGTAAATGGAATAGTTCCAATGGCAAGCACCAAGCCCATGTAATCTAGCCTAACGTCTTAATCGAGGGGTGACCCGCGATTGGAAGTAAGTGTACACCTCTTTGGAAGTATTTGGAAGTATTTGGAAATATTTGGAAGTACTTGGAAATATTTGAAAGTACTTAAAAATATTTGGAATTACTTGGAAATATTTGGAATTATTTGGAAATATTTGGAAGTACTTGGAAATATTTGAAAGTACTTGAAAATATTTGGAATTACTTGGAAATATTTGGAATTATTTGGAAATATTTGGAATTACTTGGAAATACTTGGAATTACTTGGAAATACTTGGAATTACTTGGAAATATTTGGAAGTACTTGGAAATATTTGAAAGTACTTGAAAATATTTGGAATTACTTGGAAATATTTGGAATTACTTGGAAATATTTGGAATTACTTGGAAATATTTGGAATTGCTTGGAAATATTTGGAATTACTTGGAAATATTTGGAATTGCTTGGAAATACTTGGAATTACTTGGAAATATTTGGAATTACTTGGAAATATTTGGAATTACTTGGAAATATTTGGAATTACTTGGAATTACTTGGAAATATTTGGAATTACTTGGAAATATTTGGAAATACTTGGAAATATTTGGAATTACTTGGAAATATTTGGAATTGCTTGGAAATACTTGGAAATATTTGGAATTACTTGGAAATATTTGAAAGTACTTGGAAATATTTGGAAGTACTTGGAAATATTTGGAATTACTTGGAAATATTTGGAAGTACTTGGAAATATTTGAAAGTACTTGAAAATATTTGGAAGTACAAGTGGAAGTAGGTGTACAGCATATTAGGTCGCGGTTCACCCCTCGGTCTTAATTATTTTTATAGAGAAATATTTGCAGAATTTACTAAAATGAAATGTTTTTAATTTTATAAAATAAAAATCCTTTATAAAAAACAATCCAGAATACGATTATTTAAAAACCAAACGTTTCGAGCAGTGCGCAGCCAGAAAATTTTCATGGGGGTCAATCCACAAAGCAAAATATTTAGTGGAAATTTTTTTTTTATTAAAACAAATCTAGAGTAGTCCAGATAAATTGTGTTTTTACTTGGAATGTTTTGGGTTAGTTGTAATTTCTTCGACCTTTCATGTTTTTTGGTGTGCTGAATCTGAGGCTTGTTAACAAAATTTCGTCAAGGAAAGTTGTCAAAAATGCAAAAAAATGTAAGAAAATATCATTCTTTTAGTTATAACTCGAAAATTATCAACCTTTCGTAAATAACCTTAATAGTAAAAATAAAAGGTCATAAAGTTTCCGAAAAATTTCATTATTTAGGTTTTTTCTCCGACCAACCGTTCGGGCTCAAGCGCTAGTTGAAAATTGGCGTATTCTTTCTGTTTCCGCAAATCCCGAAAAACTCGCACTTTTTTGGATTATTTCCCATTTTGACCATGAAAGATCACTTTGCAAAAAATCGCAGTTTTTCCTTCATAAAATGAAAACATTTCATCCTTGATTTCTGTCTCATTCTCTAGGAAATTTTGTTACTTAAACGTTTACTTGGACCACTTTTTTACTTTACCATACAGGGTATGGTCAAGTATTGTAATCGTGCATGAAAAAAGTGTTTTTTTCCTTCTTTTTTTTCGAAATATCTCAAAAACAGCTGAAACTATTTTGATTAAAAAAATTGAGCGAAACCATGGTATTTCGCTCTACAAAAAAGCTCTAATAAGTGAACATCGAAAAAATTATATTTTTCGAGATAATAATTGTTTTGTCAAAATGTCTGTTAGTCTGTCTGGTTGTCAGTCTGTTAGTCTGTGCGTTACCAAATATTTGCGGACGAGCTAGCTCAAAAACTAGTGCGAATATCGAAACCAAATTTCACACGTAGTTTTGGTCAATTGAGATTAAGAGCTGATTAGATTTTGGTGAATATCGACCAAAAATTAAGGGGGGTTAAAAATTAAAAATCTAGGCCATTTGAGCAAACTCAACCAAATTTGGTATACATAATTAGTGGGACACCAGAAGTCTAAAAATGCAAAAACTAACGGCCTAAAATGGGGGGGAGGGGGTGTAGGGTCAAAAAATGAAAATCTAGGCCAGTGGTTCCCAACCTTTTGTGGCTCATCGCCCCTTTCTGGAGGTTGACTATCACCTATCGCCCCCTTTTCATTTTCATTGTATGCCTAATTTTAATTTGAAGCAAAGGAAAATTTTCATGGGGGGGAGGGCAATCCACAAAGCAAAATATTTAATGGAAATTTTTTTTATTAAAACAAATACTTAGTCCAGTTAAATTGTGTTGTTACTCGAAATCCCAAAAACTCGCACTTTTTTCGATTTTTTCCCATTTTGGCCATGAAAGAGCACGTTTTCGCCAAAGATCACTCTATGCATTTTTAAACTAGATTAAATTTTCTACAATTCAAGCAAAGTTTCATCTTAAGTGGATAATGGTCACCCGTTATGAACTTTTGAAAAACTGAAATTTTTTTGTAAGTTTTTCCTTCATAAAATGAAAACCACTCACCCTAAAAGCCTTATATTGACTTCATTCATTTTTTCGAAAATATCTGTGAGATACACAAGTTCCAACTTGCAATGCTTCAAATTCTCACTTAAAACAGGATCAGACGTATCGAGAAACTCAGTAACCGTGTCAAATAATTAATAATAATTTAACAACTCGCAAGGGAAGTGATTCCATTTCTTTGGACGTGAGTGTATTTTAATTTTTCCCCCTTTGAATACTCATCACCCCCAATCGCCCCCCTGATAACCCAAATCGCCCACTTGGGGGGCGATCGCCCCCAGGTTGGGAACCACTGATCTAGGCCATTTGAGCAAACTCAACCAAATTTGGTATAGATAATCAGTGGGACACCAGAAGTCTAAAAATGCAAAAACTAACTGCCCAACATGGAGGGGGGTTATAGGGTCAAAAAATGAAAATCTAGGCCCTTGAACCAAACTCAACCAAATTTTGTATACATAATCAGTGGGACCCCAGGAGTCTAAAAAGAACTAACCCCTCCCCACATGATTATAAATAATTAAATATTAAATATTAGTGAGGGGCCAGGTTGTATGGTAAAGTCAAGTGGATGTCCACATCAGAACACGCCAGCTTATTGATGAAAGCCTTAGATTTAATAGATTCCATGACACTTTTGAGGATTCGGATCATATCCTTTGTAGGAAATTTTATGAACTTTCATTTTGAAAAAGGAAGGTTATTTACGAAAAGTTGATAGTTTTCGCGTTATAAGAAAAATAAAACGCCAAAAAATGAGATTTTTACCTTTTTCTTGCATTTTTAGCAATGTTTTGTCAGGAAATTTTGTTAGCAAACCTCAGATTCAGATTCATAGGAACAAAAAATCAAAACTAGCCCCAAAACTTTCCCGCGAGGGGCCCTTTAGACAACAATTTAATTGGAGTAAAAAGGTACTTGAAGAAATTAAAAAAGAACCTAAGTATATTGATTAAACATATGAAATATATTTAATTAGGGTTAGTTTGCAATAAGAAAAGGTTTGTTGTTGCTGTTACTCATCCCATGAACCCTGCCCTTGATTGGGGGGTTCTGGCCCCCAAAACCCCACCCGTGGCCTCTGGACAGAATTTCTCCCTTTTTCAATGGTGAAAAATTTTCAAAAAAAGAAAAAAAGTTTCTTTCTCTAAAATTTAGAAATAATAATGATTATTATTATTGCTACAATATCTTACCTGTAAAGTTTCGAATTTCTTTTTAATAATTTCCGAATCTCTCTCTGCAAATAATTTCTTCTTGTATAACTTCATAAGAATTTCTTCGATAGTGGAAGACATTTTGAATTATTTATTTTTAATAAAATAAAATTATGAGATTGTACTATTAATGAAAATTTCTGAACCTAAATTAATTTGTGGGCTTGGGGAACGTGATAAAAGTTTGAAAATTTAAAGACAATATAATAATAGAACAAGAAATTGATGGACTGAATCAGAGAGTATAGAGAGGTGCAACTCAATGTTAAAAGGCGGTTCCAATTTTTATGGTGACGTCACAAGCCGACAGCCATTAGTCGGGAAAGAAAAAGGCGGGAAATAGCATTAGTATTAGGAATCCAGGGCCGTCGATTATTATTATTAATAGTATTTTTATTATTAGGAATAGCAATCCAGAATGCAATTATTTTTTTGAGTAATTTAAAAATTAGAAAAATAACTATTTCTTAAAATAAAATTAGGAGAAAAGGGAGATATGAAATAAAACTATAAATAAATGTAATTATTTTTATTATTTTAATATAAAATTCAGATACAAAATTTTAACAAATTGAAAAAAAACATTTATAACAAATTAAAAAAAAATCTTGTCATGATGTCTTGCTGGATATCTGAAAAAAATATATACCTATATATTAAAGAAACATAACAAGAAACTATAATTGAAAAGTTTTTATTTTGCCGAGAGTAGCAGAGTTGTTGAATTATAAAAGAGAAACAAAGAGGTTGTCCTCTGCTTGATGCAAATAAACATACACATATACTATATATATATCTTTATTTATCAAGAAATTATAGTTGATTCTTCAACTTTGGCTAATGGATTAAATAATATAAGATAATAGCAATAATAAAGGCCAGTCTCCATTAAATAAAAAGCTGCGGCGAGCGGGCTTAAAAAAGCAAGGAAATTAATATTTGTTAAAAAGTTTTAAATCTACATAATATTAGTATCTTATATTAACCAATCCATTACTCAGCGAAAACCAGGGGGAAGGTATTGAAGAAGTTTGGCCAGGAACACCGTGGAAATAATTATATACCGAAAAATAAATTTTTACAAGTATTAAGGATTAGGATAATAGGTCTAATAAAGCAGGAAATAGTTATGGAAACGAGTTATAGAAGTATTAATAAAAAATAAATAAAAACAGTTGAACAATTGAAAGTAAAAGATAGTAGAAGTTATTTTTAATTAAAATAAAATGAAATCAATTGAGAGAAATGACAAAAATTACCTTTTGGAATGTTCTTATCTTATTTATTATCAATTAACAATTTTTAAATAATTAATATGATTTTTAGATTGTTTCTAAAACGTCAGAAAAGAAACTGAGAGTGACAGATCTTAGCCAACTTAATAACAGAAAAATTCATAATAAAATAAAGAAAATTAAAAAAATTAAAAATAAAAAAAAAATTTTTAAAAAATATAAAATTCCCTAAGTAGTTTTCACAAAAATACACCATCCTTCTTAACGCAAAAAGAAATCTATATGTTTTAGAATATGACTATTTTATTTTTGGAGAAAATATGTTGGCAACTTGCGCCTGTGGAAAACGAAAATTGGAACCGATTTCCCTATCTAAAGTTGGCAGCCCCCCTGGACTGAATGGGAATCCACTAGCTTTTGACTTTTGGAGATTTATTATTGCCAACTTAATTCAAACAAAAACACTATAATAAAATAATATTTAAAAAGGACAAAAAAAAGCAGAGGCTTATTTTTGTTTAACACTTTAACAATTATTATAAATACTTTATTGAAATTTGTTCATAAATTCTCAATAAAACTAAGCTAAATCTATTTTTGGCTCAGACAAAGCTGCTTGCCTATGTGATGTTATGTTTTCTCACCGCCAGGTTCGCTGTCATCAGTGTTCCCCCACCAGTGGCGCACCATTACCCCCTTGTCGCGCTGAACTAATGAATGTCAACTTGGCGATAAATCATTATTTATATATATATTATAATAAAAGAGAGCGGGAATTCAAACCGCTCATTTGAAAATATATAGTTCATATAAAAGGAGTCTCATTAAACATACTTTTTCAATTGACACTGTTTTTATAAGATATACAGCAATACTTTTGGCTGAACCGAAAATCAGATGCCCTCATTTTTTTTCTTCACTGAAATACAAGAGTCCAAGGTGCTTTTTTCGCTATTATTTATATCCGACGATTGGCTGTATGTTTGAATAGGAAAAAATGGGGCAGGCGCGGATCCAGACCTCTGATTTTGGGGGGGCGGTCGCCTGTATATAAGATCTACTTTTGATCTCGGAAGTGTATCGTGATCGAAATGTCCAAGCGGGGGGGGGGGGGGTCGCCCTCCACATAGAACTTTATTTTCTTCAATTTTAAAATTTAATGTTATAAAAAAAAATTAAATAAACATGGAAAAAATGTTGATTGCTTTGGGGGGGGATCGCCTTCATCGCCCCCCCCCCCTGGATCCGCGCATGAAATTGGAGCACCCAGCCCGACGATTGGCTGGTTCGGTTTTCAATGTGTGTTTGATTAGAAAAAAAAATGGGTCCAAAACACACCCCTGTCTGGATCTCTAACTTTCGGAGGTTCGGTGAATATATAGTATATTAACCGAACCGGAGTCGTTTGCACATATTCGGTTCTATTACGTGGTTTTATTTAATAAAAATATTGTAAATAATATTAATAATATTTATTATATTATTATAATATTAATAATTACATTATTATTGATCTACAGCACTTTTAATTAAAAACCGGTTAGACGGAATTAAATTATATTTTTAAATCCCCGGGTTAATATTCGTTGAGTGCTGCTCCCTGGGAGCGGACCAATAACTAAGATAGGGGTGGGAGAGGTGAGCAGAGTGGGGGAACCCTTTTGACAGCGAAATTGGCGGGTAAAATAGGAGACTATCAGCTTTGCTTTTGCCCTATTTTTAAATTTTAATCATTCTTTAAACCTCTGCTGGCTCTCTGCTACGCCCCCCCCTGTGCTCAATTTGCGCCCGGGATTAAAGGTGCTAAAGATGACAAAGATCAATCAGCCCTGCAAAGGGGAATTCAGACGGTCCTCAATCTTCATATTTGTTAAAATATATTTAAAAGTGAGATATTTATCGATATGTAAATATGTTCGAACTTCCATGTAATGACTCCAGCCACCCCCCCCCACCCCTCATAGAAGAATGTAATCTAAATAGAGATCTTATATTAAGGCATTAAGATAAGGTGACCTGACGTCCCGATTTTTTTAATTGAAAAGTTTTTATAAATTGCGGTGTTTTTTGAGGCTCTTGAAAGCCTTGAGAACAGACGCAATATATACGAAGGTTTTCAGTTGTTCTCAGACATACACCGCAAATTTACTAATTTTAAAAAACATTATACTAGTACCATATCTAAATGAAAAGTTTTTGTTTTGCCGAGAGTAGCAGAGTTGTTGATTCACAAAGAGAAACAAAGAGGCCGTCCTCTGCCTGATGCAAATAAACATAAACACAGAGTGACGAAGGAACACCAAGTTTTCAATATCCATATGATATTGACTCTATGAAAAACATTTATAATTGAAGAAATACTGATGATGAAGACCAAGTCTTCGAAACTATAGTCTCAAACAAATAAATAATATATATAATTAAGTAATGGAGAGGGATTCAGCCAATGGGCAGCCTCTGCTGAATCAAAAACTCCCAATTATGGAAAACGTTTCGGCTTTAATTAAATAATGCCATCATCAGTTCCTAAGAGCTGAAAAAAGCGATAGAGCACACATGTAAAATTACAATAAAATTTTTTACAAAAATCCAAGCTTGTTGGTATTACAAATTATATCTTACAGTACATAGCGACACAAATATTAATTTTTTTTTCTCTCTCACCTATATGCCAGGGTTGTCCGAAAAAATTCAAAAAATGTTTAAGAACTATAATGCCGCAACGGCACTTTTGGCATCAATCTGATGGTAAATATGTCCTCCTTTATTTAATAACAAGGATGTAGTTCCACCTCAGCTTGAACAACGAGTAAGTGAAGGATATACTTAATTAAGTGCCGCGATTGCCCGAAACCTGCAAGTGTTTATGTGGGTCAAAACATCTCGCATTTTTCTTTGCGTGGAAGAGAGCATGAATTTAAGCGGCCAAATAGCCAAAAGCTTCGACAGCCCTGAAGCTCCACACCATATCGATACCTCGTCACATGGATTTGAGTTTGATGATGCTGTCATCTTGATGAAGATTGGGGAACAATTATAAGCGTCTGCTAGCCGAAAAATGCTTTATTAAGACAAATGGGCAAAGGGCTCTTAATTTTCAAACTGATTGCATTGGGCTTAGCAATGCTTACTTGTCAATATTGACAAATACTGATGCCCAGGTATAATAAACATTGAGAAAGGGGCGAAAGAATTGTAAAAAGGTAGAGAAGGAAAAATTTATTTTATTTTATTTTTATATATTGTCATTTTGAATTCGAATTTTTGTTATTCTTAATGTTTGTTAATTATTTTGAGAAATCTTTTAATTAAGAGATGTTTGTGAGGGGTCAGTGATCCTGATTAGATCAATGTCCCCATAATTATTATTATTATTATTAATTGAATGAAATTGCTAAATTTGCTATATTTGTAAACTCTGAGATGCGTTGCGTATATCAAGTGAGAGCACACCAAGATTTATGTACCATTTGTAATTCATATAATTTTGTATATTATGATAAAATCCACAACAACACTGCCTGAGGACAATTTATTTATAAAATTAATTGTGTCGCTAATACTGTAAGATACCATTTTGTAATTAACAAGTTTGGATTTTTTGTAAAAAATTTTATTGTAATTTTACATGTGTGCTCTATCGCTTTTTTCAGCTCTTAGGAACTGATGATGGCATTATTTAATTAAAGCCGAAACGTTTTCCATAATTGGGAGTTTTTATTCAGCAGAGGCCACCCATTGGCTGAATCCCTCTCCATTACCCAATTATATACATATACAGCCATCAAAATTGTATCAACTAAATAATATATATATACAGATATACCATCTCGATATACCACATCTATATATGTGTGTATGTTTATTTGCATCAAGCAGAGGACAACCTCTTTGTCTCTCTTTGTGTCCCGATTTTTAACAATTTGTCCCGCGGTGTTTTAAAAAAGTCCCGATTTTTGAAAAGAATCCGAATTAATGAGGAAAAGATTAAATCTTGGGCCTCAGCAACAATCACAACAGAGAACAAATGGTTAGAAATATTAAATCATTTTGAAAAAAACCATGTTCCATACAATAATTATTTAAAAATTGTGGAATACGCGCGCTGTCCTTACCAGAAACTAATGCTGCTACAGAACGCGTTTTTTCTAAGGTAAACAAAGTGTGGACATCTGATAAATCACAATTAAATGTTGAGGCTTTGGAAGCCATAGTATGGGTGAAATATATAATTTAACAAGTTCTTGCTAAAAATTCCATGACGTTTTAAACAACGACAGCAATCTACTAAAAAAAATTCACTCAAATGAGAAATATGCGAAAGAATACAAGGTTTTTAAAGTTTATAATATAATTTTTTTGCAACGAAATTTTCTCTGGAGAGAGACGGACTGGTAGAAATTTTAATTGAATGTAATGGAAAGCAGCCCAAGGGTAGGTAGTGAGGAAAGAAAAAATTAACACATATCAAATAAGGTGTGTAATTTATTGGAATCCCTCCTCCTTTCCCTTCCAAACCGACGTTTCGGAGGATTTTTCCCTCCTTCTTCAGGGTTTCAAAGGGTCAATGAATGAAACAAATAAAATGTTTCCTTCTTCTCTCCACAGTAGTGTTCAAAAACTTTCTTCATTTTTAACAAAAGGCATAGAAAAACTTTTTCCTCCTTTTCTTAATTAGATAGCTAAAAAAAAAAAAAAGGTACAGCCAAAGATTGATTCTATATAAACGACAAAAATAGAATGTGGGTCGAAAACCCCAAATGAATAGCCTTGGCAAGGAAGGGTTAAGTAGTGTGAGGGTGACACTGAGATACTCTCCGGGTGTCCCGAGAGTCAAGATCTCACTCCTTCCTACCATCCATAATACTGGAAAAAGTAGCCTCACGAAGTGTCCTATTTTCCTACTAACCGTTTCACAAGCCTCTTTTTTTATAGCTATCTAATTAAGAAAAGGAGAAAAAAAAATGTTTTTCTATGCCTTTTGTTAAAAATGAAGAAAGTTTTTGAACACCACTGTGGAGAGAAGAAGGAAACATTTTATTTGTTTCATTCATTGACCCTTTGAAACCCTGAAGAAGGAGGGAAAAATCCTCCGAAAGGTCGGTTTGGAAGGAAAGGAGGAAGGATTCCAATAAATTACACACTTATTTGATATGTGTTAATTTTTTCTTTCCTCACTACCTCTGGGCTGCCTTCCATTACATTCAATTTAATTATTTATAATATAATATTATACTATATATAGTACTTATTTTATATACATATTTATTATATTTATAAATTTTACATAAATTTGTTGAAATTTAAAAAAATAAATTACAATACAATTTTCGCGTTCTATGATAATAAATTTTTGTTGTTCTAGACCAAATTTTTTTAAACAAGACGCTCCCCCCTCCTTCCCCCGTCAATGGTGTCCCGCATCACCAATGTTAAAATCTGGTCACCTTACATTAAGAACTAGGATTTTGCAATAGGACAGTATTTTGGATAACTATTTACGTTGCAAAATAATAGACGGAGAATTTTGAAGTATTTAAATTGAGTTTCAAACTATTACTCGTTGAAGAAAAACAATAATATGTTAACTGAATAGAAAATTTAATCAAATTTTTATTATGTATTTACTAGTTGCGACGGCCGCCTCGGACGGGAATCGCAATCTGGACCAGCCCCGTCCGATATTCCTTCACCCCTAAAACCCTATCCTCCCTCTCCTGGACCATTTCCCACTCTCAGGCCAATCTCCCCACCAACCCTATCCTCGAATCAGGACACCCTCTTCACCCTACATACAGAAGATGGGCTTAGTATATCGACTAGGGGCCCTTAGAGTAATCAGTGGCTATCGCAGTGTCTCTGATGATGCAGCCTATGTTGTGGCGAGTATGTTGCCCATTGACATTATGGCAGAAGAACGTCAAAAAATATGGGAGGGCAGCTACTCCGATAAAATAGCGGCTAGAACTGAGTCATTGTCAAAGTGGCAAGAGAGATGGGATCTGTCTGAAAAGGGCAGGTGGACCTACAGGCTGATCCCTGATTTAAAAACTTGGCTGGACAGGAGTCAGGGTGAGGTAAACTACTACCTCACCCAATTTCTGACAGGTCATGGTTGCTTCCGGGGGTATCTGCACAGATTTAAAATAATTGAATCGCCACTATGCCTGGAATGCAACGTGACTGAAGACGCTGAACACGTCTTCTTTTTGTGCCCGCGTTTCCGGGAGGATCAAGGAGCGCTGTGGGAGGTTTTCGACGGGCGCGCGACTCCGGAGTCCATTGTTAACCGCATGCTCACGGGGGAGCAGGCCTGGACCGCCATGTGTGAAGCTGCGGTCAACATTATCACCCAACTGCAGCGTACCAATGAGGAAGAGCTATAAGCTGGAGGGCCTCTTCCCACGAAGAAATGTCCCGTAGGAAGGAACAAGACTGAAAGGATGGGTTAGGTTTAGGGGGTAAAAATCCCTCACTATGTCTTTTGAAGATTCCCCCCATCCAAAAAAAAAAAATATATAAAGCATATAATAATATAATACAATCTATTAGACATTTAATGTCTCGTATATTATGAGCTTCTTATTCGATAAATCGATAAAAGTATGAACAGTTTCGAAGACAAAGAATAAATGATCGATTTTCTTTAAATTCATTTTTTTTTTTATTTTCAATATAGGTAATAATAATTTTCCATGAATAAATCGAAAGTGTTAACATTTTAAATTATGTCTAGTTATTATTTAATACTAGCTTCAAGGCCCGGGCCTTCTACAGGGGCTTCGCCCCCTGGACCCCCACGTGGCTGCTTTATTGATGTTTTATTAGTAACAGAGAATAAATATAATTGTTTTATTATAAAGTCTTAAATAGATATAATTTGAGATTCTATTTAACTGTAATATACACTCATAACAAATAAGATGAAACAAATATTTAAAATGTATTAAAAATCTCTATTTATAAAAAATTCTCTTATTCTCAAGCTTGAGTTGTTTATCATAAAAGAATTTAGTCTTATTGATTTTAAGACGATTCTTCCACGTTTTCAGTAGAGCTTGCCATTAATAGTCAAAACATCAAAAATGGAATGCAATAAGGTTATTCCTCCTAGTATTAGATAAGAATCGATCGTTATTTTTGATTTTAAGTCGATTCCTCCATGTCTTCAGCAATGGTTACCAATAATAATCGAAGGGTCAAAAATCTAATGTAGAATTATTATTTCTCAAGTATTAGATAAGAATCGATTGCTATTTTTGATTTTAAGTCGATTTGGTTCGGTTATTTTATGAGAAAATTTATTTTAATTCATTTTATCAAAAAATAAAAAATAAATATTATCAAGTGTCCGGTTTTTTTTAACTGTTGTGTTTTTTTTTATGATAATGATGAGAGAAGGAGTTACACCAAAAAGGTGCAACCCCTAAAGGCCTGGGTTGGCCCCTCCATCGTGAAAAGAAGAAGAAAGAATTTATGGGTTGGGCGGGGGTCGAAGGTATCTGTGGATACGGGTCTTAAATAGCTGAAGGTTATAAGTCGCGGGAAAGATGGTGGCAGGGAGCGAGTTCCAGTCTCTGGAGGTCATAGGGATAAAAGAGTTGGCGAAAGAGCTTGTTCGACTTTTAACCAATTTGACAGCGAAGGGGTGCTGAGCGTTTGAAAACCGCGTGTTTCTCGTAAAGAGGGCATTTAGGGGGGATAATTGATTTCAGCTCGACTGAACAGACACCGTGATAGTATCTGTAGTACAGGGAAAGGGCAGAAACGGTTGTTCGGTGAGCCAGGGAGTCGAGTCAGTGTGTGTATATATTTATTTATTTTATTTATAATATATACCTATATATACTTATATATATATATTTATTTGTCGAATTTAAGACAATAATTTCACAATTGAATCACAAGTATTGCAGGGGCAATAATGTCTATATTCAGAACACTTATTAAGTTGATATGACTTGGCCAAATCAAATGCAGTTTGATTAAATTTGTTCTTTATCATTTTATAAGCACCCTTGTCAATTAGGAACTTAACAGTATCCAAATGATTCCCCTCAACTGCCCTCATTAAGGGAGTGAAACCTTCCGAATCTATCTCATTAATCCCCACTCCTATGGATAAGAGAAATTTAACATTATCCAAACGGCAACTTTTGGATGCAGCATGCAATGAGCCTGCTTTATTAGCACCCTTGCCAATAAAGAATTTAACAATATCTAAATTATTATAAATATTATCCCTCTCAATAACTGCTCTCATTAAGGGAGTGAAACCTTCAGAATCTATCTCATTAATCCCCGCTCCTTTGGATAAGAGAAATTGAATAATATCCAAATTACGACTTTTAGATGCAGAATGCAATGAGCCTGCTTTATTAGCACCCTTGTCAATTAGGAATTTAACAATATTCAATCTCTCCCCCTTAACTGCTCTCATTAAGGGAGTGTAACCTTCAGAATCTATCTCATTAATATCTGCTCCTATGGATAAGAGAAATTCAATAATATCCAAATAACAGCTTTTGTTTGCAAAATGTAATGCGCCCGCTTTATTAGCACCCTTTTCAATTAAGAATTTAACAATATTCAATCCACCATAATATTGCCGCCCAGCTGCCCAATGCACTGCCGTTTCGTTGTTCTTATTTTTATGATTTATTTGAGCCCCTTTGTCCAGTAAATAATTAATTACCGATAGGTGACCACCTAACGATGCCCTCATCAAAGGCGTATTACCCTTAGAATCTATTTTATTAAACTCAACTCCTTTGGATATTAGAAATTCAATAATATGCAAATGGCCACATTCAGACGCATAATGTATGGCAGTAGAATGAGATGAATTTTCTGTAATAATATTGTTAGGATTATCCGTGTAATAAAATTTTACAGCAAGTAAGGACCCTCTCTGAATCGCCTCCCAAATATCTCTTGTGTTGTCTTTAGATATTGCAACAGTTTCGGTTTCATCAGATTTAGTTTGAATTTGTTTCTTGAGTTCTTCATTCTGAAAATTATAAAAAAAATTTAATTTTTATGGCAACCAACATTTAGAGTCCACTCACTGTCCTCTAATTTGTTAACTAATTAACATACTAGAAACTAGAAATTTGGCAAGCATTTAGAGTTTAATGGTCTTGTTAAAAGAGAATAAATGGTGTTTAAATTAAATTTTTTTTTTTTTATCTATCAAATGAATAATGACTAAATAAATAATGTACCATAATTACCTCTTTTTTAAAATTTTCCATTTTATTTTCAATTAATTTATATTTTTCTTCCATTGATTTATTTTTTCTTCAAGCGATTTAATATTTGCTTCCATAGATACAATTTGATCCGTTATCTAAAAAATCTATATATATATATATATATAAACTATAAATATTAAAGGAGACAATAAAAGAGTGTGTCTTCTGATAGAATTATAAATTTTATTTATAACGAGACTATAGTTTCGAGGGCTTTGCCCTCTTCATCAGTCTATTACAAGTATCTTTGAATAGTTAGAAATTTTAAAATCATACAATAAATCACCAAAAAAATTCTTAAATAAAAAAATAGAACTTTTGGAAAGCCTTATCTTAAAAATAGCCGCGCAAATAAAAATCCCAATAACGCCACCTACAGCCAAAAAAATGAAACAAGTATCATAATTTGCCCAGAGCACGTGTAAATCTCACTCTCCATTCAAACATTAATTCCTGTGAATCAATTGTAATAGACTGAAGAAAAAGGCAAAGCCCTGGAAACTATAGTCTCATTATAAATAAATTTTATAATTCCAGCAGAAGACACACTCTTTTATTGTCTCCTTCAATAAATAAAAATTCTGCTACCCTCACCAAAAAAAATTTCAATCATGAGTTTCCTATATTTGATTCACTCGCGAATCAAATGCAGGTAATTTTTGTCAGATATTAAGTAACAATAATATCTGAATTTATATATTTCTGTGTAAGAAATAATAAATTTAAAAAAAAAATTCTAATTAATATATTTATTAGAGTTATTTGACCGCGACGTTTTTAAACAAGATATATATATATCTATCGCTAGACCACTGCTGGTTGAGGCTACTGGGGTCAGCTGAATCTTAAATCTGGACCAAGAGAAATGAAAAAGATATGATCCATCTAGTTGTGATCCAGCATCATAACGCGATTAGCCCGCATGACGGTTTTACCACTGGTCCAGTTTTAAGATTCAGCTGACCCCAATAGCCTCAACCAGCAGTGGTCTAGCGATATACCGGGTGAGTTTTTTTATCTTGAGAGAGTCTTATAACTCAAAAACAGTGCATTATATGGAAAAAAGTTTCAAATAAAAGTTTGTTTATATCAGGGGGGAAACTAAATTGCGCTATTGTTTGTCGACGTAGAACAAGCTTTCAAGGGTATTTCAATGTCAAGTTCTGTTTTTAAATAGAACCCTATATTTTTTTATACCTCTACTTAATCTACAAAAAAAACTGTTCAACTTTCATAAGAACTATTTTTTATTCGACATCAAATAAACAAAAAATAATTTTTAAGAAAAAATAAAACCGACTTCAAAAAATTAAATGCAACAAATATAAAATACACTGAAAAGGTATAAAATAATTATTATCTTATTTAGTTACAACTAAACGACGAAATATTAACACGAAATTACTTTTTAAAGTCGGTGCCAAACAAACTATACCTATAAGCGAGCGTACCTGCCAAACGTACTAAGTAAGATCCGTCGAGTGCGATTCATAAAAGGTATATGTTTGGCACCAACTTCAAAAAGTAATTTCGTGTTAATATTTCGTCGTTTAGTTGTAACTAAATAAGATAATAATTATTTTATACCCTTTAGTGTATTTTATTTGTTGCATTTAATTTTTTGAAGTCGGTTTTATTTTTTTCTTAAAAATTATTTTTATTTTTCTCTTTTTAGTGATGTCATTAATAGTGATTATATCATCAGAACTTGACCAAATTAATATGACACCATCCCTAAGACACCCCTTTCGGATAAAAAAAGAACCATCGAAATCGGTTCATAAACAAAGAGGTTAGGTCTAAACAAACCTAATAAAAAAGGTCTAATACCTATGGAAAAAAATCGAAAAAAAAATGGGACCAATCGGAAGCTAGACTGGACCCAATGCAAAAAAAATTTTCAAAATCGGTTGACAATTGGCGGAGATATGAGGTAACATAGGCACAAAAAAAAAAAAAAAAAAAAAATTCAATACTGTTCAACTTTCATGAGAACCTCCTCCTTTTATTCGACAGTCGGTTAAACAAAGTACCTGGAGGCACCGAGCGATGCTCGGTAACTTCTTCCTTCAGTTAAAACCTTTATTTTAATATTATTTTTTATTTAAAATTCTGATAAAAAGGTCGATTTTTATTTGAAAGCCGTTTTCAAATTAAAAAAAATACAAATATATATAATGTATTCGACCACTGTGTTATTTTTTCAGAAAATTGAGACCTGCTTATGCGAAAGATATTTTTAAATAAATTCTTGATTATTTTTTATTCTATTAAATAAATAAGGTTCTTTATAAAAACAATTATAAAACGTTTATTAATAATTCTAACGTTTAGGGAGAACAACAAACCACAAACACAATACTTCTTCAAGGCCTTTGAGAATAAAGGATTTACCCGACCCATTGTCTGCCTGAGCACAAAAGGAAAAGGGAAACCTTTTTTTGGGAATGGGATTTGTCTACCTGAGAATAATTAATTTGATTACGAAAAACCCATCAAAAACAATTTTGTCGAAGATGAGACCGTGACAGATCGAATTGTCACCCCAAAAAACCTCCTAACCCATGAATTTCATCACAATCGTTAGAGCCGCCCTCAAAATAGAACCAAGATACAAACAAATAAATAAACAAACAAATAAATAAATATACAATTTTTGCTCGTTTAATAAGAGTAGATACATGAATCAATTAGATCTCAAAAAAAATTCTTTAATAATTATTTTTAACAATTATTTAACTTAATTATCAAATAATAATGATTAAATTATTAATTATTAAATAAATAATTATTAAATCAAAAAGTCACAACAATGAAAATAAGTGTTTAGAATGATCTTAAAACTTTATTATACAAGAGATTATTTTCTACTTAATAGATCTACATAAAATTCTTGAGTTTAAAAAAGTTTATTTCTCGTCTCAATCCAGTAGTAAATAATATTGTATTACCATAATAAAAATGGAGCATTTTTTTGTTGAAGAAAGAATTGAAATAGTCTTAATTTATGGTGAATGTGGAAGAAATATTATGGGGCTGCCATTGAAATGGATGCCGAGCGTTTTTCTGATAGGGATACACACTCACAAGCTTTATCGTGTTGTATATCTGTTTAAAAGAAAAATAACCAGAAAATGTAAAGGCCACGAAGAAACTACAACAGGCCGAAATAACGAAATTGGAGCTGGAATTCATCTAAAAGACTTGCGATACACAAAATTATTTAATTATTTATATAATCTACTCTTATTAAAAGAGCAAAAATTGTATATATATATTTGTATCTTGGTTCTATTTTGAAAACGACTCTACCGATTTTGATGAAATTCACGGGTTAGGGGGTTTTTGGGGTGACAATTCGATCTGTCACGGTCTCATCTTCGACAAAATTGTTTTTGATGTGTTTTATCGTAATCAAATTAATTATTCAGAGGTAGAAATATTCCATTCTTAAGGTTTTAAAAAAGGTTTTCCTTTTACTATTGTAGCCAGACAGACAATGGGTTGGGCTAATTGTTCTCAAAGGCCTTGAAGAAGTATTGTGATTGTGGTGTGTTGTTGTCAAGCATTAATTAAACCCAAACAAAGCTCGGTCTTCCAGGTATATGTATATATAAGTATTTGTATTTTTTTTTTTTTAAACGGCTCGAACGATTTTGATGAAACAAACTCTATTAACATGTTTTGAGGATGAGAAAGCGATCTTGATGCGGAGCGGGGGTGGATGTGGGGGGTGCAGAAGGTGGGGATCCGGGGGTAGGGCGAGATTTCGGGGTGGGGTAGAGCAGGGTGGCGGTGGGGGGTACAGTGGTCGAATACATAATATATATTTGTATTTTTTTTTTAATTTGAAAACGGCTCTCAAATAAAAATCGACCTTTTTATCAGAATTTTAAATTAAAAATAATATTAAAATAAAGCTTGTAACTGAAGGAAGAAGTTACCGAGCATCGCTCGGTGCCTCCAGATACTAATTAATTATTTAATCATTATTATTTGATAATTATGTTGAATAATTGTTAAAATAATTATTAAAAAAATTTTTGAGATCTAATTGATTCATATATTTTGTTTATTTGATATCGTATAAAAAAATAGTTCTTATGAAAGTTGTTCAGTTTTTCTTGTAGATTAACTAGACGCAACGAAAAATATATGGTTCCATTTAAAAAACAGAAGTTGACCTTGAAATACTCTTGAAAGCTTGTTCTGCGACAACAAATAATAGCGTAGTTTAGTTTCCCCTTGATATAAATAAACTTTTATTTGAAACTTTTTTCCATATAATGCACTGTTTTTGAGTTATAAGACTGTCTCAAGATAAAAAAAACTCACCCGGTATATATCTTGTTTAAAAACGTCGGGTCAAATAACTCTCACTTGATTATTAATTATAATTAAATTATATAATTTTCATGATTCCTAACAGCATTATTTCTCAAAAATATTTGCATTTCAGGATTTAACCGATCTATCCATACTTATAAGTCGAGAATTGCAAACCAACTGCAAATACAGACGAATTTTTACCTTGATGTGCATATTAATTGATTCATTTTTCATTTTGGCGGTCATCTTTAGACTAGCTATACTTTCGATTTGCAAAAACATTTTTTCATTTACACATATTTATTATATATTTAAGATATTAAATAAATATTTAAATGTAATTTCGATGTGTAGCAATAGATACCAATAATACTAGATTGCAGCGCTTAACTTTATAAACAAATTTTATCTTTTGATTTAATTTCTTTTGATATTCAATCAATTTATGCATAAAATTCTGAACAATTTAAGAAAAATAAAATTTCTATAGATAAATACATAGTTTAATTAAATAATAATAATAACAATAATATTAATAATAATAATGTGCGCAGATTCTTGAATTGTAGATTATCCGGAGGATGGATCATGTGGGCTAGGGTGAATTCCCTTTCCACATCGACCGAGCCTAAACCCAAATAAGATCTAAAGGGATAGGTAAAAGTTTTCCAGCGAAAGCTGAGAAAGTGCAATAACTCGGATAATAATAATAATAATAATGTCATGCATGATTCGCATCCCTAAATTCCTTTGTATATATTGTACATATAAATATCAACCTTTGTACATAAATTTTTGCCTTGGGTAAATACCCCGGCAACTGTGTAAAAATTAAAAGAAAAATAAACAAAATATAATAATAATAATAAATGAACATTGGCATTTTTTGGTGAGCAGGTAGGTCGTGTGGGTAGAGAACAGGTGGCCCGGGTTCAAGCCAGGCTTACTACAAATTTCTTTTACTGGCTACCTATATTCGATCCCTACACAAATTTATACACACTCACAGATAGACACATACATTCAAAAAAAAATCCGAGGACTGGGGCTATTTTTGAGGCCCTTTGAAATTTCAAATAAAACTGAGGACAAAAAAATAAAAAGTGTAAATATTAAAGCTTTATTTTGGTGATCAGAGATGTGACTTATTACACGCTTTATATTAGCTTCACCTGTATGTATGTATGTAACTATCTATGTATCAATGTGACTTTTGTTCTGTTAAATTAATCGATCTGAAAAATAAAATTCGGAGGGTTTAAAAAGCAATGGAGAAGACATAAAAAAAAGATAAAAGACGAATCTTCTTGCATGTTTTTCGAGGAGTCTGATTCCTCTAATGCAAATAGCGACAACACAGAGGGTCTACTGGCAGCACCGCTGACTTAGAAATACTTCAATACCTAAATAATAAAGACACCAGCCGAAAGAGTTTAAATGTTTATCCTACAATAAAAGAAAATATTTTTAAAATATAATATAACACCTGTTTGCCGAGCTCCGCCCCTGTGGAGCGAGTCTTCTCTTTAGGGGGGATGATAATGAGACCTCATCGAAGAGAGTGATAAAATGTTTGAACAACTTAAACTTTTACTTAAGTCTCAATTAAAACCTTAAAAATATAATATTTTCTCACATTTATGCGATTAACCCGATCTGTGTTCACAATTAATGTAATAAGCTAAATAAATCTTAAGTTAATATTAATAAAAAAATTATTTGGAAAATACGTATTTTGTATCTAGTATTTCAAATACTATTTACAAAAGTACCTTGAATCTGATAGCTCAAATACTTTAACTGAAGGTTTTCTACATTTGATTCAATCGCGAATCTAATGTAGGGAATTTTTGTCAAATATTGAGTGAAAATAATATTTGAACTTATATATTTCTAACTTGAAATAATGATATTAAATAAATTTGAATTTTCCTCATTAATATATCAAAGAATAATTGATACGTCAACGAGGATTATTTTGAGCGCGCTGATTTGAAAAAAGATATTTTTATCTCGCGAGACTACTGCGGATTACGCTATTGGAGTCTGCGGAGTATTAAGTCTGGACCAAGAGAGAAAAAGATGTGATCCACTGAGCTACAATCCAACGTCATTTCGCGTATAGCCCGCTAGACATTCGGATGGATCACCAAGTGAATTTGAAATCTCAGATGTTATTTATTTAATCTCCCCTCAAATACTTTACTTAAAAGTATCTTGTAACTTGTATTCCAGATACTTTTTATGAGGTATCTTGTACATTTCTGTTTTTGAATGAGTTTATTAAAAGGTAAATTTTGATTTAAATCACACATCTATTGATCACATTTCAAATAATACTATTATTTATATATACATATATATACAGGTGTGCTTCGAAAAATGTATACACACTTTGAACTTCCATAGAAAATTTGTTTGCCGTTCTATCAAAGTTAAATTTCAGGAAAATAGAAAGCTGAAAGTCCGATGTAAATGAAACATAAATACCAAATGTTAATACTGTTCAAATTGGTGACCTGCAGCATCAATACAATTCTGAGTACGAGTCACCACTGACTCTGCAACATCGTATCAAAACGTCCAATGAGATTTCTCTACACACTGCTTGAATCTCATTCCAAAGAATGCCCGGTAGGTTACGTGGTTTTTAGCGTCTGTAGACCTCCCATCTTTTACTGTGACCCACAAGAAGAAATCCAGTGGTGTAAGGTCTGGCGAGCGCTGCGAAACTCGATTGGCCACCTGGCGTCCTATCCACTGGCTCGACAAATTCCGCATCCAGGTAAGCTCGTACGTCCGGTAATGATGATTTTTATTTTCAACAAGATGGCGCCCGGCCGCACTATCAGCTAGGGACGGCACGAGCTTACTCTGGATCAAAATTTGTCGGGCCAGTGGATAAGCAGTCGCAGGGGGCCAATTGAGTTTCCAGCACGCTCTCCAGACCTTACACCACTGGACTTCTTCTGTGGGGCACAGCAAAAGATGAGGCGTACAAACGCAAACCACGCAACCCAGACATTCCCCGGAATGAGACTCAAGCAGTGTGCAGAGAAATCCCATTGGACGCCCTGACACGATGTACAGAATCAGTGGTGACTCGCACTCAGAATTGTATTGATGCTGCAGGTCACCAATTTGAACAGTATTAACATTTGCCATTTATGCTTCATTTACATTGGACTTTCAGCTTTCTTATTTTTTTCCCGAAATTTAACCTTGTAGAACGGTAAATAAATCTTCTATGGAAGTTCAAAGTGTGTATACATTTTTTTGAAGCACTTCCAGGTATATATATATATATATATATATATATATATATATATTTATTTGGATCCGCCCTTGCCTCCATAATGCTCAATCGTTGCAGAACAATCGAGTAAACATATCGCTTCGTCGATAAATGTAGATTTACTCTTGGGGATCTTGCAACTTGGTAAACTTTAATGCTAGCAAAACGCAATGATATCTAATTTCTAGGCACGTAGATAGGGGGGGGGGGTCCAGCCCCATGGCTAGCAAGAGCCGCCGAAGGCGGACCTTACAGCTAGTATTTATACAGGGTGTCCCAAAAGTCAAGGATCAAACGTGAACACGAGATAGGTGAGTTCAGGAAAAAACATTTTAATAAAACTCTCTTAGTTTTCGAGTAGAGGCGACTGTGGGTCAGTGGGTAGAGTGTTGGCCCGCTGACTCGAAGATCGCTGGTTCGAGACCGAGTCTCGGCAGATAGATATTTGCAGTCGCCTCCTCTTGGAAAGTAATGGCAACCTGCCAAGAGTATAATTGCCTAGTAACCTCTCCAAATTAGCCGTTCGGAACCGGCGTTAAAAAGTAGGTCCCGTATATCTGTGTAAAACAACTAAACACACTCATCACAGGTATATGTGGAGAGGAGCCGACACCCGTTTCGGGTATGGCACTCGAAGAAGAAGAAGTTTTCGAGTTATGGGCATTTTTTGAAAACCGTGAAAATCGCTACCCTGCTCTAAATAGTTGAATGCTGTGGCTACGAATTTTCATATTTTATAATTCTAATTTTTGTTACGGAATCCTGAATAATACTGCTATCGATCACAAAACAGAAAATAACTAAGAGTATTATACTTTTTGAGAAAAAAATATTTTTGTCAGAAAGGGTAGAATTTAACATGAAAACAGATATCAAATAATTTTAATTTGTAATTTTAAATATTATTAGATATTGAATATAAAAATATTTATTATTTTGAAAATTTACTTTAATTGAATAAAAATATTTTAATAAATTAAATTAGTTTTCATGTTAAATTCTACCCTTTAGCCAATTACGAATTGGGTTTTGAAATTAGTTCCTTTCGTAAAAAAATGCAATATATTAGTTTTTGTTTTTTAAAAAAGTGGAATGTTTTATACCATTTTGAAATCTTGATTAAATCGTCAATTTTGATAATTTGCCATCAATGTTTGATTCAGTTTTTTTTAAAGATATCAAGAGTCAAAGTTAGCTGATTAAAATTTTCGACACATGAATCTGACAAAAATATTTTTTTCTCAAAAAGTATAATACTCTTAGTTATTTTCTGTTTTGTGATCGATAGAAGTATTATTCAGGATTCCGTAACAAAAATTAGAATTATAAAATATGAAAATTCGTAGCCACAGCATTCAACTATTTAGAGCAGGGTAGCGATTTTCACGGCTTTCAAAAAAATGCCCATAACCCGAAAACTAAGAGTTTTATTAAAATTTTATTTTTTATTTTGGACAATCCTGAACTCACCTATCTCGTGTTCACGTTTGATCCTTGACTTTTGGGACACCCTGTATGTTTTTGTTTTTCAAATAAACGGCACAGGTGGAAATAGTTCCATATCTATTCAAATTGTCCAGAAATTTATGTAGATTATTAATATAAATAAAATTGAAAAATTAATAAAGTTGATTTGTACTGCGTAGTTGCCTCTAAGATACAGACATCTAGGTATATAATAATTATTATTATTATTATTGCTACAATATCTTACCTGTAAAGTTTCGAATTTCTTTTTAATAATTTCTGAATCTCTCTCTGCAAATAATTTCTTCTTGTATAACTTCATAAGAATTTCTTCGATAATGAAAGACATTTTGAATTCTTTATATTTAATCAAATCAAATTATGAGATTGTACTATTAATGAAAATTTCTGAGCCTAAATTAATTTGTGAGCTTGGGAAACGTTATAAAAGTTTGAAAATTTAAAGACAATATAATAAATAGGTAATAAAATAATAAGAAAACAAAAGATGGGAATGCAGAATGACAGAAGTGACTCTGACTTTTTAATTATTATTGCCAACTTAATTCAACCAAAAAAACTATAATAAAAAAATTAAAAAAAAAGGAAAAAATTTCATAATTTGGTGGGCTCTCAACAAATGTTGTTTGGCTTCAAAGGCTTAAGGAGGTTCCCTAATATAGATCAGATGCAGTTCGCTCTTTCCCCTACTCTCACATGCTCAGAAAGGCAAAAATATTTTCACTGCGTCGTTTCTCGGATCTGCCAACATTACATTCTTCTTCTTTGAGTGCCATACCCGAAACGGGTGTCGGCTCCTCTCCACATATACCCTGTGCTGAGTGTGTTTAGTTGTTTTACACAGATATACGGGACCTACTTTTAACGCCGGTTCCGAACGGCTAATTTGGAGAGGTTACTAGGCAATTATACTCTTGGTAGGTTGCCATTACTTTCCAAGAGGAGGCGACTGCAAATATCTATCTGCCGAGACTCGGTCTCGAACCAGCGATCTTCGAGTCAGCGAACCAGCACTCTACCCACTGACCCACAGTCGCCTCTGCATTCAGCCATTACATTCTTACCGACGCTATATAAGACAAAAAATAAAAATAATAAAACACTTCATGAAACAGCTCAATGTGAAATTCCAGATGAGAACAGTATAATTAGGTTGAGAGAATTAGCTAAAATATCCAATGCGCCAGCTGCAGGGGTTTTTAGATATGGAAAAATTGAGTGATTTTAGTGCGACGTTGCCAAGTCGCCATCTCTCACTTGCCATGCCATTAGAGAAAAAATGAAAACCATCAAAAGTACCGGACTTTTAACATTTTTCATACAAAACGAATACCGCTTGATACAATTATTTTAACAGAAAAATATTTGTTATATCTTCAGTTAATGATTCTCAGTTTTTAAAAATAATTTCAAGAAAATTACGATTGTTATTTAATGAAACAGTCGCTTTAACATCAATCGGGATAGGGTTCGCTTGTTAAATATGCAAACTTCAATGGTCAATATTTACAAATTTAGTGCCGCAAGGACTATTGAAAAAAATGTCTACGTATAAAGAACACTTATAAATATGTGTATTTAAAGTTTTAAAAAGATTGTAAGAAAATCGATTTATTAGAGAACGTCCTTAAGCTTGGCACAAAGGTGTTTAAGATGACAAAGATCAGCCCTGCTAAGAGGACTTCAAATAGATAATTCAGGTGGTCCTCAATCTTTATACATGCTAAAATAGATTTAAAAGTGAAATTATTATCGATCAGGGATGTTGAGGATGCGGATTTTTGAAGGCTCACTTTCGCGGATGCAGATCTTAAGATTGTTTTTTACGAAACTTGTTATAGGCAGAAATAAAATAAAAAGATTAAGAGAACCTGAAACGTCAACCTCAGTGTGTTTCTCATCTTCAAAATATCTTCTTTAATTTTTTCCTCGGCCACTGCTTTAAAAAAACTTATGCTTATATAGCGAGGGTCTAAGTATTAGGTGGCGATGACATATATGGTATTAAATTGTTCTCTTCCAACAAAGTAGAAAACTTTGCTGAAAGATCAGTTTTTAGAGTCGCCGGCCAGTCGAATTGAATCAAATATTTTTTTAAAGTATATGTAACATTGACATAAGTAAGTTTAACCTACTAAAAGAAAATTGACTATAATTTAAAAAATCAGTTATTTACTTATTGTTCCTTGGAGAATGTCATCTTTAGGTGAATGGCATCAATAGACGATAGGTGCTCGCTACCTTATTGGCTGATTCATTGTTAAAATTAGAAAGAAGTAAATATTGGGGCAGGAAAATACAAGGGAAAAATAACTGTAAAAAACAAACCAATGATTTAATCTTTTTTTAATCCTTTTATTTTATTAAAATTATAAAAAAATCAAATAATAAAAATATAAAAAAAAAACACTTTCTCTTTGTCATTTCTCTAAATCTTATTTTGTATTTGACCTTTATTTTCTCTCTCTAGTCTGAAACAAATAAACAAGATTACTATATAATATTTAAGACATAAAATTATTAGTGAATTATAGAGTTTTGTCAAACCATCAGATGCTGCAATGAGCACTCATATATGTAATCTAAAACTTACCTTCTTGTTGAACTTCCTATGGATAAAGCAAAAATATTTCAGTACAGTAGATATAAAAATAGAGATTTAATAGAAGAATCTTAAGTTCAAAAAAATAAAAAAACAGACATTTTGACAAAAAATATATTATCTCGAAAAATATAATTTTTTCGATGTTCACTTATTAGGACTTTTCTTGTAGAGCGAAATGCCATGGTTTCGCTCAATTTTTTTAATCGAAATAGTTTCAGCCGTTTTTGAGATATTTCGAAAAAAGAAGGAAAAAAACCACTTTTTTCATGCACGATTACAATACTTGACCATACCCTGTATGGTAAAGTAAAATATATCATGCAATATTTATATATACACTGCGGTGCAAAAAAATTGAGCCACCAATAGAAACTTTATTAAATAGCAAATTATTTAAAATTTTTTACAAATAACCATATGATTTGTTCTTTTAACTCCTAAACTAACTTATTCAATAAATATTTTTGATTATTAACTTTTAAGGAGTTCGGTGTTGCGTTGTTGTGTTTTTTATTTTTGATTATTTTTGAATTAAAAAAAAAATAAGTAAAATTAAATTAAAAGATACAATTACACATTATCATACTTTCTCAATATCCCTTTATATTTGAATAAAGTTGTAATAAACGTTCAAATTCCATTTAAAATATCAATCAAATGAATCATTTTGAATTAAGCATCATTAATAGAAAGATAAAATATATAAAATGGATATTTCTGAAGTTCAACCAGTTCAAATTGTCTGCCTAATTAATCAAAGACTAAGTCAATTACAAGTGGCAAGTACACTTTCAATAAGCAATAATTTCAATAATGTATGGAAACTTGTAAAAAAATTAAAAATAATTTACTATTTAATATAATATTCGGGGTTTGGGTTGGGGTGGGAACGGGGGGTGGAGGTGGCGGGCGGGGGGTGAGTGTAGGTTTCGGGGGTCCAGGGGGCGTGTACTATTATATATATATAGCTTTTAACTTGAAGCAAAAAGTTACCGAGCATCGCTCGATGCCCAAGTACTAATTAAATAAATAA
>JALMQS010000085.1:2953795-3114421 GCA_024734495.1 Forficula auricularia | reverse complement strand
AACAAAGAGGTTGTCCTCTGCTTGATGCAAATAAACATATACACATATATATCAAGATGATATATCTGTATATATATTATTTATTTGTTTGAGACTATAGTTTCGAAGACTTGGTCTTCATCATCAGTCTTTCTTCAATTATAAATGTTTTTTCTATTGGAGTCAATATCATATGGATAGTGACTCCATGAAAAAGCATTTATAGTTGAAGAAAGACTGATCGATGGGGAACCAAGTCTTATAAAACTATAGTCTCAAACCAAATATAAATAATATATATACAGATATATCATCTTGATATATATGTGTATATGCTTATTTGCATCAAGCAGAGGACAACCTCACTGTTTCTCTAACTGTGAATTCTTTCATTAGTTAATTTTTGCCTCATCATTTATTAAATTAAATATATTGAAATTTCATATCTATGAAATATTTTCATTTATCTTTTATGTCAAATAGTTTTTATTAGAATATTTGCATTTTAAAGGGTAGTTTATTTGAAGTCTAATTTGAAAAAACGCTAATTACTACTTTGAAATAATTTTTAAAAATATGAAATTAATAAATATTATAAAACAATCGATTATTAATAATTATATTCAATTTTGAACGAAATTGATTGATTAGTTTTTAAGAAAATGGTAAAAAGCTAGAAAACCGTAACGAATGACTCGCTGATGCCGGGTGACTTGCGACCCAGCCTCTTGATAAAACAGAAAACAAAGAATTATAAATGAGAGAGAAAACGGTCTTATTTTATCGATTTCATCTATCTGAAGGTTCACAGTATGTCTATTATATAAGAAAATAGCATTTTGATTAAGAATTTTGTAGTTTAAAGGAAATTGTATGAAAAGATTCAATTTCTTCTCTCCGGGAGCGAATCAACTAGAAATGGCAAAAAGTTTTATTTTTTTTCCCATTAGATATTTATTCAAATCTATTGAAATTTCATATCTGTGTGTTATTTTCATTTATCTTTTATATTAAATAATTATTATTAGGAAATTTGCATTTTAAAGGGTAGTTTATTTGAAGTCCAATTTGAAAAAACGCTAATAACTCCGTTGAAAATTTTTTTTATAAATATGAAATTAATAGATATTATAAAACAATTAATTATTAATAATTTACTTCAATTTTGAACGAAATCGCTTCAGTACTTTTTGAGAAAATGGTCAAAAACCATCTGAACCGTCACAAAAACGATGTTTTTTTGAAAGCACGAGATGCCTTTGAAAAAAGTTTAAAAAGTCACATGAAACGAAATATTGGCTTGTGACATGGAGGTGAATTTTAAAATGTTTCTAAAACGGCCTTTCATAGACGGTTTTCGGGGTTTTTGACGATTTTCTCAAAAAGTACTGAATCGATTTCGTTCAAAATTGAATTAAATTATTAATAATTAATTGTTTTATAATATCTATTAATTTCATATTTTTAAAAAATATTTCAACGGAGTTATTAGCGTTTTTTACTTTTATCCAATGCAAAGCATGGGTAAAGTATTGCAATCGCTCTCGGGGCAAGCGTGGCTTCAAAGGGTCCTCAGGTAAAGACTACGGAACCCATGGACTCAATTAAAGTCACAAATTGTAGTATTCATATAGGTTGAATTTTAACACGTGACGGTTTTGTCAAAAATTACATGGGGTCTCGTCGAGAGGCCAAAAAGGGCGATTTTTTCATTTAGTGCGTGCGTATGGATGGATGTATGGATGGATGTATGTATGTATGGATGTTATCGCTTTTTTGGCCCACGATTTTTTCCACACCGTTGCACCGATTGAAATGAAATTGAAAACCTACCATTAGTTTAACAAAATGAAGCGCTGATTAGTTTTTGGTACATATCGGCCCACAAACATTAGTACTTTATTTCGGTACTTTTTTATTTTTTTCTAAATATTTTGAAAATGACTTAACCAATTTTGATGAAATTTAATATCCTAATTAAGTACCTTGGGGACCACAAAAAAGGTTAAATAAAGTTTTTAGTAAAATTATATTTTAAAGTACTTTACTCTAAAGTAAGATAGTACTTTTAAAAAAATTTTAAATTTATTCATTTGATCGTTTTAATATACCTCATTTAACCTAACTTAAGTAAGAATGGATAGGCTTCTCTCTGTGAAATGCTAAAAATTTGGGAGGAATTTTTATGAGTAACCATAGCAACTGCGTTGTTTTCTTATCCGTTACCTTTGCTGAAGACAGAGAAATCGATTTTAAACCAAAAATAGCGATTGATTCTCATCTAGTACTTGAGGAATAATCATTCTATATTGGATTTTTGACGTTTCGGTTTTTATTAGTAACCATTGCTGAAGACATAGAGAAATCGATTTTAAACCAAAAATAGCGATTGATTCTCATCTAGTTCTTGAGGAATAATCATTCTATATTGGATTTTTGACGTTTCGGTTTTTATTAGTAACCATTGTTGAAGACATAGAGAAATCGACTTTAAACCAAAAATAGCGATTGATTCTCATCTAGTACTTGAGGAATAATCATTCTATATTGGATTTTTGACGTTTCGGTTTTTATTAGTAACCATTGCTGAAGACATAGAGAAATCGACTTTAAACCAAAAATAGCGATTGATTCTCATCTAGTACTTGAGGAATAATCATTCTATATTGGATTTTTGACGTTTCGGTTTTTATTAGTAACCATTGCTGAAGACATGGAGGAATCGACTTAAAATAAAAAATAGCGATTGATTCTCATCTAATACTTGAGAAATATCCATTCTATATTGGATTTTTGACGTTTCGGTTTTTATTAGTAACCATTCCTGAAGACATAGAGAAATCAACTTTAAACCAAAAATAGCGATTGATTCTCATCTAGTACTTGAGGAATAATCATTCTATATTGGATTTTTGACGTTTCGGTTTTTATTGGTAACCATTGCTGAAGACATAGATGAATCGACTTAAAATCAAAATAGCGATTGATTCTCATCTAATACTTGAGGAATAACAATTCTAAATTAGGTTTTTGACGTTTCGATTATTATTGGTAACCATTGCTGAAGACATGGAGGAATCGACTTAAAATCAAAAATAACGATCGATTCTTATCTAATACTAGAGGAATAACCTTATTGAATTCCATTTTTGATGTTTTGACTATTAATGGAAACCTCTACTGAAAATGTAGAAGAATCGACTTAAAATCAAAAAGACTAAATTCTTTTATGGCAAACAACTCAAGCTCGAGTTGTTTACCAAAAAAGAATTTAGTCTTTTTGATTTTAAGTCGATTCTTCTACATTTTCAGTAGAGGTTTCCATTAATAGTCAAAACATCAAAAATGGAATTCAATAAGGTTATTCCTCTAGTATTAGATAAGAATCGATCGTTATTTTTGATTTTAAGTAGATTCCTCCATGTCTTCAGCAATGGTTACCAATAATAATCGAAACGTCAAAAACCTAATGTAGAATTGTTATTCCTCAAGTATTAGATGAGAATCGATGGCTATTTTTGATTTTAAGTCGATTCCTCTATGTCTTCAGCAATGGTTACCAATAAAAACCGAAACGTCAAAAATCCAATGTAGAATGGTTATTCCTCGACTCTTAAATGAGAATTATTTTTGAATTAATTTCAATATGAACTACAAATTGCAAGTGATATCTGATTAATAATAAAGGAACAAACATATTAATATTTCAAATGAATTTGGATAAAGTTTAGCAACGATCCGTTGCAGTTTATTCAAATTGGACTTCAAATAAACTACCCTTTAAAATTCAAATTTACTAATAATAATTATTTGATATAAAAGAAAAATGAACATAATACACAGATATGAAATTTCAATAGATTTAAATAAATATCTAATGAGACAAAAAACAAAACCTTTTGCCATTTCTTGAGTTGATTCGCTCCCGGAGAGAAGAAATTGAATCTTTTCATAAAATTTCTTTTAATCTACGAAATTCTTAAACAAAATGCTATTTTCTTATATTAGACAGACACTGTGAACCTCCAGGTAGATTAAATCGATAAAATAAGATCGATTTCTTTCTCATTTATAATTCTTTTCTTGAGGTTGTTTCGAGATCAGACATATTATTTGTTATTGATTCATAAAGTCCATTCACTCTACAATATTGGAATCTCTCTTCTAACTCGTAAACTATTGATTTTAGACATTTCCCTTATATGAACTTTTCTGTTAGAAATTAAAAGTCATTTTATAAATTTTTGTAACTCAAAGGGTTAGGCACTAATGGTGAAGTTCAAGTGGAATGTTGCATAAATATTAATCTAATGCCCTAGATATTCTAAATATAAAAAATTCTAATGTAGAAACATTATGATAATCTGAGGACACGGCAGTTCCCAGCCAAGTTCGATTCGAGCGGGGTGCGTGCACTGCCAGAGTACCCTTTACATGAAACAACTTAGGCCATTTTGACGCCTCTGTAACTTTGTACGGGAAATCTCTACGGAAAAGCTCATATGAATAAATGATTAGGCACACCTTAAGACACCGAGGATTGATAAAGAATATTTTAAAATGCGAAGTGGGATGAGGGGTCAGATAATGAATGATATGGTATATAGGACTTTTAGAGAAGTTAAAAAGTTGACATGGGATAGATTTGATTGGAGGCAGGTCGTTACAAATCGGTCTTAGGAGTGAAAACTCAATGATGATGAATAACAGAAATCAGAACTTTTATTCATTTAAGTTCTTAGGATAAAATAGGACAATATTTCTCTATATAAGATCTTTTTATAATAAAACAACATACATTTAAAATATTATTTCAATTTTATTTATTCATTTTCTTTTTTTTTTTTTTTTTTTTTTTTTGGAAATATAAATTTTTTCATTTTTATATATATAATCAAATTTGTATATAATAATATATTTTTATATGTACACCTTTTAATGGGTTTTTTATATATATTTATTTACATGTACATTTGTAAAGGCGAGAATCACAAATGATAGGCTTTTTATTGATTTATTCTTTTACTAACTAAAAACTATTCATTTTTTTTTGTTTTTTTATTAATATTAAATAGGTATTTACATTAATGTATTTATATATATATAAAATAGAATGTAATTATTTAAAATAAAAGAGAATATGGATTAACAAGATATCATTCATTTTTGGTAAATTTGTTATTTTATTTATTTGTTTTTATTTTATTTTTTATTTTTGTATTCACCTTCTCTAGTGATTTCTAATTTCAAATTATTTGTCTTTTGCTCTTATGGACTTTAGAATTAATAAAATTGATTGGTAATTTTCAAAAATATTTTTTAACTTTTTTCCCACTCTCACTTACGCACACACATTCGAACATCATTTTCATACAAAAAGCAAATGTTAATTTCTGTAAACAATTTTTAAAATTTTTTAAATAATTATTAGCATCAAAAATTTTAAAAAATTCTTGAAAAAAGAAAAAGACTTCTTTTCGAAGTATTATAAAATGGCACTACAAATGATTACAAATAACAATTTCATTCTCTTTCAATGATTTTATGAAGTTGTTGAATCGAGCAAATAGGACACAGTAATTTCCATTTCTCAACAAAACTTTGGCAATCATACTACATTGAAATGAACAATATAATACAAATTATTATAATGTACATAAAAGTATTTTTGGCTTTTTCAAATATGAAATAGTTTGTTTTATTTAAAATAGTCTTAAATGGCTATTATTATTACAATTTACAAAATTAATTAAAAAATATTTATACAAGCACAATGAATTCAAAAATTATAAAGATTGAATTTTCGAATATTAAAAGAATATCGAATTATATAAGTAGAGAAAGACAATAATTTTAAATTAAATTGAAAGTTTTTGTGCCGAGGGTAGCAGAATTTGTATATATTGAAGAAGACAATAATTTTAAGTTCGTAAGAAAGAAAAGAGGCCGTCAAAATTAAATTTTTTAAACCAATTTTAGCTTCAAATTAAACAAATAGGAAATTTGACGTAAACATTTTTATAGTTGAAAGCTTGAAATTAATACACATTATGATTTTGTTCTAAAAATGGTTTAATAATAATTAGGGCTGCCCACAGGGATTAGCTTCAAATTAAACAACCAATTTTGACGTAAACATTTTTATAGTTGAAAGCTGAAATTAATACACATTATGATTTTATTCTAAAAATGGTTTAATAATAGTAGAATTATTTTTAGAGGATAGAGAGAGTTAAAACATGATAAATCAATTAAAACTTCTGGGGGGTTGAAAATTTTTGCAAAAATTAGCAATATATTATGCTAAAAAAAACAATCAAGTTAATAACTTCAACAAAAGGTAATAAATATCTTTTCTAATTCTTTAGAAGTGAATGAAATATCACGTAGAAGGGAGGTACTTTTCATGAAAATGGGGGGAGGGGGGGAGTCATGAAACTAGGGGGATGGGCCCCTGTAATAATAATAATTTATTTATTAATTGTAATTGAAATTAATATCACAAAAAGTTTTGAGTAATTGATGAATTATTATTATTATTTTAGGAAACATATTTTGTTCAAGTACGAATTATAATCATATTTCAAAATAAGCCTTCCCCCTTAAATCATGCACCTTATAATATCAATCTTCTTTATACAAGCTGTATTTTTTATTTTTATTTTATGAGTTAATGAAATTTTCGAATAATAGATATGTGAGAGTGAACGAGTACATTCAAGAAGGCCAGTGAAAATATGACTTGAGCAGCCATGCATTAATAGTGAATTTGACTTATGGGATTTACACTGCACTGGAACAAATGCACTTTAAAATTTTTAGTGAAAAAAGTTGAAATGACATGCGTGGTTCGTGCTAGTGCAGTGCTATGCCCTATGCCGAATTCTCTCTATATCATCTCCAGAATATAAATGATTGCTTTTAAGCTGTTTAGAATGTTTATACAAAATAGGAAATTAGAAAGATATTGGAGTAGCTGGGAGGAGAATGGGGACGGGTCCACTCCATTGAGAAAGTTTCTGCCCTAGAGATGAGCGAGAATTTCCATCTCGGCGTCGGACGGCCGCCCTGCAGTGCACATTTGCGCAGACCCAGAAACTGTAACAATACTCTCACTCGAGGTCTGCACGATAGTCACTTTGTCATGGTGCACAAGACGGATCTCCTGACCCGCCGAAGGCCCCGGTTGCGCTAGGGTGTTATTCGATCCGTGCAGGTGGTGATGATGATGATGATTTAGATGGAGGTGATGATGATTTAAGGGGGGCGGAGCAACCTTCAGACTGATCGCTGAAGCTGTCATCGAGCTGTTGGCTGCAGGGACTGTATTGTTAAGGCTTGTACTCGAGGCGAGTAGCGGGGTTAGCGGCGGTGTCGATGAAGGTGGAGATGTTAAAACCAGCGGTTCATCCGACGGACCCGAAGATGGTGGAGTGTCAGGATTAAGAACTGCCTCCAGGGCGGATCTTGTACCACAGCTTGCTCGGGAACGGTAGCTGGGCGGACGACTGTAATCTGAGGAAGGCGCGTCGCAGCGAGTCGTCCGGCTGTAACATCAACATATACTCATTAGTTTACTAATTAAATATTCACTTTATAAATATTTATATATAGTAGATATGAAGATTTTGTTTGGTACTTTTAGATTCATAGAAAAAATAACAACCAATCTAATTATTTAATTAATAAATATTAAATAAATATATTGATTATTTGAATAATATAATATAAATAAATACAAATCTTTAAAAATGGGCACCACACCACTTTCACATTAGTTTCTTCCTTATTTGAAATTCCATATTAATAATGTTCTTGAAGGAGACAATAAAAGAGTGTGTCTTCTGCTGGAATTATAAATTTTATTTATTTATAACGAGACTATAGTTTCGAGGGCTTTGCCCTCTTCATCAGTCTATTACAATGGATTCACAGGAATTAATTTATGAATGAAGACCCACTCTTTTATTGTCTCCTTCAATATATAAAAATTCTGCTACTCTCGGCAAAAACTTTCAATTTAATAATGTTCTTCTTTCAAATTACTTCAATTTGAGATTCTTCGATTTTAGCCAAAATCTTGAGATACTTCTTCTAGTCTCTAGATAGCTTAAGTTTCAAATCGATCTTCAACTTATCGTATTCGAGATATGGACGATTAAAATATTTATTTTGCGACACTCCTAATTTACACTCCCTTCCTATATTTCAATCTGATTAAGATTTATACACAACTTATGACAATTGATAAGTACACCAATTAAAAAAAAAAAAAATCGTTTGAGCATTTTTTGAGAAAATTCCAAAAAACGAAAAATCTTTCATATAAATATGAATTTCCGGTATATCATTTTCAACTAAAAGCTGGTTGACTCCTATCCTACATTGAGCTTAAGTTTCGAATTTCGTAGTTATGAGACTTATGGATGCGAAACGCGGGTGTGGGGGTATCCTACTAAATGTGATAGATGAATATGTAATTTAACTGTTAATTATAAAAAAAAATAAAACTGACTTCAAAAAAATTAAATGCATCAAATAAAATAAGAATAACTCAAAAATCAAATAAAATGCACTAAAAGGTATAAAATAATTATCTAATTTAGTTACAACTAAACGACGAAATTTTTACATGAAATCACTTTTTGAAGTCGGTGCCAAACATATACATTCTATGAATTGCACTCGACGGATCTTACTTAGTACGTTTGGCGGGTAAGCTCGCTTATATAGTTTGTTTAGCACCGACTTCAAAAAGTGATTTCATGTAAAAATTTTGTCGTTTAGTTGTAATTAAATTAGATAATTATTTTATACCTTTTAGTGCATTTTATTTGATTTTTGAGTTATTCTTATTTTATTTTATTTTTTTTTATAAAAATTATTTTTATTTTTCTCTTTTTAGTGATGTTATTAATAGTGACTTAAGATAATATTTTGTATGCATCTCGTAAGAGAAAGCGTCGGGCAAATGAATCAGAAAATGATAAAAAAAATTCAATTCATAAATATAGAAATTCTCTCCAAACGTTTGTGGATTTTAAATGAACGTTTTAAGATTGTTTTTTTTTATAAAATATTTTATTTATTATAATTTCGATTATTTGCTCATAAGAATTGGAAATTTACGTTATTTTGTCATTGATCATATCATCAGAACTTGACGAAATTAATATGGGGCTACCACTAAAGTACCCCCTTTCTAATAAAAGAAGAATGATTGAAATCGTTCCATAAACAAAGAAGTTATGCCTGAACATATCTATCAAAAAAGGTACAATACCAATGAAAAAAAAACTGAACCAATCGGGTAGTAGACTGAGCCCAATGCAAAAAAAATCATCGCAATCGGTTCATAATTGGCGAAGAAATCAGGTAACATAGACACAAAAAAATTCAGTCGAATTGATAACCTCCTTTTTTGAAGTCGGTTAAAAACTGAAGAAAAGTTAACTTAAACCTTCAAAGAAACCTCGAAAGTCTATTCCATTTGAACCTGATAAATTTCTCAATTTAAATACTTGGATAAATTTTTTGGGTCTGGGTGAAAGAGAGCGAGCGTGCTTCAAGTGAAAAGCAGACTTAAGTGATAAATAACTGAGTTTCCACCATTCATAAATACAAAGAGCCGCGCAACAAAAGCGTGGAGTTAAGTTATATCAAGTGCATCTAAATAAATGAAAAGACGAGCACATATTCTTTAATAGCAAGTGATGTAACCAAGTAAGAAGTTGACGCTCTCTGAAGATCCCTTCTTCAAGACAAGTATCTAAATGAAATGCTGCTGCTATTCAATTCGAGATATATCAACATTTTCGAGGACTCTTAAAATAAAATCCCCCTCCACATTTGTTCTAAAACTAAATGGTATGAAATAAATTTGAATTTCAAATACGAAAACAAATGTCTCAAAATCTATTATTTTTAATTAGTTTGGAAACTTTTATTTATTTCAAAAACTATATATGATTTAAATGGAGCTTTCTTAATTCATCTTTACTAATATAAGTCAATTGATGATAGAATATAAAATTTTATCTAGTCAAGCCGGATCCACAGATTATTCCTACCAGATTTAGACGAAATAAACGACTTGCAAGCTTACAATATCAAGACATAATTTTCAAACATAAAAGACACTTTTAAGGTCAAATTTAAAATAATTTTCTAAATCGTTTATAATTACATGACTTCTAAGGATTGGAATTCCGTCCCTGCTTCCAACTTTCCTGAGTTATACTATTTTAGCGCTCCGGCTTTACAAGTATCTTTGACTACGAACTACGATCCCCTTGAACATTTCACTTCTCCTTCTAGTTTGTTAGAGTCAATTGCATGGCCGCCACGAGAATGTTGCAAGGAGATGCACTTGCACCCCTCCCCCTGATAAATTAATATTTCAATTTAATTCAATGTATTTTATTTAAAACAGCAAGTTACAGTGTGTGTATGAATGTGTGTAAACGGCCTCTTATTGTAAGAGTTGAGCTGCTTACCAAAGATCAAGTACCTTATATCATCTAAGATAATTAAGATATCAAATTTGTTCTTATTTGTCATATAAGTAGTGAATTTGTAGAAATTTTCCTAATTTTAGATTCAATCACTTCTGAATGCCAACAGGTATAAAAATCACCTCAAAATTATCACTTTGGGGCTCTATAGCATCATCATTTTAAAATTAATCTAATTTAACAAAAAATCTACTTAATTTTTTACTATTTATTTACTTAAATCTTTACAGGAACATCTCAGATCAGATGATACAAAAAATTAATTTCAACATCACAAAAAATACGACCCTCTCCAAAATAATCATTCGATCAAAGTTTTAATACTTTTTTGATTTCTGGGATAATGATTTAGTCTTAGTTATAAATTTCAAATTTGGATCTTATTAATGTGACAGTCAGACAGGCAAAGGTAGAATCAAGACTTACAAGTAATTTAAACGGAACTCTAGTAAAATATACCTACTGATTAAATATATTTGAACTTCTAGTTCCAGATCATCTTAAATATTAGCAAATTTAAACTTACATGTGTTAACAGCTACCATGAATCTTATTATATTAAACGGATCCGGGGGGCGAGGGGGTGGGGGGTTCGGAGATTAATATATAGCTTTTAAATCAAGCAAAAAGTTACCTAGCATCGCTCGGTGGCCAGGTACTCCAATTATAAGCAAAAGGGTTTATTTATTTGAAAAAAAATTAAGTGTTTTTGCTAAAATAAATCAATTTTTTGTTATGTATAAGAAAAATATTGAATTATAAAATATAAATAAATAACTGTACGAATTAAAATCCTCAAAGTGTAGTCTGAATTTAAACTTGATTTATGACGTTGGTGCGCCTGTATTTAAGCAACAAAATGGGCGCAGAAGAATTAAAGCTGCGTAAGAGCTAGGCGAGTCCAATAGTTGCTTAGAATTTTTTATCTATTTATATTTATTTTACCAACATTTTCAAGTTGCAATAATAATTACCTAAAATCTATAACATATATTAAAATATTTAAAAAAAATTTAATTGTCATTTTTTCTCCTCCACTCCACAACTTAATAATTGCAGCACATAGTAAGTCAATTTATCTTAACAGTTAGAACAATATTTAAACCGTAAAGCGATTTCATTATTTGAGTTGAAATCCAGAAAATCTTGAATTTTGTATCTCAATCGGAAAAGTATCAGAAATAATTTTAAAAATCCTAAAGTCATGGATTAAAAAATGGCTCGGTGATTTTTGTATTGGCTAGAATTAAGCAATTTCTTTGGAATATTCAAAATCATTGAATGAATTGTCGGAAGTTTTGCTAATCGACATTTAGTATTGCATTTAAGGAAAAACATACCTAAGTGTAGATCCTGCTTGAGACCGATAAGTAGGAGGTGGTGAAAGAGCTGTATGATGCAGGAGCGTGGGCGGTTGCAGACCTGCAGCGACTGTAGGAGGACCTGCTCCGGGTGGAATTCCTGCAGCCAGAGCACTTCCTCTGTCAAGAAGAAGAAGCCGAAGACGGTATTCCTGCATCGAGGCCTGGTACGATGGAGGAGGAGGCCGATACTGGAACTCTGGATACATCATAGCTGCAAATGAGAGAATCAATATAGAAATTATTTTATTGTTATTTTTATTTATGAGTAAATCCAACTTATTTTGCATTTTTTAACTAAAAATTTGAAAATATAACTTTATCGCACTCCAACAATAATAATATAGTTAGAGTTCGTGGCTGTGATGAAACTGTATTTGATGAAGGAGGAGATATTAGCCAAAGATGGTTCAATAAAACACCTTTAATAAAACGTTTCGGTCTGAATTAACTGAAGATGGCCAAATAAATTCAGGGCGAAACGTTTTATTAAAGGTGTTTTATTGAACCATCTTTGGCTGATACCTCCTCCTTCATCTAATACAATAATAATATAGTTTTGTGTCTCAACTATCTATAGACCAATTTTTAATAATGGTCATAAATTAAAAAATATTTTTAAATTTTTTATGATTTTTCCCATTCAGGTGTGACAATCAAAGGAACAGAATTGATATTAGAGAATTTTGATTTGCTAATGTAGGCAGAGACTGGCTTAAAAATATAGAAGATTACACTTTTGGTTACAATTCACTAAAAGTAAAACAACACTAGAAAGTTTTTTTAAATAAATATTTTTATATGACTTGTTATCGCAGGGACGGAAATTACACCATTGAATGGCATAATTAATCACTTAGCTTTATGAAGTCATTTTTCTGTGTTACCATATGAATAAAATTAACACCACTGGTCGCTATTAACAAACCAACTCACCAACTGACAATAGTTTCTCTCTTGACCACTGCAGTGGTGGCAAGAGTCAAGTTAAAATCTAAAACTACAGGTACAGAATTGTCACAGTATCTTTGGACATTTTTAATAATTTTTTCTAACAAAATTTTAATAACTAAAAAAACATTATTAAATTATATAGTCTTCAGTTATCTTTTTTTACTTTATCCAATGCGAAGCATGGGGAAAGTATTGTAATCGGTCTCGCGGCAAGCGCTACTTCCAAGGGTCCTCAGGTAAAGACTACGGAACCCATGGATTCAATTAAAGTCACAAATTGTAGTATTCAATTAGGTTGAATTTTAGCACGTGACGGTTTTGCCAAAAATTACATGGGGTCTCGTCGAGAGGCCAAAAAGTGCTATTTTTTCATTTAGTGCGTGCGGATGGATGGATGTATGTTATCGTTTTTTTGGCCCACGATTTTTTCCACACCGTTACACCGATTGAAATGAAATTGAAAACATACAATTAGTTTAACAAAATGAAGCGCTGATTAGTTTTTGGTACATATCGGCCCACAAACATTAGTACTTTATTTCAGTACTTTTTTAGTTTTTTCTAAATATCTTGAAAATGACTTAATCAATTTTGATGAAATTTAATATCCTAATTAAGTACCTTGGGGACCACAATAAAGGTTAAATAAAGTTTTTAGTAAAATTATATTTTAAAGTACTTTACTCTGGATTAAGATAGTACTTTTTTTAATTTTTTTAAATTCTTTAAATTTATTCATTTGATAGTTTTAATATAGCTCATTTAAACTTGCTTAAGTAAAAATGGATAGGCTTCTCAAGCTTGAGTTGTTTGCCATAAAAGAATTTAGTCTTTTTGATTTTAAGTCGATTCTTCCACGTTTTCAGTAGAGGTTGCCATTAATAGTCAAAACATCAAAAATGGAATGCAATAAGGTTATTCCTCTAGGATTAGATAAGAACCGATCGTTAGTTTTGATTTTAAGTCGATTCCTCCATGTCTTCAGCAATGGTTACCAATAATAATCGAAGGGTCAAAAATCTAATGTAGAATTGTTATTCCCCAAGTAATAGATGAGAATCAATTGCTATTTTTGATTTTAAGTCGATTCCTCCATGTCATCACCAATGGTTACCATTATAACCGAAATGTCAAAAATCCAATGTAGAATGGTTATTCCTCGAGTATTAAATGAGAATCGATCATTATTTTTAAATTAACGTCAACATGAGCTGCAAATTGAAATTGATATCTGTTTAATAATAAAGGAATAAACATATTAATATTTCAAATGAATTTGGATAAAGTTTAGCAAAGATCCGTTGCAGTTTATTTATTTAGGTGATATTTTATTCAGTCATATCTGAACATTTTTCAAATAAATACACGGGTTTGAAGATTTAAACAGCAAAATTGGACAGAGGACGGATTTGACTTTTTGTAGATTTTTTAATTGAAAAAATATGAAATTGAGGTAAATCGGCGTTAAACAATTTATGAGTGAAACAATAAATGTATACAATTAAAGACTATATTATTAAAAATGGAAAATTTATCTTAAATTGCAAAAAAAAAAACCTAGTGAACTTTACAATGCAAAATATGTTGGATTTGCTCTTATGAATTAAACTTCTGTTTTTCTCTATTTGAAAGGAAACCGATATTGTGTTTTTGCCTTTTAATAACAAAATTAATTAAACTTTCATTTGTTCGAAGTTTCATTTCATGACTGGATGAGCTCAATTTAAGCCCTGAAAAAGGAGGGGAAATCATCCGAAAAGCCGGCTTTTACAAGAGTGAAAATGACTTTACAATAAATTATTTTATTTGGAATTTGTACTTTTCATTATTCTTGGGATCGTTTTGCATCAATTCTCTACAAACTAGAAATATTCTTCTAGAAAATCATGGGAAATTTCTTAGAAGTTTTTTTCATCTTTTCCATGTGGCAATGCGATAATGGATTGAATGAATACGTCAAAAATTACTGACTAAAATAAGACTTGGAAACATGTTCCTTACACTCTCGATTACTTGAAATTATCTTTACAATGGATGATAAACAAGAAAATAGAATTCAGGACAAAAATCATCAGGTTTTATTTAATAACCAGTTATAATTACTATGATTAAAGCCTTTGCATTTGAGTGCATAGGGATGATGGTAGATTACCATCTAGAGCTAGCATATATTGTTATTGACTTTTATCAAAAGCTATCCAAACTCAATAAAATGTCTTCTTTTACCTAATGCTGTGGTTTTCTAATTTTTTACTTTACCATCCAAGCTATGGTCAAGTATACTTGACTAATATATTGTAATCGTGCATGAAATAAATTGTTTTTTTTGCTTCGTTTTTTTAAAATATTTCAAAAACGGCTGAAACTATTTTGATACAAAAAATTGAGCGAAGCCATGATATTTTGCTCTACAAAAAAGCCCTAATGACAGAAGATCGAAAAAATTATATTTTACGAAATATTAATTAATTTGCCAAAAAATTGTATTAGTACGTTACAAAATTCCACATGTAGTTTTTTTTAGTATTGAGATTAAGAGGTGATTAGATTTTGAATGAACCCAAAATTAAGGGGGGTGTTCTTAAAAAATTAAAATAATTTTTAATCTTGATAATTATAATAAAAAATAAACTATAATAGTTTTTTATATTTAAGTAATAAACTAGCTGACAAGCGTACCGAATCACCGAAACTTGAAGAAAATTGAACTTATACCCTCGATCTTTTTTTCTGATATTTCTATATTCTTTTAAAGGAGGATCTGAACTTAGAAATCTTAAAATCTAGCCTTGAAAACACATTTATTTTAATACCAGAACAAGCTTTAAAAAACTTTTCATTCTGTCATCGTGTTTGCAAACAAATTGAATTTTTTGAATAAATTTAAAAGCTACCCATCGAGTAAACAGTGCTTAAAGCCCTACCAGAAAAAATTATAAAAAATAAAATAATATTGAAATCAGCTTTACTGTGTAACAAAAAAAAAATGAAAACTATATTTATGTTATAATTGAATACCAAATTAAAAAAAATGGGTATGTAATTACATATAGTTTAATTCATGTGTCGATAAATAATTAAAAATAATATTGATAATTTTATTTTCAGAAAAAGAATTCAAAGAAATAGATAATTCGGCCGTGCGGCTTATCACTAACGGGACATTTGACGGGCGAAGCGCAATCAGTCGACTGCGTTCTTTCTCATGGTAAACATCAGAGTGCTAAACAAGTAAGTTATTTCTCTATCACTAATTAATAATAATAATTATGTATTTATATTGCATGACTAAATATTAAATTTTATCATTTCAGAATTGTTCGCGTTCGTTTCGAGTATTGTGATGCTTGGACAAGCCAAGCGGTTAAACCTCGCTACTCCTCCGCTAGCTCTGGAAAGGTAAGCTTTTCAAATTTTTACTTTATTTTTAATATATAAGGCTTATCTCTCCTTTCAAAGAATATATTTTTTTAATTTACCATATTTACCAGGGTATGGTCAAGAATTGTAATCGTGCATGAAAAAAGTGTTTTTTCTTCGTTTTTTCGAAATATCCAAAAAACAGCTTAAACTAATTTGATAAAAAAAAATTAATCCCGATCATGCCGTTTCGGTCTGCAAGAAAGCCTTGAAGAGTGAATATCGAAATATTTATATTTTACGAGATATTAATTATTTTGTCAAAATGTTTGTTAGGATATTGGTAAGTTACCAAATGTGTACTCTCTAGCTCAAAAACTAGTATGAATACCAAAACGAAATTTCACTAGTAGTATTTTATTATTGAATTGATTAGGATGAAATCGAAGCCAAAATTAAGGAGGGGATTCTTAAAAAATTAAAATTATGAAATTTTCAATCTAAAAAAACAAATAAAAATGGAATTTACTATAAAAGGGTCTTATAATAAGAGTCATTATTTCTTTCTGAGACCATAATGAGAGAGGTGGGTGTTCAAAAAATATTAAGTCCCCTTTGATCCTTATGCACCCTATACGACCTTTTGAAAATGACGCTCTATCTGAAAGTGGTAGTAATCCAAGGGAGGGGGGGGGGGGAGAGTAAAAAATAACTATAATGATAAAATTTTCAAACAAACATACTAGAAAGCTATATTTACCCTAGAAGGGTCCCATATTTAAAAGAAGCTAAGATTAATTGGTAATGGGTTCAAAAGTAAGACGAGGAGGGTGTTCTTTCGCAAATGATGATAAATTATTTTAATTTAGTAAGAGTTTAAATAAAAGACGTGCAGTATCATTTATTTCTTTTTATTTATGAACTCGCGCTAACGTTTCGGCTATTGGTTGTAGCCATCTTCAGAGCGGGAATTTTTCAATATTTATATGAATTTTTTTTGGATATACCAATCAGACACAACTATATACAAGAAATATACATATGATATATACAAAACCATATACGGGGTGTTCGCTAAAAGGCCAAAAGATGTAATACTTTTAAGACTATTATTGTCTTTTTTTTAAGATGCAAAGTGCATAAATAAAAAGAAATAAATGAAAGTTGCACGTCTCTTATTATTATTATTATTATTATTATTTGGGGGTTTAAAGGCACATCGACTGCTAAGGTCATTAGCGCCTAGGATTTCTATTATATTCTCTATTTTTTTTTTTTTGGACTTCCATATATCTAACGATACATAAATGTATAAAAATCCAACAAGAGATAAACTATATAAGAAATAACAATACGACAGTGAAGCTGTAAAGAGGCTTCTATAACAAATATATAATAAATAGAATAGTCAACAAAATAGGTAATATCACAGATAGTAAGACTGCCCATAGTTAGGCCATGACTAGAAAGAATAAAATACAAGCTAAATCAAATTAAGGAGTTGGATTCGATTTAAAAAGCCGAACAAATTCTCAAAATTTTCTTGACTTCCTAGTAGATTTAGGATAGTCTTGTTTTTTATTTTAAATTCTGTCCTAGCTAGACTATATCTCTTATTTAAACTTTTACTACACCTTTAAAGAATTCCTAAAATAAATAAATTATTTTGTTAAATATAAAATATAAACAATTGGATGTTGATGAAAGCAGTCCACGGTGGTTGTAAAAAATAAGACTATAGAGGTTTTATTATTTTACATTTATTTGTTAAACCGACGTTTCGGAGATTTATTCTCTCCTTCTTCAGGGTAACAAAAAGTCAATGAAAGTAGTTCAAAAAATAGTTACTTTCTGTCTCCTTTGACAATGCCAAAAAAACATTATAAAAAAATTCTTTTTCATCTCGAATAGAAAACAAAGTAAAAAGCAATTGATGATCCATATGTTAATTAACACAACATCCAATTGCATATTTATACCAGTCCGTCTCCTAAAGAAAATCTCTATCAATAAAATATAAAAGAGGTGTATGGTAAAATTATGTGGATGGCCACATCAGTTTATTTTAGGGTTCAGTCGAAACGAAAAACGGAGCCCTACTAGTCTCGTTAGAGGCCGTCCTTAATTATGTCATACGAATTTCAAGATTTTTAGACTCCTCCCGTGTGACATTCTATTACATTTTCATTGAGGCCCCTCTGTATTGTGACGTCACACTATCACTTTTATATCCTATAATTTAATAATTGTAGACATTTTTTTCATATATTAAACTCAACTAAATGGATTAATATATTTTAAGTTTAACTTCATTTTTATTCATATCATTTAAAACATTATTCACTATTATTATTACTATTATTCTTCAGGGATTGAATCTTTAATTATAAGAAAAAGGGTTTATTTATTTGAAAAAAAAATTAAGTGATTTTGGTAAAAATAAATCAATTTTTTGGCATGTATAAGAAAAATATTGAATTATAAAATATAAATAAACAACTCTACGAATTAAAATCCTCAAAATGTAGTCTGAATTTAAACTTGATTTGACGTTGGTGCGCCTGTATTTAGGCAACAAATTGTGCGCAGAAGAATGAAAACTGCGTATGAGCTAGGCGAGTCCAATCGTTACAATTTTTTATCTATTTATATTTATTTTACCAACATTTTCAAGTTGCAATAATAACCTGAAATCTAAGAAATATATTTGAATATTAAAAAAAATTTAATTAGACTTTTGTGAAATCACAATTTTTAAGATCCCAGGGCCCCCCTGTGACATTTTGTCACAAATCATAGATACCCCCTCCCCCCTTAATGTGGGACGTAATTTATGGACGGCCCCAAACGATGTCTTTCTCTCTACGAGCTCGTAGTCAGTGAAGTTTTTTGTAAGCCGCGGGATTTCTTTTCAATTTTTACAATATAGTTTTCAAAGTTTAATTTATATTTTTCTCTACCTGAAATTAATAAATTATTGATTTGTGAGTGGATTTAAGTATGTTTGTAAAATGGCAAGTAAATCGACTTGGTAGAAGTATATCAAAATTTGATTGCATAATCAAACCAAACACACTAATTAAGTTAATAAAAAGTGGAAAAAGAATAATTTTTACCAGCATAAGGATGATGCGGTCGACCATAGCTCGGAGGCAGCCTAGGCACAAATCTTCTATTGGCCTCTGCAGCAGCTGCAGCGGCGGCGGCGATTGCAGCAGGGTTGCTGGAATCGTCAACTCCTGCTGTACAGGAGCCGAGACCTCCAGATCCACAGAGACCCCCGGCGCCCAAGCCACAAGAGGAGCTCGAGAGTCCATGCGCTCCAGATAATCTGTCGCTGGAGCCAAGACCCAGTAGAGAAGCACATGTGGGCGCATCTCGAGCTGTCAACCGCCAGGCTAACCCACTCACCGTGACTAGAACCACTCCCACACCTGAAACACATACACACATTCACAAGTCAGTTCGCTGGATGAATTCCAAGAAATTTCAAGAACAGTTTGATCAATGGATCTTTAATTAATTAAATGGTATTTTTTCAGAAAAATATTAAAATACAATTTTTAATAAAAATAATAATATTCAGGAATAGTAATTATTTGATTCTTATAATATTTTTTATAATCAGGAACGAGGCTTTTTGAATCACAGTAGGAAGATTGAGTCCTTATAGAATGATGGTTATTTTTTCTTTTTTCAATAAAAAATTTCACCAGGGTTTATAATTTAATTTTATTTGAAACAAGAGACGTTTCTGCATTAACTCAATGCCATCTTCAGTCTATAAAAATATTTAACAAATATCACATTACATTTCACAATTAATATATCACAATTCACAAAGATAATATTTAACTAATGGTCTTACCTATGTTAGGTTCTTTGGTTTTATGATTTTTTGTTTGTTTTTTCTCGTTTCTATTTGCTTCTAGTTAGTTTTCTTTCATTTATCTTGCCTTTGGCCTTATATTTTTTTTTAAATTTTACATTTCTGAGTTTCCTTAAGTGAATTAACTCACTGTTTGATATGCGTGTTGACCTCAGTAATTTAATTTCTTTTCATTTTGCCTTTGTGAAGGAAATATAATGATATCTTATTTTTTAACATAGGTAAGACCATTAGTTAAATATTATCTTTGTGAATTGTGATATATTAATTGTGAAATGTAATGTGATATATTGTTAAATATTTTTATAGACTGAAGATGGCATTGAGTTAATGCCGAAACGTCTCTTGTTTCAAACAAAATCAAATTATAAACCCTGATGAAAATTTTTAATTGAAAAAAAGAAAAAATAAGCATCATTCTATAAGGACTCGGATCTTCCTACTGTGATTCAAAAAGCCTCGTTCCTGATTATAAAAAAATAATAATATTGAAAGTTTCTTTTTGCCGAGAGTAGCAGAATTTTTATAAATTGAAGGAGACAATAAAGGTGTGTTTTCTGCTGGAATTATAAATTTTTAATTTATTTATATAAGATTATTAATTCTTGTGAATCAATTGTAATAGTGATGAAAAGACTAAAGCTCTAGAAACTATAGTCTCGTTTTAAATAAATTAAAAATTTATAATTCCAGCAAAAGACACACTCTTTTATTGCCTCCTTCAATTTAATAATTTAATTATTTTACTCTCGGAAAGAAACATAATATAATTTCTTTAAGAAATTTAATATAATCTTTTTGTTTACTGAATATATTTCTGAAAAATACTAGAAAATAACGCAACTGGAATCGGTCCTGCACACTAAACTAAAATTTTGTGACTTTTCTATCTGTGCTCCCGTATATGTTTCCCCAAACGGATTTGGACCTTGATTTCCGGGTAATAGAGTTCGCCGCCCTTTCCCGCATATACAATAGAACAATTTGTCCCATCAAAATTCCAGACGACCGATACATCGAATAGGGATCTCTGGCTAATATTGATATTTTATCGAAAATAAATTTAAATAATATTTTCGGGAAATATTTCATTTTAGGGGGGGTCAGATAGGCTAGGCGGTAGCATGACAGCGAGTTAACCAGGGGACCCGGGTTCGAATCCGACTCGAGGCATCCAGCTAAAATCTGACCCCGGGGGTAGAGACAAATTTAAAAAAAAATAATATAACTAGTATCGTAATTAGGCTTATGGCTAGAAAGGCCGAAAAGCCAAAAAAAAAATTTCATTTTAAATCTAAATTTAATTTTCTGGTAAGGGACGTTACAAGTCCGCCCAACGAGCTTGCACCACCTGAACCACCCTGTAAGCACGGCCCTGGGTGTAAGAATATTTTATGCGCGATATACACGATTTTGCTTAAATTAGATACTAACCGAACAAACTCGTTTGTTCATGTCTTCTAAATATTGGAATTCTGTTCCGTCCGTATCATTATTAAAAAATAAAATGAAATAAAATAAAATAAAGATTAACAAATTAAAACGCCTATAAATTATGACAAATTATGACAAAAAATTCCATGAGTAACGCAACGTTAGATTAGAAGGCACCTGCGCTGTACCGACCTTTTAAGATCGAAGGTTTGTACGTCAATAGAAAGAAAAAAGTGAGATGAGTTTCCTATGTATATGAATCATAGAGATAAACGAGGTGGCAAATGCGTTTGTTCGATTCTTAAGTAATTTGATCACAAAAGGGTGTTGAATGTTTGTGAATTGAGTTTGAGATAGATCTACGCCAGAGGTCGGCAACTTTTTGAGAAGGAAAACAAAAAAGTTAAAATTTACAAAATTTTCCAGTTTTAAAGAGCCACTAAGATATTTAATTCAATATTATGGTATTTGATTAGGATTAGATATATATATAAATTTGATTTTTGATTTAAAATAAAGCCGCATCTTCACGTACAAATAGCCGCATGTGGCTCGCGAGCCGCAGGTTGCCGACCCCTGATCTACGCCAAAGAATAGAGTAAAGTAGACTAGGGTGAATCACCTATTTTACTATTATTGCAATTTAGCATTTACGGGTGGCAAAAGAATGCGGAATACATATTCTAAAATAATACTTAATAATAAATAATATAATACTGGAAATAAAACAGCCTTCGGATGGATAGATGTATATTTATTTTAATTAAGCATAGACACACTGTATGATTTTAAATACCTTAATGAAACATTACTTAAATATTTGAGACTGTAATTTGGAAGGTTTTGTTATTCATTTGGCTCAATAGAATATTAAATTATATTAATATAAAAAAAGACTTTACAACTATAGCCTCAAAAAATTAAATATTCTGCATATCTGAATTATATTTTTTTTCTTCAATTTTGTTTAAAAATCAACCTCTTTTTAATCTCATTATCAAAAATGAATAGATAAAACTAAACTAATTTTTTTTTTTAATTACAGATAAACTTTGAGAATCTAATGATGCTCTGGAGAATGTTCTTTTCAGAATATCGTTCAGAGTTAGGGATTTTTCAAACCAGGGAAAAATATTTTTTTGATATAGCTTTTAAAAAGTCAAAATGGGGGAGTGTGAAATGGAGGGAGGGGGGGGGGGGGGTTGCGGAGGCAGTTCAAATGATAAGGGACTCACCATATTTCATTTATCAAGAGCTTATATATATATATATAACGGATAAAGGGTCGAAGAAGTTAAATTCAGGTGAGCGGAGGATACTGTATTGTTAAAAAAATGACTGTATTGAAAACACGATTTTCGCATTTGCCAATAAAGAAAAAATTGAATATTAATTTATGCTAGTCAATATATAAAGGTGAGAGGTCGGTGATTCGAAAAAGAACTTGTTTGATAATTATAGGGTAGTTTAATTCAATCAGAAAAATGCATTTTTCCCCGCTAGGTGATAAAAAAACACTTCTATTTCCTCTGAATGTTTTTCAGATGATAAAACCTGACCCTATCAGAATTTTCACATTTTTATATTAAGTAAAACGCAACTTTTGACAATATTCAACTTTTTAGCACAAACATAAAATTGCCATTAAAACTTCCGAAAAGAGTACCGGAAAAGTAAACAGTAAGTAGGCAGACGTCTTTAGTTGTTGAAGATCAAAACGATTATAATTTTTGTTTCCACTTAGGTATACTAGTATGTGTCACTATAATATTTTCTAGGATATCTGAAGTATAACGGTGTCTGGAAGTATAAGTTGATTCTATTTTAGGTATGTAAAATAAAATAATAAGAGGAATTAATATTATTTACTAATTAATTTTAAATTATAATCTTTTGCCCTTTCTTGTAATTAATAGCGTTTTAGGCAAAATAAATCATATACATAATTATTAAAGAACAAGAAAAAGTTAATATAAAATTTTAAATATTCAATATATAAAAAACTGTCTAATTAATGGCATATTTTTAATTATGTGTATTTTAAAATAATTAGATAAATTCATATATTAAAAAAATGAACTTTTCTGCCTTCCCGATAAAAGGGATACACATGCCATTGAAATTTAATAGTCATACTAAAATCGAGATATACTAAAAAAAAATTCTGTTGAATGATAACCTCCTCCTTTTTTTGAAGTCGGTTAAAAAGTGTTTCATTAAAGTAAATATTTATTTTATATGGCTAAAAAATATTTGCATTTAAGTGTTATGAAACCTGTTAAGATTTTATTCAAAAAGGTTAAGTTCAGATGATAACAGTGTGCGGGCGCCAGCTTTTTCTTTTCGGTAGGGCAACACCCGGCAGAAAAATTTGGAGTATATTCCCTGAGGAGGGCAGCAAAAATATGCATTAATAGGGTAATTTAGATTTTTGTATAATTTAGTTTGGGCCAAGGTAGATGGCCGTCAAATTTTAAAAATTATGAAAAATATTTATTTAACAAGAACGCCTGTAGGGTAGGCTAGTCCCCTCCAGAGGCGTCATTCGGTTGCATAGATACAGGCGGACAGCTTTTCTAGAATATTCTTTACGAAGAACCTGGCATTAGTTAAAAGCAATATATTAATATTATTTTAGACTTTGAATTCAGCTAAAAAGGTCGAATTTTATTTGCAGGCAGAATCGAAAAAAGCTAAAATAAAATTTAATTTTTTTCAACGTTTTGACCCACTCCTGCCATCATAAAGGCATCGCTATACGCAAAGTTTTAAAATTAAACGAAATTAAAAATCATATTAATAAACAGGAAGATTCCTAAGTTGGCCATTTAAATCCTGAAGAATAAGGGACGGATTTTTTAAAAGGATGAAAATGCCCTCCTAATAAATTCTTTTTTTCGAAATCGTTAGCGGTTTCCAAGAAACTAATTCTATAAATTAATATTAAAATGTAGACTGGAACTGTACTAAGCTAATTAATATTTATTTGGATTTTTTAAATTTAAACCAAATATATATTTGATAAGGAAATCTTATGAAATGAATGAATAAAAGACAAAATATAGTTTCCCACAAATGCGGAAATCCCTGTGATGAAGATAGAAGAATAAGAAGAAATTGCCAAAGTGCTATATCGCTTCCTAATATGACCGACTTATAAGTGTAATAAGTTAAAGGAGACAATAAAAACAAATCGTTATAAATAAATTTAAAAATTTATTTTTCCTGCAGAAGACACACTCTTTATTGTCTTCTTTAATTTATAAAAATTCTGCTACTCTCGGCAAAAAGAAACTTTCAATTTAGTGTAATAAGTGTTGATAGTGTAGAAATAGCATAGAGATTTGTTTTCTTTATCAATTTTTTTAATCTTTTATAAATTGTTTTATTATTTATAATACATTAATTAAAATGTAAAAAATTGCGTATATACTATTGGTGAGCATGTCTTAAATGACTTAGGCCCAAAGCCAAATAAAATAAAAAAAAATCATTTTTATGTACCTATTTATTTTTGGAAACGACCTAAATAATTTTTCATAATCACATACTATATATGATTAAATTTAATTTTAATCCAGATAAAATGCATTTTTGTCTCTAATATTAAAATCTCACGACGTTTATTTTAGATCTAATTAACTTGTGTGATGTAGAATTGCAGCCATCTTTTAGTGAAATAATATACTATAATTTTTCTGGGGTAAAATCTGCTTATCTTGATGTCCCTATGCTATTTTACGATTATCCAAATTCACACTACAAATACATGTCCCCGTCTCAAATATAGCTGTGCTAACAGGCTTCTAAGAATTACTCCGGAATGTTTGTCAAATATCCACCAAAAGTTTATAATAATAAATATTATTAATGCCTGCCTTATCTAACTTCATTTAGTTTCTTCGATTCTAGTTCAAACCTTAAGTATTTCTTAATTTCTTTAATCCATTTTCTTTAAGGATCTATAAGTCAATTCCAACAAGGTTGTTGCTTTTTTGCATCGTTTAAAAACTAAATTTTATATCTTCAAGAATTTTTTTATCAAGTTTTGCAGGTTAGATAGAAGAATTCCAATTGTGAAAGACAATCATGACGGCAACAAGATTTTAAAAGATTAATGGGATGAGTTGAATCGAACTAATATTATAGCTATTACCCCTTGAAATTGACTCCAAAATTAGAAACCAAAACGTTGTGAAAAACAATTAAATTTTAAACAATTATCTAATTTCCTCATGAGTGTATTGCAGAAACGTGTGAAACATTTCAGCAATGTTAAGTCAAAGTGAAATGAAATTTTAAAGATTAAAAGTAGAAAATAATTAGGTAGGATTTTGGAAAAAAATGATTCACCAGAAGTAAATTTTTACATCTGGCGTTTTTGGTTTCGACAGACTTCAAGAATTAACTATACTACCCTAGTAGCACAATGTTTCAAACTATATAGTAACTATATTGTCCCTATATAGATTTTGAGAAGAGGGTACCCATTGGTTAACAGCAGGTAATTGATGATTCTCACATAACAAGGGTTATGAGAATAATCTAAAGGCCTTCAACACGCTAGGTCTTTTTACTCTGTTTGGATGTGCCAACTTGGTTTGCATAAGCAAGAATGCGCATGCAAGACGGAGTAAGATCTATCTGTTCGTGAGCAAGCCCTTGAGTGAAACTAGAGATCATTATTTCCAAATAAATATGCGTTTAGAATAATAATATCACTTGAATATAAAAGGTTTAATTTAAATATTTAAAAATGACCTGAGAACTTAATAATCAAATATTAATTTTTGACCCCACTTGGCATTTAATTAATTAATTAAATTAACAAATTGGATTTCTGGGCACCCTTTCAGATTACTAATAAAATTAATCAAAGGCGTAGTAGTGGAACAACATCACATATTGTTGCGAAGGAAAAATCATTTTTGTATTATTTGCCAAGTGGGCTTTATACATTTTTGAAATATGAAGGAAATTAATTTTCAAGCATTATATATTTGTTTGACTGAATGTGAATATGTGTCTAGATCTCAATAACCTCAACAATCCAAGAACGAAAGATCGTATCTAGTTTCTTCTGGTGTCAAAATAATTGTATTTCCTATGCAGGGGAGTGATTAGATTTTGAAATTTCTAGCTTCCGAACTTCGGGTTCAAAAAATATAATTTGGTAGATAATATATTTATATTAATATAGTGTAAGCTCTATGCCAAGTTTTATCTTTGTACCTCAAATATTGCACTGATAAAATTTTTTCCAAATCTTTAAATTTTGCAGAAATTGTAGGAAATTGTGAAATATTTTTTCACTTTTTTCTCCTATAAGAGCTTCATTGAAGTAAAATATATTTTTCTTAGTTAATTAATTTATTTATTTATTTGGAATCCCTTTCCATTACTGGCCCAATTAAATTCAAACAAAAATAAATTACAAACTAACATTAAATAATTGATGAATAAAGAAAACGAATCTATATTGGGAAGTCAGAGAAAATACTTGATCATGTAAAAGTTGACCTCCTATACATAATAGACACCTACTTAGAATGAAAATAATCTTCTACCAGTTATAATTTTTTTTTTTACTTTATTTTTTCAGTGTTCAGATTTTTCTTTCATTAATTTCACTTCTCTTTAGTCTTTTTTATTGAATGAATTTAATTAAGACTGTTTTCTCTACCCCAAGTTAAATGGTTGTTAAAGCTTTTACCATCCACTTTTAATTTATATTAAATTAAATAATTTATTTAATATCAATTTAAAAATTTCCTTATCACTAGGATTTTGTTTTAATCCAAGATATTAATTTTTACTTTATCCAATGTGGCAAGAGCGACTTCAAAGGGTCCTCAGGTTTTGATTACGGAACCCATGGTCTATATCAGAGCTGTCCAAGCCGTCTACCCGAGGGCCGCATGCGGCCCAGCACTGCAATGAGTGTGGCCCAACATGAAATCATAAACTTCCTTAAAATATTGAGATTTATGTGTAGAGATTTATTTATTCCCTTTTTCGAAATATGAATGAATACGTGAAGCTTTATTCAAGAATAAAATTCACTAAAGGCAAAATTATAAGCTCAACAATATAAGATAAAAAAAACAATTAAGTTTCGAATATTTAAAAAATTTTCTTCTTCTCATATTTTCATTTTCTAAAATATTTATTTTTCAGTAATTTATATGCTACGTCACTAACCAAGCAAATAGTTGTCATTCTAGTACAAGGAGACAAGGAATTGGGGGTTTCTATTAGAACAATCACAATCAATTGATAATTTCTCTCCTGGACTAAAACTTGTCTGGACTTGTCTTTTGAATCTTTGCACGTTCTTACATGTCAATAGATAATGGATAGACAGGGATTATTATATCCGTGACCCTTTTAAAAAATAAATTATCATTCCTCATATCCTTCTTTAATTCCATTTGGTTTAAACCAGGGCTGTCCAACCCGTGGCCCAATATAAAGTCATAAAATTCCTTAAAACATTGAGATTTATATGTAGAAGATACTGGAAAACACAACAATATGGCCTGATAATTTTTTTTCTATAATAAAGCAATCGAAACGTCGTAATTATATTGTATTGTAATTATGTATGTGTGATATAAACAAAAATTCAACCCTTAATAAATTTAATCACAAAAATACTTACTAGCTTTAACAACTACATATCTATCGATCATTTGGTTTCAGTAGATCGAGTTCGGGTCGGTTCTTTGGTTATAATATGAACCTATGACCTATATTCATGCGTTTAGGTCAAGCCTCTCATTTAATAGTATAAGAAAGTGATGAGCAAACTTTTTTAGAAGCGGGTAAAAAAAAAAAAAAATTGCCGGACCAATATAATTTATTATAAAACTCAATAAAGACTCAAAAAATAATACATTTTTAAAATTCTTATAATACTAATGTGATGAATAAAGCTGTGACTGGATTTCTAAAAGTTGGTCATAATCTGGTTCGAACCGGGGTTTACTAATTCTGAAAAGTGGCTTAAATGCTCATCTATCAGTCTGTTTCTAATACAACTCTTTCGAATCTTCAGAATAGAAAAACACTTGTTCACGTTCACATATATCGAACATGCCGTTAATGAATTTTTAAAAAAATTAAAATTGAAAATTGCACTTCTATCGTTTTTAATTTCATGGCGAGCCGGATAGAACTTGTAAATTGGCCGTAGTTTCCCCATCACTGGTATAAAATATAATCTTTAAAGAATTTGGTGTCGGTTCTAGGTGAAACATTTTAATAGATAATAAGTAAAAATATATTTTTCTAGGTGGGTTTCAGAAATAAAACAAATATATGTTTTCAGTTTTTATTTCGATATATATTTCGGGTTATGAGTCCATCATCAGGAGTTACAAAAGAAAGTTCAGTTCAGTTTTCTTTTGTAACTCCTGATGATGGGCTCATAACCCGAAATATATATCGAGATAAAAACTCAAAACATATATTTGTTTTATTTGTGAAACCCACCTAGAAAAATATATTTTTACTTATTATCGGTATAAAATATGTTCTTTGCTTTTTTTTTTTTTTTTTTTTTTTTGGTTTTTTACTAATGAAATTCTATTTCTATTCTTTATAGGTGTGTTCTACGAGAAGTGGAAGGCGGTTATTTCTAAGCTGCTGATCATCCAATATTTTACATCGAATGTATGTATTCACAAGCGGGGCGCAGATCAATTCAATTAGTTTTATTTAGGTTGAGCGAATATTTTTTAGAACTTTCTCAGTTAAATATATATGTATATAGGTACCTACTTAGCTAGTTTGATTACTAAAAAATTAGAATGTCTTCTTAGAACGTAGGATGTTTTTCTTTTTTTTTCTCTTTCAGACACAGGTTCTCATCTTTATCCCTTATAAATATAATATAGAAAATAGTAATTTTAAAAGTTTTAAGTAAAAGATTAAAAGAAAAGAAAAGTAGATTTTTAATTAAATAAATTCAATTCATATTTTTTAATTTTAAAATCACAGATTATTTTTTTTCCAATTTATAGTATAAATTAAATTTTAAATTAATTTACACATTATTAAAGAAATTAAAGGTTACATTTTTATTAAAGTAACACATAATTAATTATAACTATTTTTTGAACATAACAAAACATAATACAATATAACGAGGTCGTTTCGAGCTATATATCTATAAAAGAAAAAAGTAATAATTTTTTTTTACTAGTCAAATTAGTTAGAATAGGATTTTCAGTGAATCTCGATTACCAAACGCATGTCTATGCCTTATAAGACAGGAAGGAAGGATGGTTGTGATGATGATGGGTGGTTATATTATAGGTTGGTGTAAGTAAAACTCGATCTCGTGTCTTCGCTGGTCCTGTTATGTGTTAGGATGTCTTTCTCCGTTCATTTAATTATAACTATTTTTTGAACATAACAAAACATAATACAATATAACGCAGAGGTCGTTTCGAGCTATATATCATAAAAGAAAAAAGTAATAATTTTTTTACCAGTCAAATTAGTTAGAATAGGATTTTCAGTGAATCTCGATTACCAAACGCATGTCTATGCCTTATAAGACAGGAAGGAAGGATGGTTGTGATGATGATGGGTGGTTATATTATAGGTTATGTAAGTAAAACTCGATCTCGTGTCTTCGCTGGTCCTGTTATGTGTTAGGATGTCTTTCTCCGTTCATTTAGGTAATCACTCGTCCATGATCATCCATTTCTACCCGACCACCGAGGGACATCGCATTCTCCGCTTTTTGATTATCCAAATGATGCGTGGTTGGTCTAACGATGTTTGCTGATGTATGTGTCCATTAAATATAGAGAAATACCTGCTAGGGATTCTTTTTTTCTCTTTAGTTTGTAGTTTGTCTCTGTGTTTTATTTTCAAGTACAACAGACACATACATTTATTAAACATTAGTATAACAACGACAAACATGTCTTTATAGTTAGGATCAGTTTATAATACTGATAAAAAAAAATATAATCTGCGCCTTCGCCAACAATATAATTATTATAAGTGGGGTTTAGTCCTTTTAATTTTTAATTACGGATTTTCCGAATTACTTAAGTATAGGTTGCAATGATAATTGAACTACTCAGATACAAGCCTTGCGTAGGTATTTTAGTAGAACCCCATAGGTACGCGAATGAGCCGAGTTTTAGAGGTGCCCGGACATAGGCTATTTATTACTCTCCAGCTATCGAGAGGGCTCAAGTGTCTATGCAACCAATACTTGAGAGATCGGTTATATCCTTTATCTAAATGATCGTATGTGTTTGCTTAATTTTTCGAAATACCATTTCATCAAGTCTTTCATTTGGAAACCGATGGTACAGGTCATATGTCTCTGATCCAGATTTTTTTTTTTAATTTTTTATAGTTAATTTTTTGTAATCTTGATCTGGCCCCTTTTAACCAAAAGCTGTGGGGAGGGGGGTATTTGTGTTTTCACCCCAAAAACTAACATGCCTGATTCAGCCCTGGGGTCGGTGTCGGTGTAGTTTAGAATAAAAGAAGGTATTTTGTTTATGGAGATATTTCTTTTTTAATTAAGTTTAATGTATGAATAAATTAATAACTTTTTCGATGAATATCGTGTAATTTGGTTTTAGAATGAAATAAAAAAATGGAGAGAGGCGTTAGAATATAATCTATAAAAAAGTATGTTGGCGGGTCCAGCAAGCGCAGAAGCGGAGTGAAGGGCTAAAGGGAAGCGGTAGACAATTCGTTGCTTGTCTTTCTATATGATTTATGAAGCAGCGGGTAGTTAACGCCCCAGTGGCTTTTTTAACCACCCCCGTTCCCCAATTTCCGAAGGGAAGTCCGAATTCTGCTTAGCGGTTGGCAGGTCTGCCCAAAAAGGTTTTTTTCTCTTGGATGTGAAAGAGATATCGGATTAATAAATCCATCAAGATAAAGATTATTGAGAAAGTGGATGGTTCCGATAGCTAAGAAAAAAAACTCGGCCAAAGGAATTCTTTTTATTGGCGTGCACTTGTTTATGGCCACAGCCTAAAGTTTTCAAATGAAAAAATTGCCAATTGGCCATTATTTCTTTTTGTCTAATCTGGAATTTGAGATTTTTTTAATATGGAGGTATATTACCCTAAAATTTTTCCATAATTTCTCTTCCAAACTCAATATCTTTCAACTCAATCCCAATATATCAAATTTTAGCATCATAGAGTTATTACATATTTAATTGATGTAAATTTACACTACAATGTTCATCCCTTCATTTTAAAGGTTAAGGGTAGTAAAATATTTGTGTAAATATTTTCACCTTTATTAATGCTCGAAACTCTACCAAAATACCAAATTTTAACATCCTAGGATCATTGTATATATAATAAATGCAAATTTACACTAAAATCTTCACCCCTTCATTTTATGGTTTGAAAGAGGATCTAGACTTTTGGAATTTTTTCTTTATTTGTGACCCAAACACTACCAACATGCCAAATTTCATGATGCTGGAAAAATTAGATGTACCCTATAGGTTTTGATCACCTGTCAGTGAGTGAGTGAGTGCCAAAATTAGCTAATTTTTCAAGTCCATATTTCAGAATCTGTTTGCTACTCTTTTCAAGATCGATTACATAATTACATGTGTATAACTTTAGCACTGTATCTCAAATGGATTATGAGCTGCTGAGAGGGTCAAAAATGGCTCGAAATTGTTCGTGTAAATAGCGTACAGTGTAAATTTCAGTCTTGTGTGGTATAAGATGTTCTTCTTCTTCTTCTTCGAGTGCCATACCTGAAACGGGTGTCGGCGCCTCTCCACATATACCTGTGCTGAGTGTGTTTAGTTGTTTTTACACAGATATACGGAACTACTTTTTAACGCCCCGAACGGCTAATTTGGAGAGGTGACTAGGCAATTATACTCTTGGTAGGTTGCCATTACTTTCCAAGAGGAGGCGACTGCAAATATCTATCTGCGGTCTATCGGTCTCGAACCAGCGATCTCCGAGTCAGCGACCCGACACTCTAGCCATTGACCCACAGTCACCCCACAGTCATAAGATGTTCAGTGGACCTAAATTAGTATCTGGTCTTGAATAAAAATATTTGTTTTCTTGAGAGAGATTTTACTTGAGAGGTAACGTCTTTCTAAAAAAATTAATATAAGAATTTTATAATTTTCAATTTATTTTTTTATTAAAAAACATAATTTAATTAACTTGAAGGATTACTTATTCGTCTTGGTTATTTAATAAATATGAAAATGAATTGTAAAGCCCGAATATATGTTTAGGACAAGATTAATTAGTAAATGACTCGTTGGTTGTTGGTAACAGTAGCATGCGTTGCTCGGCTACCGTTTCTCTCGATAACGAAACCCCTGAGGCGATTCTTGTTGGTTTTAATAAATTAGCGGAGCCTTTACCTATACATATTTGTTTACCTTAAGCTGGATTTGAATTTAATTTAAATATTCTTCCTCTATTATTATTAATATATAGGTATATATATATATTTTTGAGAAAAATATTCAATCTTGTTCGAGTGATGAGGTAACATTTTAATGAATGGATTATTATTAATAAATTTCGAACCCAAAAGAAAGTTTTTAAGCCGTCAGCAGTAAAATGTGTGCTTCGAGATAATCTATTATTCGCTGCCATAGGAAATTTGTTGACAAACAGGGAGTAAAATTAGTTGAGTGATATTAATAAATTAAGAATATCTATAATTTTTATATTTATTCATTTCGTGTTGATTATTATAAAAGGATCTAGAGTAAACATAAAAGCCTTTGCTAAAAGAGCAAAATACGAATTTATACAAGGAGTACATATAATCACCAAACAAATGGGAATTTAATTATCATTAAGTATTACCTCCTGAACTTTTATTCAAACGGTATTTCGCATGTTGACAGTGGGGAATTTTTTCCGCTGGGGGCTGCCACCCTCCCATTTATAAAGTAAAGTAAGAGCCGCTGGTTTAAATAAAATATTTTTTTTTAATGACGAAAATGGCACCCCGAAAAATTTGCCGCTCACTCCTCCGCCCTCCTGCATATTGAAATGCAACGGTTTCCATTTGATCTTTAAAGTTGGGCTGTGTGCTGTTAGCATATTCCAGTCGTTTTGGTCTCAGTCGTCTTGCTTGCATCTTCTGAATTTGATTAGTGAGTGTACATGTGTGTGTTACAGGGGAAAAGGGGAGGGGCTGCTAAACAAAGATAATGTTTCAACAATTTAAATATCTTTCAAAAACACAAGACCCGCGGGTCACATGCCAATAGCAACCTCATAAATCTTTTTTTTACAATTTTACAAATTTTTTCTCTGATTATTTCAAATTGTTTTATAAATTATAAAATTGATTTTTACTTTAGCATACAGGGTATGGTCAAGTATTGTAATCGTGCATGAAAAAAATGGTTTTTTCCCTTATTTTTTTCGAAATCTCAAAAACGGATGAACTATTTTGATTAAAAAAATTGAGCAAAACCATGGCATTTCGCTCTACAAAAAAGACCTAATAAGTAAACATCGAAAAAATTATATTTTTCGAGATGATAATTGTTTTGTCAAAAATGTCTGTTAGTCTGTGCGTTACCAAATTTTTGTGGACGAGCTAGCTCAAATACTAGTGTAAATATCGAAACGTAGTTTTGGTCCAATGAGATTAAGAGCTGATTAGATTTTGGTGCATATCAACACAAAATTAAGGGTGGTTGAGGAGGGGTTAAAAATTAAAAATCTAGGCCGTTTGAGCAAACTCAACCAAATTTTGTATACATAATCAGTGGACCCCCAGAAGTCTAAAAATGCAAAAACTAACAGCCCAAAATGGGGAGGGAGTAGTATAGGGTCAAAAATGAAAATCTTTGCCATTTACCAAACTCAACCAAATTGTGTATACATAATCAGTGGGACCCCAGAAGTATAAAAATGCAAAAACTAACCGCCCAAAATAGTGGGGGGGGGGGGGTCAAAAAATGAAAATCTTGCCCATTTACCAAACTCAACCAAATTTTGTATACATAATCAGTAGGACCCCAGAAGTATAAAAATGAAAAAACTATCCGCCCCCTACATGATTATAAATAATTTTAGCGGCCAGGTTGTATGGTAAAGTCAAGTGTATGGCCACATCAGAACACGTCAACTTATTTTTATCTAGAAAACCATTTTTATTAGCTTGAAATATTACAATTCATGAATATGGGAACACTTCTTCATAGCATGGTTAACTTAATTCTCTCACTCACCCAAAGACCCATTTAAAAAAAGACTTGACTTTTTTAGTAGCTGCTTTTCAAAAACTAATGTAAATGCAAAAAAAAAATTAAAATTTTAATAAAACGTAAGTTTTAAGCCACTTCAAAATTCTAAAACAAAACTATAGACAAAAATTCAATTTTTGTTATCTAAATTCAACAAAATTATTTAATAAGTTGAAAAAGAACAAACTTTTTTATCACACTACTACTACTACTACTACTACTTTTTTGGTTGCCCACAGTCAGATACTAAAACGCTCAAATGTTTCTCGATGTTACAGAGTTTGGATACCCTGCGCCTTTGATGGAAACAGGAGAATAATTTCATCCTCTAAAATCATAGATACAAAAGAATTGATTCAAAATGTTTCTAATTTGACTACAAAGGTGTTAAATGTTCGCGCAAATGATTATTTAATAAGGAAGTCGATTGGCAGTTTTACTAAATAATTGTAGTACAATCAAATTTTTTCCCTATAAAAATTGTTTCTTTTTAACTGACTTCAAAAAAGGAGGAGGTTCTCAATTCGATTGATTTTTTGTGTGTCTATGTTACCTCATATCTCCGCCAATTGTGAACCAATTTTGATGATTTTTTTGCATTGGGTTCAGTCTAGCTTCCGATTGGTCCCGTTTTTTTTCATTGGTATTAGACCTTTTTTGTTAGGTTTGTTCAGGCATAACTTCTTTGTTTATGAACCGATTTTAATGATTCTTTTTTTGATTGGAAAGAGGGTAACTTAGGGGTGGTACCATATTAATTTGGTCAAGTCCTGAAGATATGATCAATGATGAAATAACGTAAATGTCCAATTCTTATGACCCAATAATCGAAATTATAATAAATAAAATCTTTTATAAAAAGATTGGAGTAGTTTTTGGAGATGGACTGATAAGTGAATTAAGTGGATATTGATGAGGCAGTCCAAAAAAAGAAGAAGATAATTTACACTATCTTTTTATTCATAAAACATGTAATATTACATTATAATTCTGCTGAGAATGAAATACAAGATATTATTGTTACTGCCACTGAAAGAGGAGACAGAGGGGAATGCCGCATTGGATTTCCTTCACTGACTTTTCAAAACCCTGAAGAAGGAGGGAATAGCCTCCGTCGGTTTTATGAATAAAAAGATAGTGTAAATTATCTTCTTCTTTTTTTGGACTGCCTCATCAATATCCACTTTTATAAAAAAATCTTAAAACCTTCATTTAAAACACGCAAACGTTTCGAGAGAATTTCTATATTTATTAATTGAATTTTATTAACATTTTCTGATTCATTCGCCCGACGCTTTCTCTTACGAGATGCATGCAAGGTATTATATTAAGTCACTATTAATAACATCGTCGGTTTTATGAATAAAAAGATAGTGTAAATTATGAAAAATTCTAAAATGAGAAAAATAAAAATAATTTTTATAAAAAAAAATAAAACCGACTTCAAAAAATTAAATGCAACAAATAAAATAATAAAACTTAAAAATTAAATAAAATACACTAAAAGGTATAAAATAATTATCTTATTTAGTTACAAATAAACGACGAAATATTAACATGAAATTACTTTTTAAGTCGGTGCCAAACATATACATTTTAAGAATCGCACTCGACGGATCTTACTTAGTACGCTCGCTATAGGTATAGTTTGTTTGGCACCGACTTCAAAAAGTAATTTCGTCGTTTATTTGTAACTAAATAAAATAATTATTTTATATCATTTAGTGTATTTTATTTGATTTTTAATTTATTATTATTTTATTTGTTGCATTTAATTTTTTTGAAGTCGGTTTTATTTTTTTTTATAAAAATTATTTTTGAAACATCTATCCAAAAATTGATTCGTATTTTCATTTGAAATTTGTCAATCGACTTTGGGTTTGTAACAGGAAAATAAAATATTTTTAGGAGATAGTTTAAGTACCTAAGCTTGTATTATTAATTTTTTCGCCTCCCTTCAATCATGATCTAGATTAAAAGTAAATGGGGGGGGGGCGGGGCGAATCACCCCGAATATAATTTTTTTAAAAGTATCAACTAATATATGTATATTTTGACTTTAATATATTGTTATATTTTAGAAACATTAATATAATTGCGACATTTTGGCTGAGTTTTTATCTTAAAACATTTAATCAATATTTATCAAATTAATAAAACATTGCAAAAGTAAACTTTTCATATAAAACAATATAGTGATAATTTTTTCCTCGATTACAAATTAAAATAATTTTACGAACACTAAAATTGTAGCTAATTAATTATAATTTTGAAGTGGAGTTCCGCTTTAAGAACCCAATTTCAAATTCCTAAAAATAATTAAAATTTTCTTATATCTACAGCATATGTGGATTGGAGTCGCTGTTAATCCCCCCCCTCCCCACTCACTTGCGCTACTCAATCTCTCTTAATGTTTTTATCCCCGTCCTCGCAGTTGTGACATGATAAGAAATGGTCTTAATCACTTGGGATCTATTTAAATTCGCATTCTCTAATCAAATTAGACGTTTTAATTAATCTTCTTGGAACATAATAAGCCTTTCAAAGTATAAGAGAACTTCTTATATTATTCAAAACATTCAGTTCGATTCAATTTCGTTTTTGTCCCCTAAAATTTACTTTTAAGAATTGCTTTTATTCACAAACTAATAATAACTAAACGACTACTTTTTGCTAATAAATCTAATGAATTAAATCAATACGTATAAAGTAAATGATTAAATATAGTTTCATTTTAACTAAGATTTATTTAATCTGCCATGATGAACATTAGTGAAAATAACTTTGTATGTTTGCCCAGGGTCGCCGGAGATCCATTTCTAATGAGAATTTGCAGGAACTTTCTAATTATAGGGAAGCCATTCAAATGGATATTTCTCCTCAAAGGAGATGGTGGTCAGGGGATTATATTTTGGAAAGAATGAGAAACTAACCAAAATATTTAAATTAAGAGCCCAGTAGAGATTGAAAGGAAGTCTTGAATAAATGATTCTCCAAAGGTCTGCAATTTTAATCAAGATATTGAAGGGTTGAAAAAAAGGCTCGAATACAAGTTTAGATTCTTTGCAAATTTATACAAAGACGGAGGGTTTTGTATGTAAATTAAATGTCAGAGTAAATCAGTAGTTTTGGATCTTTCTCAGTACTAGAATTAATTAAAATTGTAAGAACCTGTGTGATCAATCTCAGCCAAACTCCCATATATTCAGCTAAACGTCAGCTATATGTTCAACTACCTTGAGTTAAAAAGCCAGACATCGGAGAGCTATTTTGACTCTGAGGATAAATTTAATCACCCCCAGACAATTTTAACCAGGGATGGACAATCCATACCTAACAATAGCCTGCTATCCCTCTAAATTAAGTTAAAAATTTATTTAGAAACTATTTTCGAAGTCTTTGCTCGCAGATAATATAGAGGAACAATTTGGAAACTCAAGTATGACTGGTCAAACTTCAGTGAATTTGAAGTTTGAGCTTTTTTATTATATTATTTTATTTTTAATTTTTTTTATCTCTTTGAATATTTCAAGGAATAACTATTTTATAAAAGCAATCATTTATTAAATAATAAGTTTATATTTACTTCATTAACTGAAAATAATTCATTTTAAAGAGTATATTTACTTTAAATTTGATATTTTTTATACATAGGTTTAAAAGTTCAATAATAAAAGCATCGCTTTTATTACCAAATCGCTTTAAAATATTTGAATTTATAAACGACTTTGTTTATTTTAATAAAGAAAAAAAATATATCTTATTTCGCTTCAAGGTCAAAATATATGTAGACAGTTGCTTACACTCACACAAGCCAGTAACCCTATCACCGACTTGAACAGAAAGATTGATTCTTATTGGTTGAAAGATTAACCCTCTACCAATCACAGTTGAGATAACATAACTCGCTTTCCCATTCCTTTTTCTAACCGTTCGGTCTCTCGCTAGAGAGCCTTCGCACTCTTGATCATGTTCTCGAACTAGCTGGTTCGGCATTATAGGAGCAAGCCCTACTTGGGGGTCTGTCTCCTCGCCGAAGCCATTTTCTTGTTCATATCACCGAACTGGTCGGTTGATCTTTTGGGAGCAAGCCCTATTTGGAGGGCAGTCTCTCTAGAAGCCATTTTTTACTTGTTCCAAGTTTTATTTTATATGTGTTTAAAGGCCATTTGTATTGGTTCTTTTTATATTTAATTGTGGATTTCCGTAAAATAGCCATCGGCTTTTAAAAAGTGGGCTGTAAATCTTTACGAAGTTGGAAATACCCTAATATACTTTTGTTGGCCCTGGAAATAATTTTATTCCCTGAGCTCAACTGGAACAGGCTTCATCAGACTATATTGTCACCTTTCACAAGACGTTTCATTCCAAACTTGGATAAACTGCAATTCTTGTATATTTTTCTTTATTTAACAAGAAAAATAATTAACTTCATTACTACCGACGCCATCTTGATCTGTGACGTATGCTCAAGGACAAGGGAAGTCAGGGGAATTTCTTACCCCTCTCCTGCCATCACTCTCTTCAAAACATCTCTGCTGTGATCATACCTTAAACCACCTGTTCTGTCGAGATCATCTAGATATTGGCTTTTGTGATGAAGAAGCATCTGTATTGAATTGATATCTGTTTACCAATTTACCTCAATAATTGACAGAGGAAATTTATTCATCTTATTTTTAAGATAAGTACTGATTATAATATATGTATTAAAACAATTATTATTTAATTCAAATTGCACTCTTTGTTATAAAGAATTTATAATACTTTACTCATTATTGTTTAAATAATAAATACTCTTTGTTAATTAAAATATAATTTCATTATTTTAATTAAAAAATTATTAATCATTATTTTCTGAATTTAACTTTCCACAAAATATTCCTTACATTTATTTTTTAATAATAATCTATGAAAGTTTTTTTTCTTCTCTTTAACTATTGAATCAAATCAAGTACCTTTTAATTTCGGACAGGTTATAAAGCTGCATCTATGGTAACGAATCATAATCTTGGATATTCGTGTTTTCCCAAGTGAATGATAATTAAGGAATACGCGGTCTGCATTTATTTTATACTTATGTAGGGATTAGCCGTTCGTCCGTGAATCCGTATAAACTTAGTCATCAATTGAGGTCTCCCTAACAATGGCTTGATAATGAAAGATTTCCGTATTTCTTGCCATGAAGTATCCGAAGACACATGGAAATGAACTCGAATGATTCAGTATAAATGTACTCTTTAAATTATCTATTAGTTATCGTGACCTTAAGTTTGAGATAATAGGAAGGCAAAAATTACGTTATCGGTCATTCGGGCAGTCATAACTCAACATCCAGAGGGATACACCTCAAACTATTTGTATTAACGAGATTGACAATATCAAAGAGTGAGGTTAGTCAACCATCACTGTAGGGTAGCTAGGTACACCTTACTTGGGGAGGTGATTTTTTTCAGTCCAAGGCTTGATAAGACTTACCAGAGTGATGTGAAACTATTTTCTATTCTATTGGCTTAGTTTGCCCCTGGAGCATACGCATCAATCGATGATCGGAAAACAGTTTTTGCGGTGATCAAAAATTTTATTTTGTGACAATTGCTCGTCATTTGACGATAAGACTTTTTGCTTTTATAATGATATAGTTTTGTAGAGAATGATTAGAGTTTTATTTGATACTTATACTGAGATATGAGTTAGTTTTATCTACTTTTAGAACACTGTTTTTAGGCTAGAATTAAAAAACATAGTTTCTCATAATTTAGGGAGGTTCATTTCTTTGATTTGGGGGTCCCAAAATTGACCAAATTTCTTCTATTAAATATTAGGGGGGTTTTCACTTTCAGATTGCTCCACTACACGAGGAGACCGAGAATAGGAAAATTTGTATAGTGAGTTCTGTCGAGAGACCCTACTTCTATGCTCCCTCTCTTTTCACGACGTTTCATAAAATTTTATCGTTATCCCCTCTAAAAAAGTTTTCACTTCAAAAATAAAATGAATAAACAAATTGGATGAGAATAAAAAAAAATTATGCCTTATTTTTGTAAGGTAATAATTTGAGCATTAAAAGCACAATAATTGAACTCATGAGGCAATGAGCTTGGGCAGACTTGTTGGCCACCCATCTGCGGTTAGGGCCGCAACACTGTCAGCCTATCGCTGTACAGCCAGCCAACATCCACAGCTTGGGCACAAGCTAACAAACTAATGAAAAATAAAGGCGAGAATAATTAGAAATGGCTTAGAGAGGGCAATCTGGCCAAATGGCGCAGCGGGTGAAAAGGACTTTAAAAAGAGATCAATCTAACGTTGATATTTTTTCATATTTAATTATGAATTATTTAAGGAATATTATGAATTAAGAATAATTTGAAAAAATAATTAATTAATCTACATTTTTATTTTAAAGCCTTCAAGAATTTCTCAATTAATTATTTATTCTCTCGGTTTTGATATGAATTTGATGCCGATAATGAAGTGTCTTAAGAACACGTATAGAGAAACTAAAAACATTTTCACCAGATTAAAAAACTGAATTAATATCTAGTTTAATTAATATTTTTGTAAACTAAAAATATTTCACCAGGTTACAAACTGAGTTAATATCTAGTTTACTCAATATTTTAGTTTTCTAAAATCTAGGATAGAAAACTTTTCTTAAATTTCATCAAGGTCGGTCGACCTTATAGACTATATAAAATATACTGTTCGAAATTATCATTAGCAAATAGTTATGATATCTAATTTGGATATTTTAGATATTTTATTTATTTATATATAAATGTATTTTTCATACATATATACTATAATATTACAAATTTTAATATTAAAGTTATAATATTTATCAATATTTATCAATAGAAATGTTCAACTGTCCCTCTTAAGATATATCCTCACTTGGTTCTTAAATTGAATCATTCTTGATGCATTTCTCACCTCAGCTGGCAAAGAATTACCATAAATTCCTCAAGTCCTCTAAAATATAATGAATTTCTTGTGCCCTTTTTCATCGCCCTGTCAATAAATATATCGTCTCTAATTCGCTTCTCATGATCATTGATATCATTGACCAATGTGAAATTTAGATAGGCTGGCAGCTGTCTATAATTTAATTTATATAGAAAACACATTGTCTGTAAAAATGAGAATTGCTTCACATTCATAAGTCCTAAACATTCCAACATACTACTTATTGATGTATATCTGTCACATTTTAAAATAATTATCAGGCCTCTATTTTGTAAGAGCTGCAGCTTATCAATATTCTCCTGAGTACCAAAATATAATATTGTAGGACAGTAAGATAAACTAGGACTAATTATAGTTATATACACCTTAATTCTAGTGTTCACATTCAAATTATTCTAGCTCTACCAAAGTATTGCACTTTTCTGTTTACAATCTTCAAGAGCTCACTATTAATTGGCGGACTAATCTATGAGTATAACTTATAACTTATAATCACAATTTTTGATTAAATATATTAAACGTTTTATTTTTTGGAAAGGCATCTGTAGTTTTTCTAAGATTGGTCTTCTAAGGTTGCTTGCTCCTGACGATGGGTTAGCCACCCGAAATATATATATCAAGATTAAAGTCTCTCCAAAAATAAATTCGTTTTATTTTAATATCTTATTGTGAAACCTGCCAAGTATTTTTTATCCAATAATTTCTAAGTTTAAAAATATATAATTTTTGAAATACGTTGAAAGAATTCTTTAATATAGGCCAACATTTGTATTGGAGGAAGAAAGATTTTTGGTATATGATGCGGGGACTGGATTAAATTTTCATCATATCATATGTGAAAAGGATCAATTCCTATCGAAAATTCGTGTTTCGCACACAAATAAAGCCACGCCTTTGAAATGTATATATATATAAACGCACACTAATTCTGTGAGAAACCCAGACTTGCATAAATACACGTATATCGAAGCCTTTCAGCCAAATGCTATATATTCCTGGAAGTCCCCTTCACGAGGCGGACTTTTCAATTATTTATATTACACCTTATTTATTCACTCGTATCGTATATTCAATATTCAACAAATGGAGATTTGAATTTAGAATAATAAAAAAAGAGTACTATAAATATCAAGAGAAAAAAACAATCCAAAATCAAAATTGACAAATTTCTAATGGATTAAATTGATTGGTCGAGTCTATAGAATCACCGCATTCTACAGTAGGGATTCTAGCTCGAGAATACTAATTATTAGGGCTTGGATTTCGGCCTATTTGCCTTTTGCTTAAAATTTAGGCCAATATGATATCTATGCGTTTAATTAAATTCTGAATAAAATAAAAGGCATTTGTTAGTGCCTATAATGCCTATTTTGCCCTATTCTTGGTGTTAGTGCCTATTTAATCTATTAAATGACTTTTTTAGTGCCTATTTTAATTAAATTTGGTAATTTTCATTTTTTACGATACATTTTCTAAATTTAAAATTTTTTTTGAATTATTAAGAAAATATTCCTAAAAAAATATATTAAGCTGACGATTTGTACGAAATTCAAAAGGTACATTTGAAATTTATTTTTTTTAAATATTGTTCTGTAATTCTATTTATTTATTAATTTAAGTCATAGAAACAATCAATGAAGATGATGCTTTATCTATAAGGGAGGCTAAGAATACTTTTTATCTTCTATTACTCATGAGGCTGATTTAGCATATATAAAGTGTAATTTTAGCAATCTACCTGTAACCATTACAGCATAAAACATGAATTATCTTTTTTGATAGAGCAATAAAAATATTCCAGAGATTCCAAGAAAATATCAAAAAAACATCTGGTCCTATTGGATTCAATCTCAATCAAAAAATGGACAAAATACTGAAGTGGAATCCTAATGCCTGGATAATAATAGAAAGAATAGCCAGGAATATAGGAGGATATAGTAGTGCAAAAGAGGAAAATTTAACACCATGCGAAATGACGTATTTGAAATTAAGTGCCTATTTTTTACTTAAAATGCCTTTTAAGTGCCTATTTTTTACTTAAAATGCCTTTTAAGTGCCTATTTTAGTTATTTTTAGTGCTTAGTTTCCTGCCTATTTTAAAGATTTTTAGTGCCTATAAATCCGAGCCCTACTAATTATATATAAATATAAGCTATAGTTTGGTTCTACTCTTATTTATATTCAAACACACATAAACACTAAAATGAACAAAAATCCTAATACCAATGTGTAAAAATAAATAAATATTTTAAATAAGAGATAGCAAGAAGATCTAAAGAACCATATTTTGAGGAGTAGATGATTTGTATAGATTCTTCAATTTTGATATACATAATGTATTCAAGAAGGTATATTATATATATATATATATATATTATTTATTTATTTATTTATGTTAAATTTTGAAAGACTGCTTTTTAACCTTTAAAAATTTTTAAATATATATTATAATAATATATTAGATGTCAAAATGATTGATGAGGCAATTTCATAAAAATTACTTTTTAAAGGAATAAAGTGATGTCAAAGAAATGAATTTTGAAAAAAAAAGATATATGAAGAATTTCCAATCATTAAAAAATTCAATAAGTTATCTTGTTTACTTTTCAATAAGTAATAATTTCTATCGAAAATCAGAGGCTCTAGTTAACGGGGTAGTCAATAATACTTTGTTATTTATACTAGAAGATTTTTTATGGAAATTTATAAATGCAATTTAGAAAAATAAATTTTATAAAAGTCGACAAGTTTGAGTGAAAAGATCAGGTAAAGCAAAAATAAAAAGGAAAAAAAAGGGAACGAAGAGGGAGAATGAACAAATTGTTAGTATCAAATTGCAAAGCAAAGTAATTGGGATAAATCGTTTGAGAGTGGTTTGTATTTAACAAAAGCACCATGGTAATCTAATTTATTTCTCTAATGAAATTCTTGAAAAAGGATTTTCTCGATATTTTCTGGGAAAAAGTAATTAAAAGAAAATAAATTTGAATTGATTTCTAAGTGAATTTTAACGAGAATGATGAAATATTTTTAAACTAAAAAATTGTTAGTGAAATATTAGAAAATTATATCTACAGTAAAAAATAATTTGTACTAAATTATATAAAAATCTAATTTTATTTCTTATTTTGAATTTTTCGAAAATAAATATATAATAATATATCGGGTGAGTTTTTTATCTTAAGAAAGTCTTATAATTCAAAAACAGTGCATTATATAGAAAAAAGTTTCAAATAAAATCTTGTTTATATCGAGGGGGAAACTAAACTAAGCTATTGTTTGTCGACCTAGAACAAACTTTCAAGGGTATTTCAATGTCCATTTCTGTTTTTTGAACGGAAACCTATATTTTTCTATACGTCTACATAATCTACAAAAAAAAAAAACTCAACAACTTTCATAAAAACTATTTTTTTATTTCACATCAAATAAACAAAATACATGAATCAATTAGATCTCAAAAAAATCTTAATAATTATTTTTAACAATTATTTAACTTAATTATCAAATAATATTGATTAAATAATTAATGATTAAATAATTAATTATTAAATAAATAATTATTATATCAAAAAGTCACAATAATGAAAATAAGGGCTTATAATGATCTTAAAACTTCATTATACACAGATTTAAGAGATTATTTTTTACTTAATAGAATTATTTGAAATCCTTGAGCTTAAAAAATGTTTTTTTTCTCGTGTCAATCCAGTAAATAGTTAAATATTGTATTAGCATAATATAAATGGAGCATTTTTTGTTGAAGGCAGAATTGAAATGGGCTTAATTTATGTTGAATGTGGAAAAAGTGTTATGGGGGGCTACTATTGAAACGGATGCCGAGCTTTTTCCTGATAGGAATACACCCTCGCAAGCTTCATTTTATTGTGTTGTAAATCTGTTAAAAAAAGGAAATCTAAAGCCTCCAAGAAACAGGCCGAAATAAGGAAATTGAAACTGGAATTCATCTAGAAGACTTGCAATACACTCTGGAATGTCACAGAACAGTGGCGCAAAATGATTAAATTATTAATTATTATTAAATTATTTATTTAATAATTAATTACTGAATCATTATTATTTGATAATTAATTATTGAATCATTTTTATTTGATAATTAAGTTGAATAATTGTTAAAAATCATTATAAGGATTCTTTTGGAGATCTAATTGATTTAATATTTTGTTTAATTGATGTCGTATAAAAAAATAGTTCTAATAAAAGTTGTTCAGTTTTTTAAGTAAAATAAGTAGAAAAAAAGAAAAATATAGGATTCTGTTGGAACTTATGTGACAAGCCGCGAGATGGCGGAGGGATTCAGAAGAGCCAGTCTGTCTGTTTGTAGTATCTCTTTACCTACTTCCATGACTCCTTTGTCCTGACATACACATTCACATATTGTAACACACTCTTAACTCTTTATCAAGTATATTAAATTATATTACATCTCCTAAACGTGTGTTTTATTCACTTATACCAATTCCGCTACGTTTTACTCGCTATCAGGTTATGAGGCCCAGGAACCCCTAAGGGAATTAATAATTTATTTTATAACCTTTGTGTATAAGTGAAGAAAGAAAAAAAAAAATTTCAACAGGCTGCTCTGTCGCAAGAAATTATCTCAAGTGGTGAAGTTGATTAATCTAATTTTTATTTAGAATATTAATATAAATAAAAAAGGAAAAGATGAATTCTTTCAACAAGATCGAAACACTGAACAAAGAGAATTACGACACATGGAAAATACAGATGGAAGCTTTACTGATAAAGAACGATGCATGGCAATATGTCTCAGGAGAGATGGAAAGGCCAGATGAAAATGAAGAAACTGCCAAGCTAAGAAAATGGAAAAACAACGACATGAAAGCAAGGTCAGATATCATTTTATCTATAAGTCCAAATGAAATAAAGCAAATAAAGGGCTGCATCACATCTCGAGAAATATGGATCAAACTTGAAAACATTTATCAATCCAAGGGACCTGCAAGGAAAGCCACTCTATTGAAGCAGTTAATATTGGAAAAAATGGAACACGGTGATGACGTCAGAGATCATTTATCAAAATTTTTCGATGCAGTAGATAAATTAAAAGATATGGAGGTGAACATTAATCCAGATCTGATCGCCATTTTGTTACTCTATAGCCTGCCAGCCAACTTCGAGAATTTTAGATGCGCAATTGAATCTAGGGACCAACTGCCTGACCCCGAATCACTTCGCATAAAAATAACTGAAGAAAGCGATGCTAGAAAAAACGAGTTGAATAATACAAACCAAAATGCGATGTATATTGAAAAAAATTTTAGAAAATGGCGTCCCAAGAACAAAGAACCATACAAGAAGGAAATGAATTCAAACCAAATTCGAAAATATCAAGAAGGTAAACCTGAATTTAGGTACCGTTGCCATAGATGCAGAAAAATAGGGCATAAAGCATTGGATTGCACTTCCGGGAAAGTTTCCGAAGAAGGTCAACAACGTACCGGAAGTACTGATAGCTTCTACATTAATGAAAAGAGCTATAGAATAAATGGAAATAGCAAGCGAAGCTGGTGTTTGGATAGCGGAGCATCTTCTCATTTTTCAAAAGACCTGAACGATTTTACAGAACTTCAAGAATCCCCAGTAACCAAGTTGAGTCTGGCAAATAGCAGCTCAACTGAAATAACGGCGAAAGGGAAAGTTCTGCTTAAAACGGAAGTATTTAATGAACCAAGATGTATTACTTTAAATGATGTTCTGCACGCACCCGATTTAAGATCCAATTTACTATCTGTCAGCAAGATTACAGGAAAGGGCTACGAAGTCATATTCAAAAGGAACACCGCATACGTCATCGACTCAGAAGGAAACGTTAAAACTACTGCTGATCGAATAGGCGACCTGTACTACGTGAATGAATATGAAGACCCCCCTAGTCAACCAACCACTCATCGGAAAGAAACGAAGAGGAAGAAGATAGACAAGAAAATATGGCGCGCAGAGGTCCAAGGAAGCTCGAAAACTGCGACGCTATAAGGTATCGAATCATACCAAGAAAGAACGGAAACCCTCGTTTACATTATATCGGGAGAGGGGAAGATGCGATGCCAATCCGACTTTACGTCGACGACGTTGTCATCGCGTCCAAGAAACAAAGGAACCCGGAAGGACGGTTTGCTACTGAAGGACCTCTACAAGCTGCAGCGGAAGCGATGCATGGAAAACGGACAAGTTCTGGAATTATGGAATACATGCTCGCTATCTTTACGCAGGAAAGGCAGATCCATGTAGCATTCTGGAAAAAGGGATACACCATCTCACATCTCGAGGGGAAGTGTTGGAACTTATGTGACAAGCCGCGAGATGGCGGAGGGATTCAGAAGAGCCAGTCTGTCTGTTTGTAGTATCTCTTTACCTACTTCCATGACTCCTTTGTCCTGACATACACATTCACATATTGTAACATACTCTTAACTCTTTATCAAGTACATTAAATTATATTACATCTCCTAAACGTGTGTTTTATTCACTTATACCAATTCCGCTACGTTTTACTCGCTATCAGATTCCATTTAAAAAACAGAACATGACCTCAAAATACCCCTGAAAGCTTGTTCTACGTCGACAAACAATAGCGTAGTTTAGTTTCCCCTTAATATAAATAAACTTTTATTTGAAACTTGTTTCATATAATGTACTGTTTTTGAGTTATAAGACTGTCTCAAGAAAAAAAACTCATCCGGTATATACCAGTATAATTCACATTCCAATATAGGTATTTGTTTCAAAGAATGATTGATAAATTAACAAAATCATTTACAAGTAACAAGAGAAATTAGAAATTATATATTTTTATTTCTTGTGTGCATTTAATTTTACCAGTCCACCTCCAAACGAAAATACTTATTATTTATTAGATAAAAAATAGGTAGTCTCTGCTAAGACAAGGGAATAATTTCCATTACAACCAAAATACCTTCAATAATGAAAATCGTCACTTTTTAGGGGACCGCCGTTTTAATTAACATAAATACCTATATAAGTGTATTAGTTATTTTTATTATATTTTACCAAGATGAGAATAGCCCGGGCAAAGTGCCCGGTCATTCACCTGCCCTTTTACAAATGAATAGCTTTAACCAAAAGCTACGTTTTGTTAATCCAACCATGAGAATAAATGAAAGGTGTAAAATGCGACCTGAATGACCCCCGTGATGCTCGCTTTTCAAAAAATTTCGGACTTATAGAGGTAATGTAAACAAAGGAGAAAAATCCTGACGAAATAAAAAATAAACAAAATATATTAAGAGTTGATTTGCAATCAAGGAAAGTTCATCTCATTTTATTCTATGTTTAAAAGCTTCAAACAACGAAAACAGTTGAGAATAAAGAGATACTTTCGAATGAAACAGAATGGATCTATAATGATCTACTCATAAAAGTATTCAAACGTATGAAATACACAAAACAAGGGATTCTATTCTATTCAAAGATAAAATAGAATATGTATATGTATATTATTATTATTATTATTATTCCGCTCTTGTGGATTAAAAGCTCTCATTCAAAATCTAGCGCCTGCGAAATATGCAACCGAATGGGTTTCTCCGCTTCGAGGAAAGTTCATAAATTGAATTTTTAGGGGTTTATTATTGTATGTATAAATATATATTATTATTGTAATACGGTGGCATCACTATTCAAAATGTGAGGAAAAATAAATCTTTAAATTATATAAGGGAATTAATCAACATAATTATTAGACTATTAATACCGCCCTTATATGTAATTCATAACTGACCTCTCTTGAAATCTGTATCGAAGAAGATTGGCTTTCTATACTAGTTTTTCAAGCCCACACAATTTTTCACATTCTATAAGCCTCAAATCCGCCCCTAATTCAAATATAGAACGCATCAATGGAGAGGGTCTTGTAGCAATCTTTTAAGAAACAATTGCTAACTTCGTTGTTTTAAAGAAACAATATAGAGCTCCATATTAGGTGATTCGACCCTTCCTGACTATGGTTATGACTTATTTTACTCTTCATTCGTTGAAGTATAACCGCGATTTTCCTTTTTCATAGATAGTGTCATTACAAGAGCTTTCAAATCAATAATTTGTCTAAATCTTTGCTTTATATGTTACAAGTTGAAGCCGATTGGACATTTTACCTTCTAATATTTATATTTAATAAAGACTAGAATGCATGCTTTTTAATATGCAAGCTGAAATCAAAATCATCTCATTTTGAACGGTGATTTCAAATTAAAAAGTCAACGTCCCAGTTTGATGTTGGACAGCTGGAACTTCAATAATAATTAATAGTAATATTAATAAAAAAATATATCTGACATTTTTTGCAAAAAGTTAGTACATTGTCAGGATTAAGACTCAAGAAGGTGGAAAAGATTTGGCCTAAAAGGTGGATGGGTGAGAAGAATTCACCTTAATTTTTGACAAACCCTGTTTTGTTTTGGACGACATTTTTTAAAGCCCTCTTAAAATAAATATGATTGTGTACATCGTCCACTGTTTGTTAAGAAATCTTTGAACAAAATGCTCCAAAACACAAAAGAATTTGTTTTTGTCTGCTAAAACTGTGAGCTTTAATTTTTCTGGTTTTGAAAATAAAGAATGACGCCATTCAATCGATACTCTTTTGTTAAATAATAAGAATTATAAAAGTTCAAATTGCCGATAGCAGCAGACTGAGAGTTTCTAAAGAGAAGAGATTGATTGTCAACTAATGAATCTGATGAGATGAAATAAAACTTCTGATATATAATAAATATAATCCCTAATATCACTGATTCAGCAGTTGATAATCTCTTGTATTATCTTTAGTAATAATAATTAATTAAGAGATGACATTAATATTTAGTATGGAAACGAATTTCTATTCAATTCGTCTTTTTAAAATGCAATGAAAATGAAAGGAAAAATTATAACGGAACAAAAATATGTATAGTCACTTTTGAATCCAATTCGCATACGCATTCGTCTAGTTCAATTGAATTTCCGTTAGCTGAACAAATACATAAATAATTATAATGGATAATTTTCTAAGATTTGAGGCAATCGAAAGAGTCATAAAATTCCACTTAGTTCCCATTCTGTCGACATTGTTTTGCAGTTGGTTTGCAAATGCAATGAGAATAAAAAAATGCACATTAACGATGACATAATAATTTCTTCTTCATTAATACTGAAGCTTTTTTTTTTCTTTGTGCAAGAAGTGTGGGCGACTCGATCCGGGGCCCCCCTTTTATAGGAAAGCCCTAGGCAAGTAACGGAATTGTCTAATCGCCACTTGTTAGCTACGTTCAGCAGACAGATGCCTCCTACATCGTGATTCTAGCTAGCATCGAGCTCTGTTTTAGTAATCAGAAAATAAGGAAATTACACCAAGATCAAAAATTATGAAGATTTTTCTTTCTTTTTTAATGATTTAAGATTGATAAGAAAAATAAGGAAGATATATTTAATAAAACTTAGCCGATATTTGTTTGATAAAAAAAACAAAATCAAAATGTTTTTTGATTCTCATGCGGCCCATTGAGGTTTAAATTTCAAAATGTTTTAGAAGTGAAATACTTAATAACGAATCAAGTATTTAATAAAACTTAAAATATTGTTGATTGTCAAATTTATTAGATAATATAACTTCCTTATTCTTCTTATCACTCACTAAAAAGAAAGAAAATTCTTCTTAATTTTTAAAAAAATTATTACTATTAATTATTTATACATGTTTCGGGCCTAGTCGAACCCATCTTCAGTTAACAGAAAACAAAAAGAAAAAAGTGTTTATGTTAACTGAAGATGGGTTCGACTAGACCCGAAACATGTATTAATAATAATAATTTTTTTAAAATTATGAAGATTTTTCTTTCTTTTTTAATGATTTAAGATTGATAAGAAAAATAAGGAAGATATATTTAATAAAACTTAGCCGATATTTGTTTGATAAAAAAAACAAAATCAAAATGTTTTTTGATTCTCATGCGGCCCAGCACTGCAATGAGTATGGCCCAACATAAAATCATAAACTTCGATAAAACATTGAGATATATATGTAGAGATATACTTATTCCCTTTTTCAAAATTTTAATGTACATTTGTACAATACGTGAAGCTTTTTTAAGAATAAAATTCACTAAAATCAAAATTATAAGCTCAACTATATAAGATAAAAAAATAATAATGAAGTTTCGAATATTTAAAAATTCTTCTTCTCATATTTTCATTTTCTAAAATATTTATTATTTCAGCAATTTTTATGCTATGACACCAACCAAGTCTATAGTTATCATTCTAGTACGCAAGGAGACAAGGAATTGGGGGTTTCTAGAACAATCACAATCAATTGATAATTTCTCTCCTGGAGTAAAACTTGTCAGGACTTGTCTTTTAGATCTTTTCACGTTCTTACATGTCAATAGATAATGGATAGTCAGGGATTATTATATCCTTGACCCTTTTAAAAAATAAATTATTCCTCATATCCTTCTTTAATCCCATTCAAATTAAACCAGGGGTGACCAACCCGTGGCCCAATATAAAGTAACAAAATTCCTTAAAACATTGAGATTTATACGTGGATAGTAGAAAACACACAACAATATGGCCTGATAATTTTTTTTCTCTAAAATAAGAAATATAAAAATCTACTGTTAAGTTTTCGAAAAATAAAAGTGCTAATTTTGAATCTCGAACAAGATTTCAAGTTTTCCGAAAAAATAATCATCATTTTGGTCTATTTTCGACTCCATTTACATTAGAAATAATTTTTCTACTTGCGAACTTTCTGATTGAACTACTTTTTATGATTTCTCACTTTGTTAAGTATGTATTTAGAAAACTAAAGCTGAAAACAGCATGGTTCTCTTTTCATTTCTACTTTTTGCAAAACGTTCAATAATTCAAGATCCGGATCATTGCAACCCAAAACCTGTGAATTGTTATTTCTCTTCGTTTCAAAACGCAAGGCTTATTTCATATGACTTATAAGTGTTGAATCAATATCATTAAAAAAAAGTTAGAGCAAAGTAGCGAGTAAAGTGACAAGAAAAATTTGAATGAAATCCCTAGAGTGCGATGTTATAAATTAGCTCAACATAAAATTCAAGTATATTCGATTCCTCAGCAATGTTTTTGTTTTTGGCTCCACTAAGTTACCAGCTAAATTCTGATTTTTTTTTTGTTTGTTATATCCGCAATCTATATTTGAACCTCACATCTTCTTAAAGAAATAATTGTGGAAATGCTCGAGCTTCATTTTACTTATAATAGCTCTCTATAACAGCTTCAGAAATATAAAAATTATTAATTTCTAAAAACTGAAATCCTGTTTCATCAAGAAAAATATTTCAGCTCCGGAAATGAGAGGCGAATCATCTTTTTTTTCTTTTCTATGGATCTTAAAACATGTTTTTCCAATTTAATACCATAAAATGAAGATACAAATGTTTTGCAGTAGACCCTACAGGTATTGCCTTCCGATAGTTTGTGTGAAATCTCAATATTTTAATGAGACTATTATCATAAAAACATTTAGGTTGTCCTCTGCTTGATGCAAATAAACATACACACATATACATCAAATATATATACTAGAGTGTATATATGTTATTTATTTTTTTGAGATTATAGTGAAGAAAACAAACAAACAGATTTTGCCAAAAATTAGAGAAAATTCTTCTCACCCATCTTCCACCTTAGACCAAATCTTGTTCATCTCATTGAGTCTTGATCCTTACAATGCTAATATACTTACATACCTTTTCAAAAAAAAAAATAGTGGCGAATATATTTTTTATTAATATTATTAATTATCATAGACGTTTCAGCTGTCCAACATCACACTGGGATGCTGCCTTTTTAATTTGAAATCACCGTTCAAAATGACATGATTTTGATTTCAGCTTACACAGTGGAAAACATGCATTCTATTCTTTATTAAATATAAGTATTAGTAAGTAAAATGTTCAAACGGCGAATAACAAAATAAAAATAAAAAAATTGTTTAATGATTAACTAGTTTGTCTGCTATGTACAACAATTTTCAATATCCACGCGATACGGACCCCATGAAAAACAATATTTATAATTAAAAAAAGACTGATGATGAAGGCCAAGCCTTCGAAACCATAGTCTCAAACAAATAAATAATATATCTTCGGCTTAGAGTGTAAAGCTTCTTATTCCATTTTTTATCATATATGACATATTAATACCGTTCGAAAGAAAAAGAGATGCAGAATCGTCCAAGTAAAACTGCTACTTAAAATTACGATCCTAAGTTGTAGAAAAAAATGTGAAAAATAGTTTTTTCCATAACAACAATATTAAATTTTGTTTGTTTTTTCTCTCCCCTGTAAAATTTCCTTGTTGTGAGTTAGCAGGTTTACTCTCTAAGACGACGATATAATATATACAATACATATTTATATTTGATGTATATGTGTGTATGTTTATTTGCATCAAGCGGAGGACAACCTCTTTGTTTCTATTTATAATTCAACAACTCTTCTACTCTCGGTAAAATAAAAATTTTTCATTTGAGAATATTATTACGCATTCAAGAAAAATATGAATCTCCTTCTTTACCATAATGCCCTATACAGTGAAATGTTGTATCACGGATTTATTATTTCGCTTTCGACTAGATGCCATTGACCTTGGGATGTTGGAATCACCCAAAGTCAAGCAGCATATAGCTTGATTAATTATTAGATGGGACACTTTTTTCAGAAAATGTTTGCTGTTGGCATATTTACACTATTGCCAAACCAACACAGTAATAATGTTATAGTAGGTATATGGTAGATCTCTATTATTTTCTGAGGTTTTAAATCTTTTTAGATTATGAAAAATCACCTAGTACCCACTTTCCAAAAAATATAAAAATAAAATAGTTCACTTTTTTATTATTATTTTAACTACTACCCTATTTTTCATTTTATGATGCTATCGAATTCCGCTACGAATTTCCAAATCACTTTTGCATAGCTCACAAAAGCTTAGTTTCTGTTTTATCACATAACTTAGGGGTGTAGAAGCTTTTGCTTGAAGCTCGATCGAAGCGTATCATATTGAAGGATGCATATAAATTCTTGAACTAGCACTTGACTAAAATAAAACTAAAAAAAACAACAACACAACAGAACAAAAAGACAACTTCGCAAAGTTTTTGTTTGTAGTGAGAGTCAAGTGACTGAAGTTTCCTTAAAGATAAATATAATGAGAATAGTTTCCTGGACAAGAAATGTTTTTAGCCAACAAGAGCTTCTTCAGAAATAGAGAAAGAGGGTGAGAGTTTAGTTAAGTTTTTTGCCCTTGTTTCTCTATTGTGTTTGTCTTCGAAAATGGACTCTGATTTTAATATTTCAAGCTATTGAAAAAATCTCATCATTGATTTTGCCCTAAGAAATTGCAACTAATTTCCAAAAAACAATAATAATAAATCTAATCTATTATAGAGCAGTCCACATGATTTACATTTTGTCCCATTTTGTAAGAAATTAACCTCAATGGTTAATAATTAATAACCATTAATGTATAATAATTATTCATACAAACAGATCAGACAATTGATAGCGACTAAGGTTTAGGTCATTATTTCCAATTGTACTAATTTTACTCATAGCAAGATAGAAAATTAATCAGCAGATTAAGAGATTACAATAAAGTATTGGATTATAAATTTTAAGATTTTAACTGTTTTCAAAAGATATAGATAATATAGCTAGAATCAGTTCAAAACATCTATCTATCTCTCTATATATATCTATTAGAATCTAGCTATATACGAGTATACGAGTATTATATCTATAGGTTCGAAATAAGAAGCTGAAACATTGTGGAAGAATTTTAATTCATTTTTTTACTAACCCAAAAGAAAATCTTTTAATGACCAGTTTAATGGTCAGCATCAAAGCCTCAACAAATCAAGCACAAGATCTTAAAATACATGTCACCTGTGAATTCTCAATATTTTGGATTATCAGGATACTTCTATTTTCTAAATAGACTGGAAGGTTAGTAACACAACAAAGATGACCAAAGTATAAACTATTTTATCTTGAATTCTTTATAATAGTTATGATACAAATGTATTAATTAGGTTTTTTTTTGCTTTTCGGCCTTTCTAGCCATAAGCCAATTTACGATACTATTAAATTTTTTAAATTTGTCTCTATCCCCCGGGGTTCAGATTTTTAGCCGGATTTCGAGTGGGATTCGAGCCCGGGTCTCCTGGTTAGCAGGCTGGCACGCTAACCCCTAGCCTATCTGACTGCTCCCTAATTAGATTTTCCAGATAAATAAATAGCCACAATAATAATAAGAAAAAATAAAAGAATCACGGGTTTTTGGACGATTTTTTATTAATGTTAAATATCAATTTTCGTACCACGTTCGTCCGTTTTCAGGATTTTTTCAATTAGGTAATCAATTACTTGAAACATTACTCGTTAATAAAATAGTGAAACCATCGAGAATTTTTTGTTTGTTTTTAAGATTGGTTGTTAACTTATTTTAGGATGAATATTATGAATACACTATTTACTCTCTCGATGGTTTCACTATTTTATCAACGATTAATGTTTTAAGTAATTGAGTACTTGAAAAAGTTCTGAAAAAGAAAGAAACGTCGTACGAAAATTGATATTTAACATTAATAAAAAATTGTCCAAAAACCCGTGAATCTTTTAATTATTATTAAAATGGACATGAACTAACTAAATAATAAGGTATAATTATTTGTGATTCTAGACATTGTTTTCATGACATAATGCTAAAATAAAATAATTTCAAATTCATCCATTATTTTAATTTTAGAGCTTTGAAAATTTTAATTAAATTTAAATAAAATCATGTGACTTAAAACGCTTCTAAAGGATGAATAACGTTATGTTTGTATTCGTGCGAATTTATACAGTGTTATAGTAAAGCCCCGGGGTAAAGAAAAAATAATTTTCCAACTTTGGGAACGTGATTAATTAATTGTAGGGCGTTTGAATAGAGTTTAATAATAAGTCAGGTCATTACAGGGCCACGAAAATGAATAAAGAAAAGATTAAAGATTATATAAATGAAATTTCAAATTCATTTAAAAATTAGGTATTAGCTTGAGTTCAGGAATCAGTTGGTTAAGAGGATATAAGAGACTCGGTCTTTTAAAAAGCACCGAGCCTGACACGCTAAGATCCGGTTTTCGAACATCGAGAGATCCTTTTGTCTATGTTTAAAAATCTGTTCTTTATTCTCTAATTTAATTTAATTTATAATTTAAACCATGCGCGTTGTGATTGCGCCGCGGGGTAAAGAAATAATAATTTTCAAACTTTGGGAAGGTGATTAATTTAGAGGCGTTTGAATATAGTTTAGTAAAGCATATATTGTAGATCAGGAGTTCTCAACCGGTGTGGAAATTCCCCTTAAAGGGGAATTTCAGTATTTCAATTAATCTGCGAACAAATTTCAAAAGTTTTAAAGAACGTATTAAAGAACTGGCAAAATAAGCTGACGTGTTCTGATGTGGCCATCCACTTGGCTTTACCATACAACCTGGCCACTAAAACTATTTATAATCATGGGGGGGGGGGGGGGGGAGTTTCAGTATTTTAATTTTTTTGGGTCCCACTGATTATGTATACAAAATTTGGTTAAGTTTGGTAAAAGGCCAAGATTTTCATTTTTTGATCCTACACCACCCCCCCTCATTTCGGGAGGTAAGTTTTTGCATTTTTAGACTTCTGTCCACTGATTATTTATACAAAATTTGGTTGAATTTGCTCAAATGGCCTAGATTCTTAATTTTTACCCCTCCCTCCACCCCCCTTAATTTTGGGTCGATATGCACCAAAATCTAATCAGCTCTTAATTTATTTTTAAAGCGAGTGAAGATCGAAAATGCAAATGCCAATTTCGTGCACCTATAATAAAAGTCAAATATTGAACTCTAAACTAAACTAAACTTAAATATGATAAATTATCATTTAAAATATAGTATTTTAAAAACTATTATTTTTGTTTTTATATTTCCTAAAGACAACTCGTCTTTTTATATTTCACAGAATCGAGAGTATGTTTAAAGTGAATTTAAAATAAATTGACACGTTCCGATGTGGCCATCCACTTGACTTTACCATACACTTCTGGTTGAGTTTGTTACAAGGGTCTAGATTTTCATTTTTTTTACCCCTCCCCCCTCGCCATTTTGGGCGGTTAGTTTTTACATTTTTAGACTTCTGGGGGTCCATTGATTATGTATACAAAATTTGGTTGAGTTTGCTGAATTTGTCTAGATTTTTAATTTTTAAGCCGCGCCCCCCCCCCCTTAGGTCGATATGCTCCAAAATCTAATCAGCTATTAATAATAGCTCTTCGCTGGCGGCAAGGACACACGTGGATTTCTACAGCTCCGCTAAAAGTGCCTTGAAGATGGTCTCTGTGTGGAATTAAATCACGACATCTTTTGGGTGAGTACCTGGGTGCAGCATATGTTAGGGGCCGCGGCCCTGGGGCCCTAAGCCCGGGGGATGACCCCCTGGGGGCTTTCTTTCCCCATAGTGACATTTTATTTTCTGGAGGGATCATTTCGATTCCCAGAGCTTGGGGAACTTTTTAGGTAAATAGCATACATCATCTCTTATAGGAAAAAAATTTTGGTTGGATTCTGACCATGGAAAGGGGCCCAAAGTATTACTTTTCGGTTTTTATTAATAGAGCTATTCAGACAAAGGAATTTTCATTACATCATCTCTCTTTGTCTAGCATGATCCTATTAATACATCATCATTAATGACGTCTTCTTTTTCGTCATTCCTTTCAACCTGCCGCGGAATTTGAAAAGTGATATAATTTTTTTTTTTTTCTTTTTTGCTGCACCAGGGCTCCCCCCCACCCACCATTTATTCTCACTCCACACAGGTCATCTGTTGCTGTGTTGTCGCCAGTGTATAGTGTGGGCGAGAGTTTTATTATTTTATTTCTCGCATGCACATTTGTAACCACTGACGCCCCCCATTTCGTCGCCCTAATAACCATTGTTCATTAATTTATTAAATCAAATCCATTATCATTTAAATTATTATTCACTATTTATTAAATCATTCCAATTTTATTATATTGACCTGTATACTTGCCAGTATCACGTGTATGCGGGAGACTAATTTTTTATATTACTCGCATACACAGTTTTAAATATTGACGTCTCCCATTTTATCAATTTGACCGCTAATATTCATTAATTTATTTTATAACATTTATTCATCATTCGACTTATTATTTCTTTCATTAATTATTTATTGAATCATGACAATTTTGTTTTATTTTATTTATTCATTGTGGCATTAACGGCGGTCTCTCAGGCTCAGTGGTTATGTAGAGAAACGAGACACGCACGGTCCGCGAATCATTTACTTACCCTTGCTCCAAAGGCCCTCCCTCCTAAAAAGTCACCCTGATGGGCCGCAGTGGTGTGAAAAAACCCCTTAATGTATACCATAATCCCCGGTCACGTGCGTGTTAAATTAGGGCATGTATTAAGGAAGCACTAAGTCCGGTCTGAGCGGGCAATCAGGCCGGAAAGTCAACCCCCTCACCTTAGTGCGCAAAGGGGGCTCTGTCGAGACTTTTAGTCTTAAAGTCGAGTCCAATTATTGGAAAAAAAAAATTTTTTTAAGCCCCCAGTCCATTAGTCTGGGGGTTAGACTCGCACCTCATTACCGATTATGTCAGAAGTTGAAGTCCATGTGTGCCCGCACTGTAGTAAGGCCTTCACTTCAAAAAGGGGCCTCGGGATACATTGCTCCCGCCAACATAAACTAGAGTATAATGCGACCATTAACATCCCGGCCAAGGTACCTAGATGGAAGGCTGAGGAAGAACGCATACTAGCGCGTCTCGAAGTCGAGGCCCCGGAGGGCGTCCGTTTGAATGAATACCTCGCTGCAAGATTCGAAGGTAGAACGCTCGGATCAATAAAGGGAAAGAGGAAGACGATCGCATACAAAAAAATAGTTTCTGATTTCAAAGAAGAACATAAGCGATCGCATCCTCCTTCCCCAGGACGCTCTCCAAACACGGATATATACAATGAAGATGCCTTTGGGACGTCGAGACCAGGGCCATCCACCGAGATCGAGGCGCCGAACGACGAAGACCGATTAGAAGACATTTTGGAGGAAGAGCCCACCAGACAAGATCACGAAGAGCCCACCAAAGGAGAAGATCAAGATGAGCCAGAGGGAGAACCGCCCTCCGCCGACCCGTGGGTGGAAAATGTAGAAGATGCTCCTGAGCCGCCGTTAATTGTGGCCCTTAAGGCATATCTATCAATTGTAAATCGTGACGCTGTTGTGGGAGGGATCGTGGCTAGTGCTCTGGGTGGGGAACCATGGGATGGGTTGCTTGAGGCTTGGTTGCGGAGGTGGGGGCCGGGCCCGGTGGATTGTGTGGAGAGGGTGGTGGAGCCTAGAGGTCCTGAGATCAGACCTCAACCGATCGGTAGGGGGGGGCGTCGCAGGGCGAGTCGTGCGGCCTACAATCGCATGCAGGGTAAGTGGTTCAAAAACAAAAATATGGCCGTGAGGGAGGTACTTGAGGGGGTTCCGGATCGCAGCGTGGGGTTCCCTGCATTGAGGCAGTACTGGGGACCTGTCCTCGGTGACTGTCGCGGCGAACTCTCCGCGGTTTCCGATCGCCCTTGGGTCCTTCCTCTCCCGATAACCCTCGAGGAACTAAATGGTACCGGCGGATCGGTCAAGTCGGCAGCGGGGCCAGACGGTCTCTCGTCGGGGTCTTGGAAAAGAATCCCGGCTGTGGATCGTGTCGCCCTGCTAAATGCGATTCTCCTCGAGGGCACGGTCCCACAGGCTCTGTCCCGCTCTCGCACTGTGATGTTCCCCAAGATTGCTTCACCGACCTCTCCGCAGCATTATAGGCCAATCACGGTGAACTCTGTTGTCGCTCGGCAGCTTAGCAGGATCCTCCTGCGTAGGTTGGAGGGTACTGTTGAGCTGCGGAGTGACCAGAGGGGCTTTACCAGGGCCGATGGTTGCGCCGAGAACACCCAGGTCCTGGGGGCTGTCATCAGGGACGCGAGGTATCAGTTTAAAGAGCTACACGTCGCGTCTCTGGACATATCAAAGGCATTTGATACAATTTTGCATCAGCCCCTTATGGATATCCTGGGTGACCTGCTGGACCCTTCTCTCTGCTCCGTGATTAGGTCGGGGTACATGGGGGGGACAACATCAATTTCCCACGAAGGCTCGCAATCAGACCCCATCAAGACCGGAAGGGGCGTGAGGCAGGGGGATCCTCTCTCTCCCTTTCTTTTTAACTTGGCGGCATTTATACGCATCCCCAGCGCAGCGGCAGCGGATTCAAAGGAGCGAAGCTGAGACCTCATTCCACGCCCCGACGCCGTTACAAGAACGACGTCGTCCGCAAAGGAAAGAGACCCAATGCGTACCCCTCCGAGATCATAACCAATGTCCGGGGATAACTGGTCTAATACATGTTTTGCCGCCAAGTTTGTTGTGCTCTCGCTGGTGCCCGCGGGGAAGGACAGGAAAATCCGTGTCTGTACAGACTTCGACTTCAGGGTGGATGGTGGACGCCTGACTCCCTTGGGGGTGGGCGACTCCTTTCCCTATCTTGGAGTCCGCCTCGACAGCTCGGGCATTGTCACCTCGGGGTGGTCGGTGGGACCACTGCTGGAGAGGGTGAGGGCTGCTCCACTAAAGGCCTCACAGAAGCTGGAGATAGTGCGAAACCATATAATACCCTCATCTATTCACCCTCTCGTTCTCGGAGGGAGTTCAGTCGGTCAATTGTCAGCGGCCGACAGAAAGATTCGATCTTTTGTAAGATCGATCTTAAAACTCCCCCGTGACACCCCTTTGGGTTATTTTCATTCCAAAATTAGGGATGGCGGGCTCGGGCTGCAATCCCTGGGTTCTTTTATACCTCTCCTGGTGCACAATAGGCTTAACAAAATGCGAACATCAGATTACCCAGCTGCCAGGGTGGCAGCTGAGTCTCACACGTGCACCAGGAGATTGGCATGGGCAGAACGGGTCCTCCGTAAGTTCGGCGGGGTGGAGGGGGTTGGTGAGTACTGGCGCGAGAACTTACATAGCAGCGTCGACGGGAGGGATCTGGAGATGTGCGCGGGGGCAAAGCCCTCATATAATTTTATGATGCACCCGGACCCGATTAAGAACAATATCTTTATTGAACTATGTAGACTTAGGTCGGGGTCTCTTCCTTCGGCCGTTAGAACAAGTAGGGGAAGGCGGCCGGAGGGTCCACCCATGTGTAGGGCCGGGTGTAGAAAAACTGAGACGACAGGGCATATTCTCCAGTCGTGTGGGAGGACGCACGATGGAAGGCTCAGGAGGCATGATGCGGTGGTGAGACGTCTGGCTGATGAACTTATTAAAAAGGGAATGCGGGTCGAGCTCGAATATTTATATCAGAGCTCGGCCGGGAACAGGAAGCCAGACATCGTGGCGAAGGACGGGTCGGGGACGGTGTGGGTTCTGGATGTTCAGATAGTGTCAGCGCTCCTCGGACTGGGGGTTGCCCACAGAAACAAAATCAATTATTATAAGGGCAACTCCAGTCTGGTGAGCAACATTGCGGCAAGGTTTGGGGTGGGCTCGGGTTCTGTGAGAGTTGAAGCCATCACACTCTCGTGGAAGGGAGTGTGGTGGCATAAAGCGGTGCCTCCCCTTGTCGCCCTGGGAATTTCTCAGAGAACTTTATACGATATGACCTTCAGGGCGATGAGGGGTTCATTAATGAATTTTTACAGCTTCAACAGGAGAACTTATAGGGAAATCGCCATGCGATAGAAACTGTATATAAAAAAGAAAAAAAAGAAAAAAAAAATTTTTTTTTTGTAAATATATTATGTTAATATTCTTATAATCATGTAAATAATCCTGTAATTAAATTCACCCGATAATGTAAATATTTCTTGTTAGTGGAGGCCCCCACCTGCGTGGCCCAATAAACGAAAAATCAATGGACCAAAACTACGGGTGAATTTTGGTTTCGATATTCATACTAGTTTTTGAGCTAGCTCGTCTACAAAAATTTGGTAACGCACAGACAAACCAACAGACAACCAGACAAACAGACATTTTGACAAAACAATTATTATCTCGAAAAATATAATTTTTTTGACGTTGACTTATTAGAGCTTTTTTGTAGAGCGAAATGCCATGGTTTCGTTCAATTTTTTTAATCAAAATAGTTTCAGCCCTTTTTGAGATATTTCGAAAAAAAGAAGGAAAAAAAAACACTTTTTCCATGCACGATTATAATACTTGGCCATACCCTGTATGGTAAAGTAAAAATTAAAACGTCTGCGGTTCCTTACGTTATTTTGAAAATATTAGAGTTATAAAAATACGGGCAAAAATTTTACCCCCCCCCCCCTTAAAAAATCACACTTTATAAATACTGGCTATTATAGTATTAATAATTGTAAACTCCATTATTTTCTTGAATATATTAAATATTGAAAATCAAAATGTGTATAAAATTTCTATCTTTAGTTTTTAAAGTTGAGAATTATTTAAATAAAGCTATATGAAATTAATATTATATAAAAAATTTTACATTATCTAATCAAAATAAATCAATAACTACTTTATAATTAAAATGCCAATTTTTTTTTAGTTTTTTTTTTATTATTCAGGATTTTGGATTTAAATATTTTTTTATTTCCGATTTGTCCGAAGGTACAATCAAACCTTAGCTTTCTCATTATGAAAATATTACTTATCTTTATTTTTATAGTAAATTAAAATACGATACCATGTATTTTCAATATTAAAAGCTCATTATTTGAAATAAAATTTTTGAGTTAGAATATCCTGGAAAGGGCATTCTTCCAAAATGGAAGAAAAAGTTGAAAACTTCTGTTATAGATGATGGAATTCACGTCCAGCTAAAAAGTGAAAAAGTACCGTATAACAGTGCCATCACAACTAGCTTGCACTTTTCGTTGCATATGAAAAGCCGATGGATCTGTTGGATTTTCAATTATAAAAAAGGTACATAAACATTTTTTGCGGATTTTTCTTTTTTTTTGAAATGATGAATATAAATTATAGAATGTATCTGGATAAAAAATATGAAAAATAAATTCGATTATTTGGAATTTTACGTATTTTCTAATTGTGATGATAAGCAACGCTTGTGAAAAATGAAAAACATCTCCAAGATCAAAGACAGATTTTTTTCTATTTTTCGGTCTTTACTTATTCTGTTTTCGATTTGATTTTCGGGGAAAGGGTTGCTGGACTTAATGAACTCACGGCCTATTTTTTTTTTGGCTTTTCGGCCTTTTTAGCCATAAACCAATTTACAATACTACCTTTAAAATTTGTCTCTACCCCGGGGTCAGATTTTAGCCGGATGCCTCGAGTCGGATTCGAACCCGGGTCCACTTGGTTAGCGGACTAGCCCGCTACCCCTGCCCTAACCCGACCCCACACGGACTATTTTCCTTTGGTATTTTTCTTAACAATAGAATATCAAACGTTGTTGTCAAATGTTAGGCAACGGAAGTCGACGCGATCTCGAAGCGACCATCTCAGGTTTGGATCGTCGACCTTCATAGGTAAGTAATAAATCAGTTAAGTAAGAGAATAATAGTATCTTAATTTTCGAAATAGATTTACTTTTAGGCTTTTAATGTAATAGCGAATACATTTAAGTAGGTAAAATAAAATCCCTTCTAAATGAAAGCATTTTGCTTGCTTATACCACTTACATTCTCCCTTCTATAATTACCCAGAATCCATTGAGCAAAAAGATCTCTTGAATAATAAACAAGCAGAAGGGCCATTTAATAATCTACCTAAGAACATTTGCTGCCATAATATTAATAAAACCAAAATTGGCTGTGGAAACCCAAAATATACAATTTTAAAATTTTGTTTTTACTTATATAGATTAAGTGAAGTAAGTATTCATAAAGAGAAACAAAGAAGATGTCCTCAGCTTGATGCAAATAAACATACATACATATATCAAGCAGAGGACAACCTCTTTGTTTCTCTTTATGAATCAATAACTCCTTTACTCTCGACAAAATAAAAACTTTTCAATTGAAGTAAGTAATGGAATCTCACCTAAAAAAGTGCCCTTCATTTTTTGAAATTTTATTTTAATCTTCGCTTTTTTTGCAAATTTCATTGAATTCGTTATTTTTCAAATTTAGCATTAGATTTTAAAAAATATATTTTAGGACCTTCGCCCCCCCCCCCTCTTACACACACAAGGGAATACTGCTTTAAGTGAGTGAGGGTATGAGTCCTGTGACTTAAACTCCATAGTACCTGAGATGGAAACCTCAATGAATCAGCCTGCCCTATAAGAAAATATTTAATTTCTCCTAATTTTATTGCTATAAGCAAACTATGACTTGTCTTTAGCACTCTTAGTTATTTCCAATCTTATATATTGAGAGTTCTTAGAAATGGATTAGTCCAAAGATTCTCGAATCATCTTTATTTATTCCTTTTTTGTATTACCTATTACTTTTTTAATAGTTCCTCAGCGAGATCAATTTTTATTCGAAGAAAACTCGTCTGGACTTGTCTTTGACATACTTGAACCGGAAGATATAGGTACCAGGAAGGGACTTCAAAACTTCTATTCGCACCCTTTTCGAAAAAATCATTCAATTTAATTGGCCCTTGAAACTATGTAACAATTTTATTTCATTTCGAGAACCATTATACATACTTTTTAAAACAAAAAAATGTTTTTTATAAAAATATTTGGAATAACGGGTAATAATTTGAAAATTTAAAGATCTCCTGAATATATGAAAATACTCTAAATGTTTGAAATTTTAGCGATCCAACGCATCCACCGATGGTTACTATAAGTTTAAAATTTTTTGTTTTATTCCAAGGTTTTAATAAGAATTCTTAAATGCAATACTATTGTTATCTAATTTTTAATTTAAGTCTAAGAAAAGTTCATGATGAATATTAAAAAAAAAAAAACATTTTTATTTGTTTCTCAATTGCATAATCGTAATCTTTTTCTAAATAATTTTAATAAGAAAGAAAGAAAGAAAAAAAGAAAGTGTGAGAATTGACTATGATTGCAAGTAATTTTCATTTGATAATACATTCATTCAAATTACAATAAATCTGCTTGTTGAGACTGGGAGTCAGATTGATGAAAAAGAAAATTTGTTAAAATTTTCTAGTTTATTTAAGATGTTTCGTCTTTTAATTATAAAGCTGTTTTCGAGTGATAATAGATATATTTTAAATCACATTGATGAGTTAAAATTGAATTTTGAACTGCCTCATCAATATCCACTCAATCACTTATCAGTCCGTCTCCAAAAATTACTTCAATCTTATTAAAAACACTCTGAAGATGGCAGTGATTAATTAAAAAGAAAAACAATATAATTCAAAACGTTTGATGTTTGGTTATCCTTAGTTTTACTTGAATGGATCACTTTTAGTCTTATATTGAATCAAAATAGCTCCCCAATTGTGTCCATTTTTTCTCTAAAGGGGGCCACACAATCTGATAGGTAACTTATATATGTCTATACAACCAAGCTTAAAAAATTAATTTATTCTCTCAAAAATAATATTTAAAGTAAAATTTAATTAATTATTTTGATATTTAACTATAATATTCATTTCAATGATATATATATGGGAAGCCGGTAGCCGAGCGGATAAATTCATCGATTCTGCATATATTCTGCAAAAATACATCTCGGGTTGAAAGGTAAAATTTAAAAAAATATATACATATATTGCGATTCAGAGAGAGGTTTTTGTCTCGAGGGCGTGAGCTGATTGCCCGGATAGGATGTTAGTTCTCAGGTTCGACTCCTGGGGGGATGAATCCCCTCTGATTTCTCAATTAAAGAATATTTCTACTAAAATTCGAGAATTTGTCCAAAAAAATTAAATTCATTATATTTTAAATATACATTGGTTTTTTAACCAGAGCTGATTTTTTGAAAAGCATTCCAACTATTTCCGAAAAAAAAGTTCCTCAAATATTTTGATTTATATTTTAAAAAAAGGTCGTTTATGAAAAACTTTTTTTCATTTTAAGCTGAATTTTTAAATTTCTGTTATTGAAGGATGGAGTAAAAAATTTCTTTGCTTATAACATATATTGCGATTCAGGGAGAGGTTTTTGTCTCGAGGGTGTGAGCTGACTGCCCGGATAGCATGTTAGTTCTCAGGTTCGACTCCTGGGGGGATGAATCCCTTCTGATTTCGCAATTAAAGAATATTTCTACTAAATTTCGAGAATTTGTCCTAAAAAATTAAATTCTTTCTATTTTAAAAAAAATAATATTTGTAAAATATTAATAATAACGGATCCCCCGCTCCAGGAACTTACAATACCTGGTTCTAAATTCTGAGAAGGCAACGGGAAACCACCCCTGTGAAAAATTTCCCCACGAAAATTACAATGGAGAGGATACTCTTCATAGTATTCACCAAAGCTCGATTAAAGAAGATTTATATATTTAATTTATTTATTACCCTTAACCAGTTTTACAATAATTGTCAAATGATTTGTGTATCTTAATTACTTTTTAAGAAAATGTTAAAAATTTTTGAATTATTCAACTTTTATTTAAGTAATATTAGAAAAAATGTTTTCATCCGATATAAGAGCATATTAATAGTATCATTTGGTCGTGACCGAATTTAGCCACCGTAAACCAGGCAGTGAGCAATCAGAATGGTTGACTAACTGTCTCTGCGAAGGCGGGCTTAGCTTATCTTAATATAACTATGAGGATCGGAAAATAACTGGTGAGAAAAATAGCAAGTGGTCTAGCGGCCCTCAAAAAGTCGATGCGCCCTTAAAACCTCAAGCAAAAAAATATATGCGTTTATTGATCAAAAATTTCGACTCTTTGTTATAATCGTAACATTGATGGTTTATCATTGATATTTGTACCATATTGAATTTTGTTTAATTTAAAGAGTAATTCATATTTAACACATTATCAGTCTATTGAAAACTTATGCAATATGAATTTCAATAGGATATCTATATTGGATTGACCTGATGTATAGTGAAGCGATTAGTTTATTCGAAATTCATTGTTCATTGTATAAATGGTTTATTCATTTTTCTTTCATTTACGAGCTATGATTATTCATTACGACTCCAGCTGAGATCAAATCATAATAACATCTTTCATCATTCTAATTTTGAATTCAGACATTTTTCAGAAATTAAAATATTAATTTTAATGATAAAAAAATAAGAATTATTTATTTAATTTAACCTTTATTTTAGACATTCTACTTTTAGTATTAAGGTAGCACATGTTCTTAAAGAGATAATTAAAACAGGTCTTCCTGTATTTTTTTTTTTTTTTTTTTTAATTCATTCGGAAGAAATTTATGCACAATGACTTCTGGGTAATTAAATAAAAGGGTATATTAGTGGAGGAATAAAAAAGACACTAGTGAGATCGTACAATTTAAATAGCTCTCTCGTTATCTTCCACTTATCTTTTTAATTACAAATCTGATTTCAAGGGAAAAATTTCAAAATAAGTTGAAAAAAGTTTAAATATACATATAAACATATGAGATAGACCTAAGTAAATAAACTATTATATTCTTTAGAGATGTTAAATAAAACAGCGGCCAATATCTCAATTAACTCCCCTCCAGAAAAAAATTTCGGGAGGGGATTTAGCCACCCCCAGGGTTTAGAGGAGTATAGATATACTCCTAGGAGTAGAAGACCTAACTTCCCTGATTCCCAGATTGCTTTTTTATCAGAGTATTATTTTTATTATTGAGCGTTTTATTTATAAAATTTCGATGTTTACCTCGAAATTTGGTGGGAGGGGGTTAACACCTAACCCCCTCCCTGGCTACGGCCATAAGCTAGTAAACAAATGTTAAAATCTAACGAATTTCTCATACAATGCGAATTTATTCACAAGTTTTCAAGTTATTCGAATTAGAATCCCACTTGAATGATCTTCACATCTAAACTATATAGTTTTAATTTAGCCAACTTCTGCTTATTTACTCTTTTTTAATATAAATTTATAAAGTTTCATCCCTTTAGGCTGAGATTCAAAAGAATGCAAGCAACATGACGGAAATTTATAAAGTTTCATCCCTTTAGACTGAGATTCAAAAGAGTGCAAGCAACATGACTGAGCTTGTGTTAACTGTAAATATTTTCCAACTGTTTTTTCAATTTCCAAGTTCTAATGGGCTCTAATGAATTTCAGTTGTCTCTAATACTTGCTGTGTTGCCTCAACGGTTTGGTTTGCTAAACACACCAATGTTATGATAGGATGAATTTAATTTTATAAATTTTAGGGTTTATTAAGTCACACAAGGGGGGTGGGGTTAGCTGAGCCGGCTAACGCACTGGCCTCGCTTCGGCATCAATCGATTATGACGATGTTGGAGTGGAAGGCCGGGGTTCGATCCTGGCTGGCAAATAAACATTTCTACCTTCTAAAAACTCGGCTCCCTCACTAACCCTACTAACACTTTACTTATGTGCTGTCTAAATGGGTTTTGTTCCCGGTGACTATAAATAAAAAAAAGTCACACAAATTAAACAAATAGAGTAATTTCAGTTAATTAACTATTTATTTCATAGATTTACTAGACAGTTTTGTTCACCACTGTAGACCATTTTCAGTAGTAGGTACTCATCATATAATGTAAAATGTTCCATTTTTCTTTTAGGAAAAGATATGCGAAAACCAATTTGTTGGGATGACTTTATTAGGCCACCCAACTAAGTCTCACTTGTTGCTTAACTATAGAGATTAGATAGGTAGTTTCAAAAGACCAAAACAGTTGTGTCTATTTGTATTTTTTGAATAATTCTTGTGATTAAAAGCTAAAATTAATTCGATAGAAGAAAGTTAGGAACGATTTTAATTTAAAATTAATTCCAACTCCTCGATCTTGAACGATTCTTTTCGAGGTTACGGAGGAAATGTAATCAGGTATAAAATTTCATTAGAACGACAAGAAGGGAAGTGGAACTGGGTTTCGTCGGCCGAGGGAGAAATCCGCTCTTTGCGCTTTCGGAAATATCCACTTTAATTAGAAGCCGAACGCAAATGAATGCAGAACCGGGCTTATAGGCTACAAGATATTTCGCTCTTCCATATTATTTTCAAAGGATTTATTTTATTTTGAAACAAAATAAAAAATTAATTGGCCATCATTTTTTTCAACGAGGCAATCGATTTTGATCAAGCGAAAAGAAAGCTAATAGGAATTATAAGTCCCAGGAAGAGAGGAAAACAAATAACAAATATTACGAATTATGGATCTTTCATTTCAAATCAAGAAATATATCAAATGAAAACTGAATATCAAAAAATAGACTAATATTAAAGCGAAGTTAAATGTATAAATTAATAAATGAACAAAAAACATTTTCTAATTAAATGGACTCTATTTAAATTGTAGTAGTACTGTAGACAGTCACAACATTGTTGAGAAATAGTTCTAAAGAATAAGAGTATAATTTTTTTTTTCAAATCCATCTAAAGGGGCCTACAGACTTGCAACTTGGTTGCCAACTAGGTTGCCAACTTGTTTGCCACAGACTATGCAACCTAACCTTGCAACCACAAGGCCCATCAACATCAGTAAGCAAAAGTCATTGTTTGATCTAGTTTACTACTAGGCAAAATTCGTGAAAATGTCTACCTTATTCGTGAGATCGTGAAATTGTGACCAAAATCGTGAGATCTCACGATTAATCGTGAGATCTGGCAACTATGCTAATGTTTTCAATCAAGTCGCCAACCGTTGGTGTAACCTGAAATTGCAACTTCAACCATCCCACAGACCTTCAACATTCTTTGCAACATGTCATGTTTGCAACCTAGTTGTCAACCAAGTTGCAAGTCTGTAAGCGCCTTAAGGGGATAATATATAAATTGTTTGCCCCCTCTCTTAATTCAGATAGCTGATTTTTTAATAAAATAATAATAAAAACTGGTTAACTATATTTTATTTTTTCCATTACCCATCCTTTCATTTTTGGTTTGATTTTTATCTATTAAATATATAGTAAAAAGTACATCCACAGATACTTTCAACTTCAACCCAATCCTTGAAATCTCTTCTTTTTTTCATGATACAAGGGTCCACCCCAGACTACTTGGTACAACTTCTTGTATTAATATCATTACAAACAAAACAAAATACATATCACTTGAGAAATATATTTCAAAATCACTTTAGAAAAAGAAAATACGATAGGTATATCTTCTCGCGAAGAATTTTCCTTATGAGGAATTTGTCCGCGATAAATATTCGATGAATTTTCCACGATGAATTTGACCTAAACCTCCGAGACACAAGTAGAAGTGAAACATCCATATAACAAATAGATTTGCTGAAACAGAACCTATTTTTTCAATAATAAATAATTGCGTTCAGGGAGAATTGTCTAGGTTCTAGGTGAAACATATTTAATACCTACAATTTAAATTTAAAAATATAAATTACTAGGTAGATTTTACAAATAAAAGACAAATTAAATTGAAAGTTTCTTTTTGCCGAGAGTAGCAAAATTTTTATAAATTGAAGGATACAATTAATTAAATTATATTAAAAATGTATAATTCCAGTAGAAAACACACTCTTTTATTATCTCCTTCAAAAGACAAATTACTTATAAACAAGACTATATATATTTCGGGTTACGAGCCCATCTTCAGGAGTTCACATAAAAAATTCTAGTGTAGTATTTCTATCTGAATCCTGAAGATGGGCTCGTAGCCCTAAGTATATATTATAGTCATGCACATAAGCAATTTGTCTTTTATTTGTAAAATCTACCTAGTAATTTATATTTTTATAAACAATTTATATGTAAAATGAATCTATTTCTTCATTCTTTTATTCAATCTCTTTTTTAATAAGTTTTATAAAATGTTTTACATGATATTAAACATCATTCAGGTTTATTCATTATTTATCGATCTTCAGAGTACTGATATTTTTTACCAATCAGGGAAAGGAACATAAATGTGTGAATCACAATTAAATATAAGTACCTAAATTTCATTTGTAACAACAAAGTGTCCCAAAATTGTTAATCTCATACTTCACCATCCCAAAGAGAAAAGATTCATTGAAATTAAGAATAACTATAAACAATATCGATATATTTTGAAAAAGTTTCTTTTATATTAATTATGTACCTTCCTAACTTAGAATCTAATAAAAAGCAATGGAGTGTAATAGGTTTTAACCAGGCAATAAATTTCAAAATATAATATATTGTAAATTATGATCTTTAATTTTTTTTTTAATTTAATGGTTATAAATCATTTAAGACTTGAATGTTAATTAAATTTTGTTTAATAAATTTTAAAATCACCCAGCCGGCAGAGTTCTTTCGTAAGCCTTATCACCTTTTCAGCTTCTGTATATCTGTCTTTCGAGGTACTCAACTATGTTTTGATTAAATTTTTTTCATTAAAAGGACCAAGGGAATCTTCCTTTGGGCTCCTTATTAAGACCACTTACACACAGACACACTCACTATATTCTCTCATCTCAAACGAATAGTTAAATTGATAAATTAATTTTTTTTAATCTGATAAAAATGAAAAAATGTTGAGCAATTCAGATCATGATTGAATTAAAAGATCTAACTCTTCTTTTCTTTTTTCCCCATTATTTTCTCCCTCTTTTCTCCCTCCACGTTTGAATTAAAAAAGACAACGGGGTTCATTCGAAGCTTATGAGATTGTCTGTCAAATTAAAAAGAAGCTGGCTAGGGGAGAATCCAAAGGCGTAGGAAATATTAAATAATTTCATAACTTAATAAATTATTTAAATTAAAAAAAAAACATAAAAAAATCAAATAGACGTAATTTGTGTAAGTACATACTTACCCAGAGATTCAAAAAAAAATCAAAAAAAAATTTTTAAATAAAAATTTATTTATAAAATATAAAAAGTAATAATACGTACTTTCTTGGAAAATTTATGGGGTGTCTTCTAAAGAATTGGAGTGGTTATGGATTATTTTTATTTTTACTTGTCAGAAGAGCTGTATCCACTTTCTCGAGAATTAAACTAAGTGCCAAAAAGCAATCCGGTCTTTTTGATTCAGTAGAAAAGACCCTAGTGAATTTTCCAAACAAATAAAATTCTACTACTTCCGGCAAAAAGAACTTAATATTATATACTATTTTAAAAGATAATCCTATTTATATAAGATTTTAGATTTAAATTTATATATAATATATTGTGAACTAGGTTATTTGAAGAGAAGAGGACAGTCCCACTGGGTTTCTAAATTATTATTATTCTACATCCCTAAAACAAAACAAATTAAAAAAGTAATTACTATTTATTAACCTGCCCTTTTTTTATTTATAATTGAGACATCATCATGGTCCGGCGTGGTTTATAAAGGACGTTTTTGATTTGAGGAAAATAATTTAAGTTACACCCTAGCTATTTTTACAAATTAATTATCAATTATTAGTATCATTGATGCCTTAAACCAATCACCTTGACGATCATAATATAAAATTTTAACTATTACCAATTTTCATCTCTGTGTAAATTTTTCTAAAATGTTATCTCATGAAATTCAATCTCTTTAAGAAAAGTTTTTTATGATTGTTAAAAAATATCGCCCGTCAAGATGGATTTAGAAAGAGTATTCTAAAAATAAAATGCAAATTTTTATAAAACTTCTCGTAGTAAAGGAGGTTTTACATAGAGAATTCTTGCTTTCATTAGTTAAACTCTTTAGCATAACTTTATTTACATAATAGTAGTTTAGGCCTTGGAAGTAAATTAAATGAAGAGACATTCCCTTGGAATGCAACTAGTTCAGCAACAATAACATGTAGTTCTATCCGATAGTTTTATTTCATCTTAATTCTAATGTCTTACATTCAGAGTTCAAATCGTTAACAGGAAATTATATTTTGTATAATTTATCAAATAATAAAGTGAAATTGAGAATTTTGTTGAAACTGGTGGAAAAAGTAAAAAAAATTTCCAAGACTTGGAACGATCATTGTAAATTTGCAGATTTACCTACATGGAAGGATTAAATTTCCTGATTTTAATATCTTCTAATAATTGTTAGTTGGAATCGAAGGAAACTGGAAAATTGAAATTAAAAACAGAGTTTTACTTTTAATGAGACGTACGTTTCGTTGTTTATTTTTCGACTTCCTCAGAGACTCACTATTTTGAAGTTTGAGATATGTAAATGCAGTGTATTCAACTGAACAAAGGCAATTGTAATTATTTTAATTGTTTTAATTTAATTTTCATTTTCATGTCAATTATGAACGTGTTTTAATGAAAAAAGATTGAAAAGGGATACAATGATATTTCTCATAGTTTTATCAATGATGAACAAATGAGTTACATAGTGAGCCACTGAGGAAGTCGAAAAATAAACGACGAAACGTCCGATTCATTTAAAGTATGGTAAAATTCTGATTTTAATTTTAATTTTCCTGTTTTCTGCGATTCCAACTAATAACTATAATATAAATATATAGATACGATAAAAAAAAAAAAAAAAAAAAAAAAAAATACGATAACGAAACATGTTATAATAATATTTGTAAAGAACTATTTTGTGGTTTTGTCTGCCTCTCGGCCATTCCAAATAATAAGTTTAGTAGAATTATAATCCCTTGAAATATTATTCATATTATAAATATACCTCTGTTAAATACATTTCATATTCACCTATATAAATTCATTTCACGTTTAAAATCAATATTTAATTGTGAGTTAATATATATATTAATAAAAACTTGATATTATTAAACATTTGGATTAATATTCGGTCGGTGGCCCTATTCAATTTTTAGCCAATTATGATCCAGTTGCATTGATTTCATTTGAAATAGATGACATTTAAATATTTATTAATACAAGTTCATTAAATTATATTTTTTTTAGTTTGAAAATAGATGTTAAATAATTAAATGATAAATTCTCAAAAAATAGATCTGAAATATACCTAGTATATAGGTAGACTGGGCCATACGTGTTGCGATGACCTGATTTTAATTTCAATTTTGTAGAGTTGAGCTAGGAAGCTGAAATTGTCAATTTAAATATGTAGAAAAGGACTAAAGTGTTTACCTATAAAGTAGAGTTAGATTATTAGTGTATTTATTATTTATTCCTTATCAATGGTCGATTTACAGAAAAGATGAGTATTGTGAGGAGATATCAATTAAATTAGTAGTAGTATTTTTTTTTCAATTTAAGCTGACAAATTCTTATCAAAGTTATTTAGATGACTCAACTAATAACCATTATAAATCTTTGGAACTCTTAACTACCTGTGAGTAAGGATTGAGCTATCCTTCTTATAAAGATAATTATTAAAGTTGTTATCGGGAAATAAGGACTACATTTTTTATGAAAATAATTTATATTTTATTCCCAACGTTTCATCAACTTTGTTGACTTCTTTAGGGCTCAAATAGTTATCTTCTCTGCATATTTGTCATTTTTATAATTATTCTTTCTTAGTAAACATAACAAGCCAAGAAAGAATAATTATAAAAATGACAAATATGCAGAGAAGATAACTATTTGAGCCCTGAAGAAGTCAACAAAGTTGATGAAACGTTGGCAATAAAATATAAATTATCTGCATAAAAAATATAGTCCTTATTTCCTGATAACAACTTTAATAATTTAATCGATGGACATAACTAATCAAAATAAAGATAATGTTTTCTTCATATTTAGCGGAATACTGCTGCACTAAGAGCTTAGAAATAGCATAAAGCACTTGGCACCAGCTGATACAATAACTATTCCATTACATCAAGTTCAAATAAAACAATTAAATTAAAAATAAGATATCCTGACCCAGATGGAATTTTTTTTACTTAAAACTATAAGTTATCTAGCTACTGGGTGACTTATTATGAACACAGCTTATACCATAAGTTGCAATCCTAGTTGAGTTGCTTGCATTCATTCCAGTGTAATGTCCATCCATATTGATTGATGCAGTTAGATAAAAGCTGATGGATATTTCTCTCACTCTCGGCTATTTAAACAAAGGTAGTGTCAGAGATGACCCATTATGCCACTTTAACAAACATTTTACGAATTCATCAAGCATAATTCGATTTGAATTGTAAAAGAAATTTAGATAAAAGCTTGTAAAAAAATCAAGAGTTTCTATAGTTAGAGATCAAGAAAGAGGCTGCATTTCCGACAAACATGAACGTTTTAGTTTCCTTCGAAAATCAGGTGAAGAAATTAAGAAACAAAATTTTAAAGTATATTTTAGTGATCTATTTATATATGACGGAAAATACAGAGCAAATAATACGAATAAGTATGTAATTAAAATTATGGATTTATAATCTATATAATCCCTGATAAATTAAAATGTATGCATCAAGCAGATGACAATTTCTTTGTTTCTCTTTCTAAAATATAATATATGCTCTCTAAATGGACTGTGAACACGAGAACAAAAGATCAGAAAAAAATAGTTACTTGAAGTCCTTTAGTTAAACGGAAAAGCCAAATTCCTCTATTGGATTGTTGAATAAGCATCGATTTTATCTTCTATATTTAAACATATGATAAGGCCAAAACTTTGTGTTTAGTTTTAATGGATTTTTTTATCGGTAAAATAAATTGCAAATAGTTTACAATTTTCAATGTGGATAAGTAAAGATATCAAATTTCGTCTAAATATTTTTTTAATTAAATTCCAAAGCAGAGGGGATAGCGGATTTATTTTTTATCAACCCATTCTATCATCAGTAAATTAAATTAGATACGATAATTTGAAATTGATATTCGATTTTTTTTTTCAAATTAACAAACAAGTAATTATTGAAATTCGATATACAGTATAGCTTCAGATTATCAAAAGTGATTCTAGTATTATACATCCATTCAATGTGTGTATTGGGGGGGGGGGGGGGGGTAGATTTTATTTTATTTTCAATCTATTGAATTGAGCTTCTATTTAGAATCGACGAGGCAACCACTTACGATACAGACACAATTGACAACAGGTACATTAGGTAACAACAATAGGCACACTTAAAAGAGGAAAGTAGAGTGGAAATTAAAGTTTAATTTACTAGACTAATTCGTATTTAGTATAAGGGAATTCTTAATTTATTAGAATAGAAATTAAAAGACAAAGACTACCTTTTCACGAAGTTAATATTAAAAACTCATCCGAATTTAAGAATAAAAAAAGTATTCAGAGTATTTGATTTAAAGCTCGAGATTTTAGAATGGTAAATTTACAGTATAAAACGCAATATTCATAAAAGCGGAAGTTCTTTTGAATTTGTAGGAGTAGTAAAAAAACATAATTTTCTCTTTCGGCCTTTGAGTATTTAACTAGTGTTGATAAAAGTGAGAGGAAAAGAAATATCTGTAGAAAGTAATTTTGGATAGAACAGTGCGAAAAAATGAAGAAATATCTTTATGCAAAAACTAAGTACGGGGATCGATTTAGAAAGAAGGATTCTTTTAAGTAAAATCGGAGGAAATTTTATAATGGAATAGTGAAAGAAACACAATTATATTTAATTTTGTTTTTAATCCAAGAATAGGAAGGAGGCAGAAAAATCTCATGGGGATAAATATGGCGAATGAATCAGTTCGGCACTTCTCCATTTTGACACTTAAGGGATATTGGGACTCAGTTAATTGCGAATTACGCACAAAGAAAAAATTTGAGGGATTTCATCTCATTGACTAAGAAAAGAGTGCCTAAAAAAATCTCGAATCACTAGACTGAGTAAGGATCGGGTATCTATTAGTAGCTTGAATTACATTTAGGAAGAGAATGTTTCAAGGCCTCTTTTCACCGATTTGAGCTACTATATATTCGAGATTGTGTTATATTTGTGTCTTATAAAGAGTGAGAAGTTGTGAGGCGTAAAAATGTCTGAACCTGAATAAGAAGGCGAGCTTTCTTGATGCACATTTCGCCATAGAGGAAATATGTATGTTCATTCTAAGAAAGATCAAACATGGACAGTATATGACACATCTTTAGGGTGTATGATCTAAAGAGAATGACAGGAAAATGTTTATGCTTGCGCATATTAGACCACATTGAGTCTTAGCTTAATTTGAGTTAACTCTCCTTTTTTTGATAAAGCTTAGACTGAGACTGAAGAAGCAATATTGCTACGATTATTTGTGAGCGATATAGCACTGTCATTTTTGGTAAAATAAAAACATACAACTTGAAATTTTGAAACTTACTATACCTATATATTTTTTAATTTATGACCTCTTACGGGGGGACAACATAAGGACTGTTACTAATATATCATGTTTGTAAGGAACTCTAAAAAACTAGCAGCACGAAAGTAAATAAAATAATCTTACTAGACCGATTTAATTTAAAAACTCATTATCTTGGATATAGTGTTGTTGAGATATTTCTATATTACACGTACTGCCTAGTATACCATCTTGATCTCTTGTTTAATCTCTATCTCTAACTTGTTTTGATGTAGGGTTCGATTTTCTCAGAAATAATTATGAAAACCCGTTTAGTATTAAGTTTGTTATAGTTTTTGAAATTTTATTTATATTTCACTCGTAATGGAAGTTATCATTATTGTACATAATCTTCTAAGACCTATTTACTCCGGAGGGAACCAGAATTGAAACCTGCTAGTGGACTAAGACAAAAAGAAAAACCCACAAGCCAATGATTTAAGATAGTATTATTGGTTATTGGATGCTTGGTCTGCTAAAACATGATTTCCAGGGTTTCAAGATTGAAAAGAAATAAATAAATATAATGCACTCGAAGTTTATTATAATATTTACGAAATGATTGAATTTATAGTACAATAAATAACAATATAATAAAAAATTCTCCATGAATGAAGAAAAATTTCAAAATAAAAAATATACAAATTGAAAAGATTTTCTTGCTGAGAATAGAAGAGTGGTTATTTTTAAGAGTAATTCAAGGAGAATACCCTTTGCTTGATGAGAAAAAAAAATATATACATTTTTATCCTAAAATACCTCGAGCATTTCACAAAAACACCAAACATTTTATTTAATTTTATAGGAAAAAATCTTATATAAGATTCTTGATTCTGGGAAAAATATTAATTAAATAAAATTCTTCCCTTCTTGTATTTCATTGGGGAATTGAGTTTGGCAACAAAAGATGGAGGGTGTTTTTATATTGTTTTGAGGAAAAATCAAATACAAAAAAAAAAAAAAAAATGAAATTCCCTTGGGAGTTAGAAAGATGCTTTTTCAATTTTATGAAATTAATTAAATATCTATTAAAATAATCAGCAGCAAATTAATATAATGCTAAAAATTTAATTTTTGGAGTAAATCTTCAAGTTAATTTTTGACCCATTTCTCCATATCTGGTTGACTTAAAATTATGAATAGATATACTTATTCCTGATGAAACTACATTACAATATTACATAACATTTGATTTTATCTCCCATTCTAAATTCTCATATCGAGCAGCCCCAGTAATATATTTACTACTGTGGGCAATAAATAGTAAGACTTTTTAATTTAAATTTCGCGCGGAAACCCATTCGTCGAAATATGTTTTTTTCTAGGTTGGTATGACTGTCAGTGACATCTGCGCCAAATGTCACATCAAAATAATCATTGGTGTTTAGTATACGCTTGTCTTTCTGAAGTACAAATAGTGAATTCGGCGATTTTTACAATGAGTGAAATTATTCAACAAAGAAGTTCCATTAAATTTTGTGTGCGGAATCAAATTTCTGGTGCCGAAACGTTCAGAATGTTGCAAAAGGCCTTCGATGATAATTGTATGTCGCGAGCAAGTGTTTTTGATTGTTACAAACTGTTCAAAGAGGGTCGAGAACGCTTTGACGACGAACAAGTCAAAAATCAAGGGCCTGTTGACAGTTTTCTTCGATTATCGAGGTGTGGTGCACTCCGAATTCCTTCCGACTGGCTAAACTGTCAACAAGGAATACTATTTGACTGTTATGCGTCGTTTGCGTGAAGCTATTCGTAAAAAGAGGCCGGAATTATGGGCCGACAACTCTTGGTTTTTGCACCACGATAACGCACCTTCGCATACTGCATTGATTATTCGTGAGTTTTTCGCCAAAAATTCAATCAATATCGTTCCACAACCACCGTATTCGCCTGATTTAGCTCCTTGTGACTTCTGGCTGTTCAGAAAACTCAAACGACCGCTCCGGGGAAACCGTTTTGAGTCAATTGAAGATATTAAACGTGAATCGCTACGAGCATTGAAGGCTATTCTGGAAATTGGCTTTAACAACTGTTTCGAGGATTGGAAAAAACGTTGGCGCAAGTGTATTGAGGCCGGGGGGATTACTTTGAGGGGGACGAAATAGATTTGGAAGAATAAATAAAGAATTTTAAAATTAAGACTAAAGTCTTACTATTTATTGCCCACAGTAGTAGGTATCTTTGGAAAGCCCTTAGTGAGCTAGTTAAAACTTGAGTTGAACCAGCAACAATTTAAATCCAAAATAAATCTAAGTCCTACATATATATAGCAACCATATACCATATTCTTAACTCAGGGAGGAATATAGGCGTTACGTTTCTAGAGAAGATATAGTGACACAAATTCGCAAATCCAAGGATCTAGTCTTCCCCTAGATTCTAATGGGTTATAAATAGATACGACAAGACTGTGATTGGAAAACCTGTGACAAAAGAAAGTCACGATCTTCAGAACATACCACGAAAAGTGCTGCTTAACTTCAGCGATGCAATGGGGACCAGGTTGTGAAAATATCAAAGCAGTTGACAATAATTATAAAAATCATCTTAAAAATGATATTTAAAGAAATATTAATTATTTTTAAATAAATTTTTTATAATTTTTCTAACTGATATGACAAAGAATAATTGACCTATCAATGAGAAGTGTTTTGGCCGCGCTTTATTTGAAAAAGATATTTTATCACAAGACTATTGCGGATTATGCTATTAAAGTCTGTGGAGTCTTAAATCTGGACCAGGAGAGAAAAAAAGATGTGATCCACTTAGCTACAATCCATCCGAATGTCTAGCGGGCTATACGCAAAATGACTTTGGATTGTAGCTAAGTGGATCACATCTTTTTTTCTCTCCTGGTCCAGATTTAAGACTCCACAGACTTTAATAGCATAATCCGCAATAGTCTTGTGATAAAATATCTTTTTCAAATAAAGCGCGGCCAAAACACTTCTCATTGATAGGTCAATTATTCTTTGTCATATCAGTTAGAAAAATTATAAAAAATTTATTTAAGATCATTATTTCAAGTTAGAAATATATAAGTTCAAATATTATTTTCACTCAATATTTGACAAAAATTCCCTACAGTTGATTCGTGATTGAATCAAATGTAGAAAACATTCGGTTAATTATTTTTAGAAAATCGTCAAGAGTAAAAGTCAAGATATACTTCGGTAATAAACAAGATCCAATCATCTTTTAATCTCCATATAAAACAACTAACTATGACATTTCGTTTTAGTATTTTTATTGGTTTTTGATGAACACCAATTTTGATCGGATCATACGTACACTTTTTTGAACCCATAAAATTACACGTGATTACGATACTTGCTCATCTACGTATAGTAAAGTAAAAAGCAATATCTAGAGCTCATACGGAAATTTTCAAAAGCGTGAATATATTGAAAGTGATCCAAGGGACAGAACGGGGAGACTATTACTCTTTCGAGGAAGTCTTTGCACTCCTCTCTCTTGTTATTAGATGCCAGGTAATTTGAGCCTAGCTCTCGGCGGTCTCCTGTTTTTTCCTTTCCACTGTCCTCAGTTAAGTGCTCCTTTAAAATTCGATATGTTACCTCCCTTTTATCGCCGCACCGCTTCGTTAGAAATAAGAAACACTCTATTAAAAGTTTATATTTCACATTATATTTCACATTGAGATAAAATGCAAAATCGGACCAAACAATTCGCTTTTATTATCTCCTCGAAAATGGATTTGCATTAAGCTCCAATTAGTCCCCTCACCACGACCCTCTCCATTTCTATGTTATCAATTAGATCAGAGTAGAGCATTTATTAAATAAAGCAATTAGGTCCTCTCAAGTAGGTCTGTTTAAGAATGCTCCTCTTTAATTGGCATTAATTTTATAAACCCTTCTACAATTAAGGGCAATCATATGAGATGGTTATCCCCACCTCTTCTTACTTACTCTTGGAATTCACCCTTAATGAAGTTCTCTCTAGGGAAGAGAATGCAGTTAAATATTCTATTCAAACGGCGAATAAAGGAGAGAGAAATTTTCTAATTCCAAAAGAAGAAAAGAAATATATTCTTGTTCGGACAAGTATTTCAATCATATTTTTCCCTCTATTCTAGTCAATGAACCTGGTTTCTTGAAATATAAAAATATTTCTAGAAAAAACAGACATTCTGTTGAATTTATAACCTCATTTTTTTCAAAGTCGGTCAAAAAAGAATCTTATGATTGATTTTACTAGCTTTTAATTAACTTGGTTTTTAAAGATTAGTCCTTTATTGAGTAGTTGTTATATACGAAAACATTGTTTGCACTAAATGCGCTCGCCATCAGTTTTATGGGGGGGGGGGGGGGGGGAGTGTTCATCGAGAGCCAACAGATGTCAAGGGATAAATAGAATTATTACCGTTAGTAATTGGTAACACTAGTTATAACACGGGAGCAAGTTATTACAATAATAAATTAATCAGTGAAAGTATATTTTTTGTTTAGACCAAAAAATGATAGCCCTAAGATTGTTTACTCTCCATTTGACTTAGTCCCCGAATTCAATCCTGATTAGATCTTGATATAAATGAGTTTACGGAACCGGTTACCATGGCCCGCCCGAGCGTGACATTTTTAAGGAGGTATTTTAGAAAAAAAGGGTGAAGGGTGACCAACTTTTTTCACTTCATAAAAAAAAACACATTCAATAACTAATAGAGGCCCGCTTCAGATTTTGGGTCCCGGGCCCGAATATTGTAGTAAATCTCAAAATGTAGTTTTTATGAAGGGGAGAACGTGCTATTTGAATGCATACCCTACCTCTACCAGGCGGCATTGAATCTCTATCAATGCACAAAAATCATTTTTTTTCTTTGCCAAAATTTTTATTCTTTGCACAGAAATGATTTAACATTATAAAAAAGTATTGTATTGGATTGGAATTGAAATAATTTGAGCGCATTTAACCTGAACAAAACTCGTTTGGCCCCGGAGCGAGTCCGAATTAGAAGTTTGGGTGTAAACTTAGGCAATTGAAGCGCCTAAACACTTAAATAAAATTTTATTTTGTAAATACTATATATAGATAAAATATTTATCTTATTATTAAATATTGTACTAATAAAATATAAATAATTATTTTTTATTTTATTTTAGGGGTATTTGGTGAGAAATGAAATGGCCTAATTTTATTATGGTCTTTCCATCTAAGAATGGCTTGCCACCACCGGAAAGCACCAACCCCGATTATAATATTCGGAACTTTTTTTTAAGAAATCCCGAACAAATTTCTAGATTTCGGGTTTTCCGATATTCACCTCTCTTATGGATTTCGGCATTTTTTCTATCAATTGGATTAATTACCACTAGTCCTCAACTGAAGAGTGGAATAAGGAAATTAACAAAAAACACAGACCTAATTCTAGAACGTTTCATTCCCGATGATGGAGAATAAGAGACGGAAGATGAAGAAGATTATATCATTACAAAAACCGAAACAGATTTACTATAATCGTAAAATGTAATTTAAGACTACTACAATATAAAATTATATAAAAAAAAAAAATATAACTTAAAGTTCATCGTCATGCTAGATAAATTATTTCTAATGAAAAAGCTGAATATGCAATTTTACAAAGAAAGTTATTAACTAAAGATTTAAAGTTAAATAAGTAATTGAATAGAAAGATGAAAGAGCAGTCCATTTGAAAATTGTATATTATATCATACTATTAAATAATATCATTTATTTAAATTTTATTTTGAAAAAAAACGTGAGGTTGCCTAGAATCCGATTTAAATATTTATGTATAAACATTCCTTTTCCTAATCCTCAACGCCATTAATCAGAATTCTTCGTGGTCTGCAAAAGTCATCCTCTAATGACTTTTCCCTAAATCTTTCAACGTCGTTCCATTTCCGGCTAAAAATACTATTGATTTGATGCCTTTACCAACTTTCATCTCGATTCATAACTAATTTTAAAAGAAGTTCAAATGAAAGTAGAAGTAGGACGGCATCACACTTTCTGTAAACATCCATCGATTAACCTTCTTCCTCATTTTTTATTAAATGGGGTCGATCCGTCCCGTCCTACTCCACCTATTCAAATTTATTTTGATTCTTCATTTTGACAGTCAATTAAATTTTGTATTCTTTCTCTCTGTATAGATTTTGCTATTATGATCCCTGACAGGAATAATAAGTTAATTGAAAAGATATTGTTTTGTCGAAAGTAGCAGAGTTTTTGATTCATTAAGCGAAATCAATGCGTTTGTCCTCTGATTGTTGCAAATAAACATATTGGCAAGGTGCGGAGTGCTTGGTGGACTGAATCGATCGCAGCGATCGTGGTGGTCAAATTTTCGTTAAATCATGCTCACGTTCAGGGTAAACAAATAAAAAGTAATATTAAAAATGGTGCATAATAGTTGATGTGTAGTTAATTGTAAAAATACAGGCAGAAATAGTGACTGAAAATTTTATGCATTTCCAATTGCTAGTTGGAAATTAGAAAAACGGAAAAAATGGATAAATGCAGATAAGATGAAAAAGTAAGTAGCGCATAACATAACTTAGTAGCATGTGTACTCTGACTGATGTGAATGGTTGGAAATCCTTTTGGAGTAATGTTATGATTATTAATTTGAATGATTGAATTTGGTAAGTGTCGATTTTTAATAAAAAAAATTTTTTTTAGTGTTGGCGGCTAATATCATAGGGAGCTACAGTACAGACGTTTGTCTAATTACTTTAGATTTTATTAGATAACTTTTGCCACATTGTCTAAATTCTTTGACATCTCTGACATGACCAGCCGTGACTAATGATTTGCCTTTATTCATTGTTTGAGGTTGAAATAATATCTTGTGAGATACTGCCTCAAACCCTGTTTGAATTATGACATTCATCGTTGCCCAAAAATTATTAAAATTTACCAATAATAATTTAAAAATTTTAAATCCAAGGATAATAAAAGAACAATTTATAAATTGAAAATAAATTATTATTTAAAAAATTCAGTTGACTATGCTGAATTTTATTTTTATTTTTAATTATTACATATTATTTCATGTTATTACAACCATCATTTGCATTGGTATCGCCGGATAAGCTTATTCCAATAATAAACTTTACTACTTATTAACACTTTTCAATATCTTTAATTGACTACCGGTATTGCACTTTTCCTTTGAGGTTCTTAAAAATGTTTTATATTATTTATTAATGGAAAATAAATTAATTTTATAAACATTTATCTCCTCTTTCACGGCTCTAGAGCATGATTTAATGCAGCCGTCAGATGTCGTTTTCGTCGCGCACCCTGCCAATAAGAATTCGTTTGTTATTACCAGCTTGCTATTACGACAAAGCGAATTTTATTTACATTCAATCGGATAATTGAACCCATGAAAAATAACAGTTAAAATATTTATAATTTACATTGAAGGCTGATCATAAAGATCAAACCTTCGAAACTATAATCTCTAACAAATAATTATTTCTTTCATACAATCCATTAAACGTCAGTCCTCCATTGAGGAACCCTAAGACAGAAAACTCGGGGATACAGTAGGGCAGACAATTCTTGACCGATTCTTCTGCGACCAATCAAAGGGATCAATAAATATGTGTTAAGATATATAATTTTTAAATAATAAATTGGTTGTGTATCAACCAAAACAAAAGTTTAATTAGACACTTTTTCTATTAATGAAAAAAGAGATTAACTCCTTCCTGTCGATTTTCATGATTTCCAATAATAAATGGAGGCAATATTTAATGGATGATCGCTGCACTCAGTTATTAAACTTCTTCCGCGGCAGGAAATGATCAAATGATACACTTTTCTCCCTAATTTCACCAGAGGTATTAAACTTTAAATACACTTTTAATTAAATATTATCATAAGAAATAAAAACTTTGCAATTTTATAAAAATATTCGAGTGTATAAAATTTATGAAACGCGGACAAAAACTATGTTCAATCATGAAAAAACTTCTATCTGTCTGGGAAGTTCATAAAAAGTTCGTTCTTTAAGAAAAATATTTATATTTTCGAAACGTAAAGCTGATTAAATTTTGAGCTTTTTAGATTAAGAGTTTTGTGTTGAGAGGCAAAGAAAATATAGATATAATCTCTGGAAGATTTTCAAGAGTCGCTATGAAAAAAGATTTCAAGAATGATTTGTGAATAGACTAATAGACAGGATCTCTCTGGTCTATCAATAAGCGTTTCCGCTTTTTCCCTATTTTATAGATATCATATCATGGCACATGCTCTGAAAAGTTAAAATTAAATTCACCCCTTAACTCATGTTTTCGACTAGCACCCAATTCACTAACTCCCACCACCCCTTTGTGATTAAATTGGAATTGTGCCTAAGAGCTTCATTCGCCAATAATTTAATCTCCAAGAAACTAGGATTCTCTCCAGACCTCATTTCCGGCGCTTATAATGTTGAAATCTTTAAAACCCGGGTGCACAGACACCAAGTCTCCACCCTTTTGCTTGATTACTTTCTCCTTTCTTCAGTAATGCAATATAAAAAAATTATATATAAATTAATTACTAGGGAAGTTGTCTGGCCGCCTGGGTAAGCGTACCAAAGTTTTCATTTACAAAATATAGGTCTTGGTTAACCACCATTTTTACTCAAAATAATCACTCCTTAAATTTCTTCTATCAAAATGAAAAATATAAATAAATAACTTAAGTGTAATTAGATAACGTCCATAAATTACGTTACAAGAATTTCAAGATTTTTATACCCCCCCCCCCCCTTGTGTTACATTCTGTCACATTTTCATTGAGCACCCCTGCATTGTGACGTCACACATATATTCATAACCTATAATTTAATAATTGTAGAAGTTTTTTTATAATTTAAACTCAACTAAAGGCATTTAATATATTTTAAGTTCAATTTTATTTTTATTCAAATCATTTATCACATTATTCATTATTATTGAAATATAAATAAATTTTTATTATTAATAAAAAAATATATTATTTTTCTTGAATCCATGGACAAGCACACCAATCCTTTAAATTTTCAATTACTGTCATGCCACATTCTTTATAATTATAATCTATAGGTATCATTTGGAATGAGTCTATAGTCAATTTCTTTTTCATCGATCCACATAGCATTTTCCTCTTCATGTAATAAACATAAAAGTTGTTTGGGGCGTTAGCTGCGATTCTTTGGGGACCAAGTTTTTCAATTTTATTTTTGTGACATCACCATTTTTAAAAACCCCGGACCCCTGTTACTTTTTGTCTTGATGCCCCTCCCCCCTTCCTGTGTGACATAATTTATGGACAGCCCCTTAAGGATTTTACTATTTTTTTAGTTATTTCATTTTCATTAAAATATAATTATTTATGCCGCTTTTTCAGATTGATTATAAAATTACTAAAAAATAAATAGTAGGATATAGTAAAACATTTCGAGTTGAGAGAAGGGGAGGCTACCACCTGGCCCCTCTCCTGAATATTTTACCACTGCTCGAAGCCCCTAAAAACATAGTAAATTGGATATTGGATTGTATCTAACTTTCTGAGACTTGGGTCGAGATCCCGGCTTCTTTCCTTCTACTCTGTTCTTTTCACGATGGAGGGGCCATCTCATACAGGCCTTTAGGGGATAAACCTTCTCGTGTATCTCCTTCTCACATCAATATCATTAAAAAAAATAAAAATTAAAAAAAAAATGCAGCCCATGTCCCTTAATTTTAAGCATCGTTTGATTTAATTCTCCATGGCTAGAGATGATAATAATCGTAGCAGAGAAGAATTGCCACTCACCAATCATGAGTAGGCTGACGGTCAGATGCTCTCTTCCGGAAGCCTTCATGGCTCCGAGGACAGTTCCGACCACTGCACAGCAAACGCCCACGAAGGCGATGAGCACAATGAACCACCGAACACTAAGTGCCTGCGTCATAATGTTCGCGAGGCCACAGCACGATTTGGGTCTGGTAGGTGAACCCGAGACCATCGTTGGCGGAGGAGGTCCCATTCCTCCTCCAGGACCTCCAGGAAGACCCGTCGCTCCCGGACATACATCGATAGGAGCTCCGAGGACTGGTGCACTTCTGGAAGAAACAAAAACAAAATAAAATTATTAGTTTCAACTACTTGATCCACACACATAATTCTTGATTAGAAAAGATAATAAATCACTCTAGTCATTAAATTTTGTGAACTTGGAAAATGTATAACTTCGAACCTAGCAAAATAGTAGTTAATTGGTCTTTTTTAGTATTGGTACCATGAGCGAATTGTATAGCTAGATAAGATTAGTTAAACTATGGTTGATTAATTTTTCTACTAGTACGACGAAAATTATTGTATGGAGATTTTTTCATAGTCTCAAAATTTAAAAGTGAAGAAGAAGGGATTGTTTTAAGATTGACTATCATCATCAGTCTCTTTGCCTAATGGCTAGAGCAGTGTTTCTCAACCTTTTTTGTTGACGGAACATAAAACTATCTGGAATCAGTTGCGCCACACCTAAATATAAAAAAAAAAAAAAAAGAAATAATTACAAATACTATTTCAAAGTTACAAAACCCATCCAATTTAATTATTTAATTATTGGTCACATATTGACAATCTCTCGCGGCTTCCAGGCTGAGAAACACTGGCTTAGAGAGCCCAATATATAAACAGTTCTCCGCATTGAAAATATATATAAAAATTTTGCTAAAGAACAAACTTTCTAAGGCGATTTCTTTTTATGAATTTAATTTTTCTATTGAATGATAAAAATGAAGAAAAAAGTAAAACTTTTTCACGACCCAGTTCGCTCGCCAGTTAGAACAAGTATTTTTTGTCACATTTTTGTCTGGATTTTATTGAAGTTCAATTAAATATTTGCTCTCTCTATAACGAGTATATTTGATCCAAGAGCAAAAGGCCATTCCTAGAATAATAGAAATTAAAAATTAAATTTTTAATAGTCTGAACAGGTCTTGAATTGTATTTGTGGCACCCTTGCATTTCCTTCGCTTTAAAGGAAGAAGTAAGATAATTCTATCCACACCCTTTTTAGTTATTTTCCTCGATCGGATTCTAATGAAAAAATCGTCCCCGCACATTTATTAATTAAGAAAAAAAGTGAAAAATTTTCCAAGACCGTACTAATTAATCAAATAAACTTAAATATAAATTGTTTATTTATGCCTATATTATGACTTCGCATTAAAATCTCAATAAATTTTTTTCTTTTTACATTTTTGAACCGGAACTCTTAAAGCTAGACGCTAGAGTATCATAGATCATTTTGAAAATAACCTTTATGAGAAAATAGTTCCTCTTCTAAAATAAGGCTCAAGAATTTGGAGCTGCTCAATTTACGATGGTATGTAGCATTTAAATTAAATCTCAGCAAATGAAATAAAGCTTAGATGAATGATTGAATGATTTTCGGTAAAGAAATTGTAAAAAAAATTCTAATTTCCCAAAGTACCAAATCAAAACGATTGATGTGATTAGTCAATTCGTTTCCCCTATACTTTCTAAGGGTTAGAATTCCTTTCTTGTACATTTTTTCGTATCTTTTCAATCAAATCAAAGTCCCCAAATACTTTGGTCTCATATCTAAATGTTAAATTTTCCTGAAATTAGATTAGCCTTATTTTTTTTAATTCTAAATTTTATACGTATTATACTATTTACATATATCACAAATACCTAAATCTAATTTTGCACCTGAAAAAAATCATGTGATATAATTTCTGATTATCAACATTCCAAATAACATACCAGTAGAAATTACCCGGCTATCTCTAAATGGTTTTATATTTGAAAAATTTGAAATGTTAAAAATAGATATATTTTTTAATTATTTAATCAACATTTAATGCGAGTTCGTTCTCTTTTTTATTTATAATCATAAATACTTGCAACAACTCTCAATTTCAAATTGAAATCTCAAGAGAAAACAAACCTTGTACCATAAGTAGAGATGCTAAAGCTAGCTTGCGTTCAAAGAATAACTTGAGTTCAACTCTTAAATGAGGTTTTGGATGTCCGCATTATTTTTATCAAAATAAGCTGACGTGTTCTGATGTGACCATCCACTTGACTTTACCATACAACCTTGACCCTAAAATTATTTTTAATTATGTAGGGGGGGGGGGGTAGTTTTTGCATTTTTAGACTTCTCGGGTCCCACTGATTATGTATACAAAATTTGGTTGAGTTTGGTACAAGAGCCTATATTTTTAATTTTTAACCCCCCTCCACCCACCTTAATTTTGGGTCGCTATGCACCAAAATCTAATCAGCTCTTAATATCAATGGGCCAAAACTACGTGTGAAATTTGGTTTCGATATTCACACCAGTTTTTGAGATAGCTCGTCCACAAAAATTTGATAACGCACAGACTAACGGGTGGACGGACAGACTAACAGACATTTTAACAAAACAATTATTATCTCGAAAAATATAATTTTTTCGATGTTCACTTTTTAAAGCTTTTTTGTAGAGCAAAATGCCATGGTTTCGCTTAATTTTTCTAATCAAAATAGTTTCAGCCGTTTTTGAGATATTTCGAAAAAAAGAAGGAAAAAACCCACTTTTTTCATGCACGATTACAATACTTGACCATACCCTATATGCTAAAGTAAAAATAATTCAAACTACTTAAAAAATTATCAGTCTTGATTATTTATAATATAAACATAAATGGGGATCCTTACAACCACCAAACTTGAAACCAATACAATCGACTCTCGACAATTCGAACCTCGATAATTCGAACTTTTCAGCTGTTAGCACTTCGGTAAATCGAAAAAATGCTGTGTATTGTGATAGGCCCGATAACTCGAAATCTTTTTCGTAACAAGAGGGTGAGAACGTTCTATAATTCGAACTAGGCCACTTCCCTTCTTTATAATTCGAATTTTTCCTAGCAAAAAACTATTCTTAATTTTTTTAATTAGGTATGTTATTATCTATTGAAATGTTAATACATATTTAATTTTTTGTTCTTTTTTGCCGTTTTCATTATTTTTACTTTTTTATTTGAGGCTATATATAAAATGTAAGTTCATCCATATTTTCAAAAATATAATAAAAACTTAATAATTCAATTTTTTTTCTTTCCTCTTGATAATTCAAACGTCATGATAATTCGAATTTTTCTTGTAGTCCCTTGAATTTCGAATTATCGAGAGTCTACTGTATATCCAGAAAATTAATAATTACTTTAATCAAAATGAATAAATCAATCAAAATTAGTGATAACTTATTTTAACAAGTTTTTTAGAATTTTTTCAAGAGTTAGGCCTTCCATAGTCTTGCACGGCGCGGTTTCGCGACTTGCCACTGTGGGTGGCTTTACGGAAATAAGGAGTGACAACTTATTTTAGTCTAAATATTTATTTATTAATGAAATTGAAGTGATAAATTCCAAACCTGCTTTAAGTGAAGTCTACATCTATATATATAAAATTAAGGTTTTGTCTGTACATTGGTCCAAATCACGCCAAATTTTGGTGCACACGTTTCAAGCAAAGTTATGAACAAAAACAGCCTCAACAAAATTCCTGTCTGTCTGTCTGTCGTATGTTTCCGTCGTTTCCGAAAAGTTGCTCACGATTCACGTAAAAACGGCTGAAGGGATTATTATGAAATTTCATATTTAAATCAGATGTCTTCTAACTTACGATTTTAGCTATATAATGTTTTGATATTTTGACCCCAAAAGGGAGTTTGGTGGGCGCACTTATGAAAATTATCAAATAACTCCTAAACTAGTAACTCTACGGTACATTTTATTATGAGAAAAGTTGTAGGGGATGTGATTTCTGACAACTTTTGTTTATGTGCAGCTTATTATTATATAATTATATACTATGACGTTCCTAAATTCAAAAATATCGAAGAAATTAAGAAAATTGTTTGTTATAAGTTATAAGGGAAATGAACAGAAGGGTTTATGGAAAAAAGCCTGGCAAAAATTTTGATGATCCAAAGTCAGATTTAAAACTTCCAAAAAAAGGAGCTTGATTTTCACGTATGTGTGATTAAAGATGATTGATGAGAACAAAACCAGATGCTGTAAAGAAGAGAAGTCCTCCGGCAGAATTAAGATAAAAATATGAAACCTCAAAAGAACAAAATGAATAAAATTGAAGTTCTTAACAGGAATCAAGAGGGCGCCCTCCTCCCCAAAACGAATTTAACAACTTATCCAAACTTTATAATCTATTTTCGAGCATTTCCTTTTATTAATTTCTCAATTAATGAAATTAAATTCTTCTGCTAATTACCTCCAATGCATATTTCAAACTTTCTACTTTTTTACTTTCTTTCCCCTAAGCGAATAGAATGTAAAATTATTGGAATGACCTAAAGAATTATTCGTTGTCAAATGCCTACCTTCACAGGCTTTAACTGCCCTCCCTCGATGATTAATAGATTTTAAAGATATAGGGAAAAAACTTTTAAAGAGTTAACTCGTAGATTATAAATCATCTATAAAGTACATTTTTTTTAAAAAGAGATTTAAATTGAAAGCCAATTAGAGACATTGTTAAAGCATTTAAAGACTTTATAAGTATTCATTTATTTATTCATGATGGTTTCTTTGGTATAGTTTTATTAATAAAGCATAACGTAGATATTGAAACTATATACTTTATATTAAAAATATTTTGATAGTTTTAATAAACTAAAGTTTTCATTTATAATTCATTGTTAAAAACCTGATTAATAATGTAGAATGTATACATGTTTAGTCTAGTGAAAATCTTCTATTCTTGGTCTTCCTCTTCTATTTTTCTATTTCCATCCGCAGAATATCTATCATCAATCCTCCGAATTTCAACTTGTGCCCTATTACACTTCTTCTTCTTCTTCGAGTGCCGTACCCGAAACGGGTGTCGGCTCCTCTCCACATATACCTGTGCTGAGTGTGTTTAGTTGTTTTTACACAGATATACGGGACCTACTTTTTAACGCCGGTTCCGAACTGCTAATTTGGAGAGGTTACTAGGCAATTATACTCTTGGAAGTTTGCAATTACTTTCCAAGAGGAGGCGACTGCAAATATCTATCTGCCGAGACTCGGTCTCGAACCAGCAATCTTCGAGTCAGAGGGCCAACACTCTACCCACTGACCCACAGTCGCCTCCCTATTACACTACTCGACAAAAATTAAACAAAAATTTACCCCTTAAACCTAACAATGGATTCCAGTAGAGTTTTTTACGATGATTATTATGTAATTTCCTGATTTTTTACAGCAAGTCTGAATTTTGAGATATTATCGGTCAAAATTAGGAAAAAGGCCATTTTGACCTATTTTCAAGTCACATTAAATATTAAACAGCAATATTTGAATTCAAAATATTTTGTTAACGTAATAGAAAACAGTTTCCTCTTTAATTTTCAAATTATCAATTGTTTTTAGCTCCGCTAGAACTCGAGTTATAACTAAAAGACTAAGACCATATGTATTTATGTATGTTTTTTATCCATTATAATCACGTAGTTTTAGTCTTTTAGTTATAACTCGAGTTCTAATTGAGCTACAAACAAGTGGTAATTTGAAATTCAAAGAGGAACCTGATTTTTATTACGTCAACAAAATATTTTGATTTCAAATATTGTTGCTTAATATCTAATGGGACTCGAAAATAAGTCAAAATGGCCTTTTTCGTCGTTTTGACCGATAATATCTCAAAATTCTGGCGTGTTATAAAAAATCGGGAAATTATAATTAGCATATAAATCTCTACTGGAATCCATTGTTAGGTTTAAGGTTAAAATTTTTGTTGATCAGTGTTATCTGTGTTCTTCTCTTCCTCAGGGTTTTCCATAAAGTTGTTTTTACTCTAATCTAATAATTCTCTGACCGTAAGTCTAGAAGTAATTCAGAAACAGGATAAAAACTAATATACAAACCGACTCTTATCACCTCCCTCAGCTCGCTGGCCCATCGAAGAAGCGTTCGCGCGCTTTCCCTATTTTATAGTTGTTAGAACATGAATTAAAATCAATAATTTCCCTTTATTTCTAAAGCCTGCTTCACTAGTAGATAGCGATTAGTCAATTCCGACAACCTCTTTGCGACTGGAAAAGGGCCGAACCAATACGTTGGTCCCTAGATTTTAACGAACTGGAACTCTCTCCCAACCACCTCCTTTCCTGTCACTTATACTCTTTAAACCTTCAAAAGTCACTTCTAATTCTTTCTTGAGTGATATAAGGGTTTTTCGAGATCTATAGAGACTGCATTTTTCTGGTGTATCTCTTCTTGCATTCAATCACATTAAAACAAAATATTATTGAAAACTTTATTTGTAATTATATCCACCCATTAAATCTTCAACCATTTTATGTACAATTTCAGAGACCACCTGTCTTCTCTCAGCATTTAATAATCGTTCACGTTCTGAATCGTCTAGTCGCGATAAGTAGACTTTTGCAGAGATATTTACCATGTCATTATCAAAACAGATTTTATACTACTACCAGTCTGCAGAAAAAAAATTGTTTACCAGTAGCAGACATTTGTTTTCACAGATATAACCGCCTACAAAAACCAAGTGGGTGGTACTTTAAGTTAATTATGCTTGGCCTTGCTAAAACTATCGATATTAATACCAGTCTTATTATACCATTTTTTTGTCTGTGGCAAGTGTGACAAAGCCTTATAAAATATTTATATTAATAAACTTGCTTCAATTCTAAAAAGAAGGCAGCTATTTAGGCCAAATGCTTTGGAAAAATAAATTTTATTTTTCCAATTTAGTACATTTTAATAAAAGTTTATACCAATATATAATATAATTTTTTAATTGTGTTTTTACATTTATTCTGCCTAAAATTAGAGTGCTACGTATAGACACTAGACAGCTTCTAAGTTGGCACCCGAGCAACGTTCTGCTTCCCCAGAACAGCAAAAAGCCTACATACAAGGCGAACTAACAAAATGGGATATTTCCCACGGTCAGCAAAATCTATAGAATCTTTTAAGACTTAAACCGATATAAGAGGAATTGTTAACGTTGATGTCAAGTTTCATATATTTTTAATTTAACATATAAATATATTCTCAATATCATGTAATGATACAGGACAGGGGTGTCCAACCTTTTGGCTTACATGGGCCACATTTGAAAAAAATAATAATTTTTAAATATTCGAAACTTCATTATTTATTTTATTTTACATAGTTGACCTTATAATTTTGCTTTTAGTGAATTTTATTCTTGGAAAAAGCTTCACTTATTGTACAAATGTACATTCATATTTCGAAAAAGGGAATAAATATATCTCTAAATTTAAATCTCATTGTTTTAAAGAAGTTTTTTATGTTGGGCCGCACTCATTGCAGTGCTGGGCCACGGATTGGTCATCCCTGATATAGGATATAACATGAAGTATTGCAAACGCCTGCATGGTTTGTTGAACATTTTGATCTATGTATTACTTCTATGTATGTAACTTAGTATAATTCTGTAGAAAATCCATACTTCAAGTTAATAAATAACTTAAGATTAATATGTAGGTATTATATATTAACAGTATAAGAAGAAATCAATGAAATTGTTCTCTGCTTCACTCATGTAATTATAAACCTATACCAGTATATAAATAGTAGTAGTATATAAATGGATATATATATATATATTATTTAAAAACTATTTAGGAAAATAGTTTTGAAGGTTTGACTTTCATTATTTGTATTTCTAATTAGAAATGTTCTATATGTTATTTCTCATGAGTTCAAATGCCCGACCGGATGTAGGTAAATTTGTTTTGTTATAGGAGTAAGCTCATAATCTTGAAAATGAATTATTCATTTTCAAGAATCAACAACTCTGCTACTCTCGGCTCTGTTTTTGAGCATTTTCTATGTAGAAATATACACATTAGCGAAATGAAGTATTTCTTATACACGAGTATATTTAAGCCTACCTATTTAAGTTTTCCATTACCAATTTGAATTTTTGAATCGATAAACTTAATCATATTTAAAATATGATATGAAAAAGTTTCCTATAAGGTAAATTTGATTTTCAATTTACAAATTGAATATTAAAATCATATATTTTAAATTAAATGCTAACGCAATCGGAAACCACTTGCACGAGAAGGAAGAGGGATTAAAGAATTTCGTGTACAGGTATTTTGACTCAGTTGAGAGAAACATTCTCAAAAAAGATTGGCATTAAAAAAGCAAGAAAAAAGATGTTCTCCCAACAATAGGAGAATTTCTATTATAGAATGCGTTTTGGAATATGGTATGTAGTTTGATTCTCGCTTTATCTTATACTTTATAAAATATAATCTCAACAAAAACACTTGTGTAAAAAAAAGGCCAAGTTCGATTAATAAAATCCGTTTGCCAAAAAAAGTAGTGAGATCTAATGTGCTGCCAAGTTCAACATCATCAATTTATTAAATGAGTCGAGAATATATTAGTAATTTCAATTAAAACGCATGTTTTTCATTTCACATGTCCCTCTATATTTTTTAATGATTTCACATTTTTAGTTGAAATTATTTTTTTTAAACTTGGCTTTTACGCATTAAATTATTATTATTATTGTTTGATAGGGCCTCCACCACTCCCCTCTTATTAAGATCCCATGATATGGTAACTAGTAATTCGTGACATACATAATAATGCGTAAAAGCCAAGTTTTATGAAAATAATTTCAACTAAAAACGTGAAATCAATAAAAAATATAGAGGGACATGTGAAATGAAAAACATGCGTTTTAATTGAAGTTACTAATATATTCTCGACTCATTTAATAAATTGATGATGTTGAACTTGGCAGCACATTAGATCTCACTACTTTTTTTGGCAAACGGATTTTATTAATCGAACTTGGCCTTTTTTTTACACAAGTGTTTTTGTTGAGATTTCACTTCTTTTTGTAAGTTGGATTTATCCTATAAATTTAACCCCTTCATTTCGGGCCCTGAAGAAGGACAAGTTTCGATTTTTCAATTTCGTCCTTTATTAATGTGTCAACCTGTACCAGTATGCCAAATTTCAGCATTCTAGGTTCATTGAATTTTTAGTTTATGTTAATTAAGCCTATAACTTTCACCCCTTCATTTCGGGCCTTGAAGAAGGAAAAGTTTCGGAGTTTCAATTTCCTCCTTTATTAATGTGTCAAGCTATACCAGTATGCCAAATTTCAGCATTCTAGGTTCATTGAATTTTTAGTATATGTTAATTAAGTCTATAACTTTCACCCCTTCATTTTAGGTCCTGAAGAAGGGAAAGTTTCGATTTTTCCCATTAATTGTACCCCAAACTCTACCTGCCTGCCAAATTTCAGCATTCTAGGGTTAGCGGAAGTACTCTAGAATTTTGATGAGTGAGTCAGTCAGTGAGTGAGTGACGAAACAGCCTATATTTGGCTTCTTGTAACTTGGATGGTATAAACAGTAGAAATATGAAATTTTGTAATTTAGTTAAGCTTATGGACCAGTATTCTGGAAAAAAATTTCAGCCATGTAGACGTTTCCATTACGAAGTTACAGAGGCGTCAAAATGGCCTGAAATGTTTCCTGTAAAGGGTAGTCTGGCAGTGCACACATCCGCGCTGGAATCGAACTTGGCTGGGGCACTACCGTGCCCCCAGATAATTTAATTCATAATAATTAATAGTTCGAAAAAAAATCATTTAATAATATATTCAATATAAATACAAAAAACAAAATTAAATTTGAAAATCGGGAGACGTTACTTTTTTCTTTAGAGTAAACCAATCATAATATATGGTTCAGCGGTCTATCCAGAAAAAAGAGAACCCTGACTAACCCTTTCTAAAAACTACTCTCTTTGGACATAGGGGCGGGGTCCTTGAAACATACTAAAATTAAAGATTAAGGAGGTTCTTTCGCGACAATCCACGCCAAAAGTTTTAGCCTCGTAACCACTCTTTAAATATGAAAGGAACTAAAATTTTAGAGTATTTTTTTTACCTGACCGTCCACTCACTCACACTACGAAATCTCTATATAGATACACACATACTTGCCGGTCGTTTCCAAGCCATTGTGCTTATTATCCCCTCCACTAAAAATAGTCGCCCAAATATGATTTTTTTTTGTTATTTATCAAAACTACGTGGTAAGTAATTTCAATTTTTTTTAAGTTACTCCGAATATATAATTCTAACAAATTAGTCTTTCATCACGATAGTGATAGTCCTTCAATGAAAAAAAACTAAATAATTATCATATCCCCACCCTTTCCCTATCTACTCTATATTAAAAATGTCATTTTTAATTGCATTTATTTCATATTTGGTGTAGTAAATCGTCTTCAAATTTTAACAGTATGTGTATTATGCTTTTAATGACTTATATTCCTAGTTTCAAAGACTTCTTGAATTTTTGAATTTGTGAAAGAACTACCTTAATGACTAAAATTCCAATTTTTCCAAGAAAACAACATTTTCATTAGTACCTACCTACTTATATAAACCTTCGTTTTATATGTTAACAAGCTGCGAGGCCAGCCTTCGGCGGACTTTTTGCTATGGAAGGCTTAAACTATTAGCTCCAGTAGTTAAGGAAAAATATTAATGTGATTTTTTTTATTTTTATTTTTACACTACTTGAAAGTTAGAATTTTTTAAAAAGAAAGCTTGCTTAGCAATCATTTGTGTCTTAAAAGTACCCTCCATACAAAATTTCAAGTCAGTTCTTGCGAAATTGTGATATCTTAAAATGAAACCGTATTTTTCAAAATTCTTTATTTATTTATTTATTATTGAACAATGCTCTGAGGTAGAGCAGATACAAAAGGAAATCCAAAACAATTGAGAATAGGTAGATATATGAGCTCTCTCAATATATGATCTGTAACAAAGCCAACACCTCCCAACTCAAAGAGCACCCCAGAATCATCTCCAGAAGGTGAATCAACCAGTAACACAGTCTTTTAGAGAGAAAATATGTGAACTAAAACGTCAACTGCTTTCGTTTCAGGCGGATTCAAATAGTGAATCGAAAAGTCACAAAGCCTAATCGCAGCTATTTATTATTATTTTCTATATACAAACGCCTTCCACCCGATCGCGAACCCAAAGGTCTAAGATAATTTTCTTCTTCACTCCAGGGCGCAACCACAATGAGGCCGTGTCGAAAGACAATTTTTAAATTAAATTAAGGAACGAAGAAAAGATTTTTATATTATAGACAAAAAGGATCAGCCAAGAGGATAAGAGCTAAACCTCTTATAAAGGCATCGCAGCGCAAATGCGAAGATTCCGGGTTCGAATCCCGGCTGATCCTTTTTGTCTATAATATAAAAATATTTTCGTCGTTCCCTAATTTAATTATTATTTTCCTTTGAAAACCTCAAATGTAATTAAAAATGTTAGTGTCTAGACGTCTAAAATTATTATTGGATATTCAAAATATTATTTCTTAATATTGAAATAGTGCTAACATAATCTGCAGCATGAGAGACAGGAAGACACAAAAGCTGGTGGTTCTGTTATGGAAGCCCATTTAGTTAGAAGTGGAATCATATCATTGGAAATAATTCTCTTTTGGTAGGATTACGCGATTACGGGGAATATTCGAATAATATTTCTGAATGTGCGAAATGGAGTAATGATTTCACTGAAAGGGAATTCTATATATCTCCATCGTTTGCCAAAACTAAAAATGAGTTTCATTCATAAAAAATTTGAATAAATATCAAAGTAAGTATATTATAATCTTTTAGGTAGAGAAGAAGGAAATGCAATAACGAATATAATAAAAAACATTTCATTTCTAGATCAAATATATTATTTTATTTTTAGGGGTGAAAAACACTTATTTCATTTCTAGACCAAATATATTATTTTATTTCTAGGGGTGAATAAACACTGATTTATTCTTTCGATAGAAATATTTAATTCCTTATTTCTATAAAACACAACATTAGTTTTACTTTTAATTTATTGAATTGCAAAGAAAGGAAAAAGTTTTATTAGGGATCTATTTTTATATCATAATATGTTAGAAAAAAACAAATTCTGAGTTAATTTAAAAATATTTATAACGTCTCCAACAGAAATAAGAGCTCATATTATAATATTCTTAAGTATCGTACTTCGGTTACTGAAGCTCTCCTTCCTACCCAAGCTACAGCTGCCTTATCAACTTCCACTGATTTTTCCCACAAACACCAGACTAGAGCATCAGTTTTCGACATATAGCTTTCCTGGCCACATTAAATCTACTCCAAATCAATTTTATTTTTTTTTTATTCATTTTTAGAAATGCCTTTAACATTTTCAAAAATATTTTTTTCTGTTTGCGTGCCTATATTCCTCGAAAACAGAAGATCGTAGGAAGTTAGTTCTGATGCCAAAATGTTAGTATTTTATATGTTATTAGATTTAAAGGAGTGCTTGGATTCTTAGCTTACTAGCTTAGAACTTCGAGATGAAAAATAAAAAAAATCAGAATATTTAGCTATTGTAAAGCTAATGAGCTGAAATTCGACACATTTTGGCAAGCTGCTGCTATTCTACCTAACTTTAATTTTATTTATTATTTATTAATTAAACGATGCATCATACAAGAAATAATAAGTAATATAATACAACACAGAAAACAATATATGTACAGATAGAACAGTATAATGTAATATAATTAGAGTAAGCAGGTTTTTCATCAATTGATTTTCCCCTATTATAGAGATTTTATTTCCTTTCCTATTTTTCTTCGAACTTTAATGAAAACGCCTCCAAGAGCTGATATTTAACACGATACTTAAAACTTGAGCAAATAATGGGTACTTATCTATGGTGGTGTAGTCTTTTATGCGAGATAAGGGGAAAGTGATTTGATACATAATCTTACTCTCAATAAATTATAACATTATTGAAAAGTGAATTTAAACTTATTTAGTAAACAAATCAAAGATTTTAGTAAAAATATTTCTACTAAAATCTTTGATTTGTTTCCTAAATAAGTTTAAATTCACTTTTCAATATTATATAATTGGGTTGATTTTTGAAAAAATTCCATCTTTCTTCAAAAAAAGATGCTTAACTCTTTACATTAATCATTTAAATATAGGAACCGACACTGAAAACTTTTTTCAGTTTAGCCTGATTTTTTACTATTCCCTTCGAGTTGAAAGGAGTGAAAAATGTGTAGCTTTATTTCTTATATATGTTGCATATCGGAGAGAGATTTGTCTTAAGGGTTTGGCTAACAGCCCGGCAAGCTTAGTTAGCGCTTGGGTTCGATTCCCAAGGGGACGAAACCCTCTGATATGCAATGTAAAAATATTTCTACTAAAATCTTTGATTTGTTTCCTAAATAAGTTTAATTTCACTTTTCAATATTATATAATTGGGTTGATTTTTGAAAAAATTCCATCTTTTTTCAAAAAAAGAAACTCAAAAAAGATGCTTAAATCTTTACATTAATCATTTATAACATTATGTTTTTTAAAAAAAATTATAATAAAAACGCCTCTGAAATTGATTTATTATAAAATTAAGATTTCTAATTGTAACAAAATGTCAATCTTCAAAATAATATATTTTAATTGATTGAATTCATAGGATTTAATATTCAAAGGCTCTTCAATTTGTATATTGATAATCCGGTTAGAATGTTTTTATTTGCATTAAATAGACATTTGTAGAAGGGAAATAAATCACCGATTACAGTAATTAAGAGAATGTCTTCAGTATTAACAAGCAATCAAGTAGTACTCAATAGATTGAAATAATTAATTGATTAATCAAAATGACATAGACACAAATTTATATATAAAGAGTTGTCTTAAAATTAGTATATAAAAAAAAGATACATTTCGCATTATCGAATTGTACCGATCGTTGCTCGGAAATTTTTTTCGTTAATTAAAAATGATACATAAATAATATTTTTAATTTTAAATTCAGATAAAATGGTGGATTTCTATTTGCAGCCGGGATTAAATAAAATTGAAATGAAAGTTTGTTTTTTTTCACCAACTTTTCGACCCGCTCTCGACATTATCAATGCATCGCTACATCAAAGATTTCAACCGTGTTTTACTATTTTACTATTATAGGCCTTTGTTCACAACAGAAAAAATCAATAATTTATCGTTTAAACCGGAAATTTCAACGAAATTAAAAATAATTTAATTCAAATGACTATCGATCACGTAGATAAAGTAAATTTCCAAAGCTGTTGGATCACAATTAAAACATTTAATTTTGAGAAATGTCAAAGAAAAACCATCATGTTGTTTTTTCTTGACTTGCTTTAGGATCGTACAATTAATTAAATTAGAAATAACAGTGTTTGGGAACTTAATTATCGTGACGTGTTCAAGTGTTGTTATAGAGCGGTGTGAATCAACACATGATGATAACCAAATGAACAGGTCAAGTGCCCGGAGATCCGAAAAATCGATTTGGCTTTAAATGAAAATACAAGTAGAATATAAATGATTGAAAATATTTAGAGATACCTATTGATAGAACTGCATTGGGGAAAGTGCCCAATGAAATGCCAAAACATATTTTAAAATATTAATTAAGATGAATAGGAAATCCATTAACTGACTCGATTCTCTGATCCATCGTGGTACTGTCTCCGTCCTTTCCCTTTTTTATAGACTACCATGGAGTTTTTCTGACGAGATAACAACTAATCGAATAAACGCATTCGCCAATTTGTTATCCCTATGACTTCTAGAGACTGGAACCCTTTTCCCTCAACCGTCTTTCCATCGACATATTGTATAACCTTCAGTCTTTCAAGACCCGCATCCACAGATACCTTCAATTCCGACCCAATCCCTAAAATATCTTATTCTTTCCAAGGGACCACCCCGGACTACAGCGATTGTTCCTTTTTTGGCGCAACATCTTCTTGTATCAATATCATTATATATATATATATATGGGTTTGAGAGTTTTACTTACTAAGTAAAACTCTCAAATCCACACGGAGAAACCCGAAAAACCTCTAATGACATAGAACCTATCCGTGGAAGCCTCACTGAACATATATATATATATATAAGAGATTGGCTTATGGATAATCATATCATCACGTTAAGCGTCATGGAAGTTATTATATAGAATACGAAGTACCATTGGAAAGAGAGATACAACAATAGAGGAGGAATTTCATACAAGATACAAATATATTAAATTTGAAAATTCATTCTACTTTAAAATTTTTCCCAACACAATTATGTGTATAATTCACTGGTTGGAAATTTGAATTCATATTATACTATAATGGGAGTGGAAATAAAAACAAATTAAAAATAATAATATTAAGGTGGTGCGTACATTCGTTTTGGGAATTTAAATTGAGCAAAAAAATGAAACAAACTTAAATATGTGTGTAATTCATTTAATTTTTTCCATTAAAAAGGAGAAAAATGTTTATATTCATTATTTTTTGAAATATTAAAATAATTTTAGGAAAATAAGTTATAAACAAAAAGACAGAATGTATAATATTATAATATGAGGTCTCAAAAGTGTAAGATTGTCAAAAATTTTAAAATATTAATATTTTACCTAAAATGGATTGAAACATTTTAACCGTTCAAAGAGTTTATAAACAATTTTTATTTAAACTAATCAATAAAAACTCAAAAATATTAATATTTTCTTTAAAATGGATTGAAAGTTTATAAAAATCTTTTAATAAATTTTATATACCTACCCACACTGTATTTAGAGGTAAAAGATTAAAAACACAAAAATATTAATATTTTCCCTAAAATGGATGGATCCTACCTATAAGAGACTATAGATTAAAATCAATCTGTTTTGACTTGGGATAGGTATTATCTCTCATTTTCTTCTATTTTACTTTACTATACAAGCTATGGTAAAGTTTAGTAATCGAGTATGAGAAAGTGTTTCTTTTGCTTCGTATTTTCGAAATTTTTCAAAAATGTCTGCAACTGTTTTGAAAAAAAAAATTGATCGATTTCACGGCGTTTCGGCCTGAAACAAAAATTTGAACATTTTTAAGATTTTGACCATATTTCACAAAGCTAGCCTTTCAGGCCTTAGGAAACTATAATGAAAAATCAACAAAATGGGCGGGGGGGGGGGGGGGGCTGGTATATGATAGTCATGAGATGGTCACATGACATATATTTTAGATAAATATTTCGTTCGATAATTTCTTTCTTTGATGTTAAAGAAATAAAGTGGACGTTTTTTTAAATCAAATTCCGCTTTATTTTAACGTTCTTCCTGTAAATGCAAGCTACATGGCAAATAAAGATAACGTCGATTGTTTTTTAAAAATAATTTTTTTTAATTCTCATATTTATTTATTTAATTATTTATTTTATTTAAAATATAACCTAATTCTCATATTACTTAATACAACCAAGAATATAATTATATTGTCAAAATAACTAATGGAAATGTATATAGAGTATGTATTTGTTTAACCCCGAAAAAGGAAATAAAAAATAAATAAATAAATATAAATTTAGATAAGATTATTAAGGCAATAATTTAAATAGAAAGATACCCTACCATCTTTCAACCAAAAAATTGTATTTCATACTTCACTTGCTGATATAGTTAGGTGTGAATATTGGAGAATATTCATAAATCCATTTTATACAATCTACTCAACGAATATATACCCTTATGGATATCCGTCAACGATATCAGGGAGCTGTGATGCGTGACAAATCGAAATAGACATTGGTCATCCGAGCCGGCTAGTTAGTGCAGAGATAACGGTCAAATGGAATCCTGAGGGAAGAGGAATGAAACGACATTCGATCCCAGGAAGTTAGAACAAATTTGAAAAGGAAAGTAGATAAGATATTGAAGTTTTTTTGTTTCACTGTCTATTCGACATTTTACAAAGTTTTTTTTCAAACGAGATTTATTCATAAATGATTCAAAAACGGTCTTGCTTGTTGAAAGATGTTCTACGTTCTATAAGGATCACTGAAGTTAGAAAAATTGTTGTAACGATTTGTTCTGAGATGTCTGACTTAGAACTTAAACAGCGTGCTGTTGGCATAATTATGGTACAGTCGTCTTGATCGGAATTGATTGGGTTCGAGTAAAAGGAGCTACAATGATCGCTACTTTTTATCTTCGATTGTAGTAACTGCTATACCTACTCGTTAGAGTATATGACATTGGCAGTATAGACAGAATAAGCCCGCCAATTGCAAGTCGTGTTGACATTTCGAGGGCCAGGTATCTTTATCTTAAAATAAATAAATAAATTTAAAAAAAAATTCTTAAGTATGTTTTTTCAGGGATCCCTCACACCTCTTGATATAAAATATTTTTTATTTTCGACTCAAAAAATTGGACCTCCTCTCGAAATAATCGTCCGACTAAAATTTTAATGTGATTTTGGATTTCGGAGGAAATATATAAATATAGGTGTATAAGTTGTAAGTTTCAAGAGTGTTATTTTAGTAAGGGTTTAAATAGGAGACATGCAGCTTTCATTTATTTCTTTTTATTTATGAACTCCCGGTAACGTTTCGGCTATTGGTTGTAGCCATTTTCAGAGATGAACAAAGATAAACAATGATAACAATATTAAATCGGCCTCATTGTTCAGCTCTGAAGATGGCTACAACCAATAGCCGAAACGTTAGTGGGAGTTCATAAATAAAAAGAAATAAATGAAAGCTGCACGTCTCTTATTTAAATCCTTACTAAATTAATACAACTACAGCTATAAAGAATTTCTAAAAAAAAGAGTGTTATTTCGATGTTGTTTCCATGCTGCAATACTCTGACAGACGGACAGACATTGTAGCAACACTATTAGGGTTACGATTTGATTTTGTACAGAACCCTAAAAAGTACGAATTTTAATATTTTCTGTTCATTAAAAAATTGTAGAATTTAAATGCATTTTTTTAGTGCTGTTCGAGTGTAATAGTTAAATTAGGGCTGGTTTTATTGACGTGAAAATCAAGCAATTGAAAACCACTCCAGAATTAAATTTAGAAACGTGCATTCTGATGATGATTATTTCATCATTAAAAATGTGGTGGTATCAGATGAAACTTTTCTTTTGATAAACAGCTCAACCGCGGATATATCAAATCTGCAAATAACGCGTAATTTCTTCTCCTAAGTGTACAGAGAAGATTGTTGACCCAAAGTAGACTTTTCCCATGCTTAACAAATTAAAGACATACAAAAAAGAGAGAGAAAAGAATATTGATTGATAATCTCTATCTAAACATATTTTTTTAAACTTCTTATTTGTGAATTTGGCGCTTAGAAAAGTCGTCTCTGCACCAGTTGTTACTCTGACCCAATTCTCACGCATGGGACTCTGTTTAATAAATACACAAACCGGCTTTTAGAATTAAAAAAAATAACTCCCGGTGCATCTTTTTAACCAGCAGTGAAATTATATGCATTCACTATATTTGAATGAGTTTATATCCACCACAGGAAAAGAAATCGCACGATATGCTAATTATTAGATGCACAAATGAAGTATGAGAGTTCCTTGAAAATAAAGAAGGAAAAAAAAACTCGGCTCGTTAGGGAACTACTTACTATCTTCCGTATTCATCTAAACGAGTGACTTTTTCTTTTTAATATAGAAATTTATTGATTATTGCGAAAGTAAATTTAATAGAAAATTTCGATCATATATTCAAATCTTTCTCAATGATCTTAATCTTTCACATTGAAAAATGAAAAAAAAAATGTGAATTGCAAGTTCCAGCTGAAAATTTAACTCTTTTAGGTTTCTTCGTGATGTATCGGTCCTTTTAACAGAAAATGCAACATTAAGGTGTATTACGGCTAATGGTCTAGTCCTCACAAATACTTCCTTGTAATTTCTTGTTTACAATCGAAAGAATTCGATGTTTTCTTGATTTTTGATTTTCTTATTATTTTTTACTTTATCCCATGCGAAGCATGGGAGAAAGTATTGTAATCGCTCTCGCGGCAAGCGCGACTTCAAAGGGTCCTAAGGTAAAGACTACGGAACCCATAGACTCAATTAAGGTCACAAAATGAAGTATTCAATGAGATTGAATTTTAGCAGGTGACGGTTTTGCCAAAAATTACCTGGAATCTCGTCGAGAGGCCAAAAAGTGCCATTTTTTTTGGAAGTGCGTGGGGATGGATCGATGGATGGATGGAGGTGTGTTATCGTTTTTTTCGTCCACGATTTTTTCCACACCTTTGCGCCGATTGAAATGAAATTGAAAACCTACCATTAGTTTAACAAAATAAAGCTCTGATTAGTTTTTGGTACATATCGGTTCACAAACATTAGTACTTTTTCAATACTTTTTTAGTTTTTTCTAAATATCTTGAAAATGACTTAACCAATTTTGATGAAATTTAATATCCTAATTAAGTACCTTGGGGACCACAAAAAAGGTTAAATAAAGTTTTTAGTAAAATTATATTTTAAAGTACTTTACTCAAGAGTAAAATAGTACTTTTTTTTAATTTTAAATTCTTTAAAATTTATTCATTTGATGTTTTTAAGATAGCTCATTTAACCTAACTTAAGCAAGAATGGTTAGGCTTCTCGCTGTGAAATGGTAAAAATTTGGGACGAAATTTTATAAGCAACCATAGCAACCGCGTTGTTTTCTTATCCGTTACCATTGCTGAAGACATGGAGGAATCGACTTAAAATCAAAAAGACTAAATTCTTTTTTGGTAAACAACTCAAGCTTGAGTTGTTTGTCATAAAAGAATTTAGTCTTTTTGATTTTAAGTCGATTCTTTCACGTTTTCAGTAGAGGTTGCCATTAATAGTCAAAACATCAAAAATGGAATGCAATAAGGTTATTCCTCTAGTATTAGATAAGAATCGAACGTTATTTTTGATTTTAAGTCAACTCCTCCATGTCTTCAGCAATGGTTACCAATAATAATCGAAGCGTCAAAAATCTAATGTAGAATGGTCATTCCTCGACTGTTAAATGAGAATTGATAATTATTTTTGAATTAAAGTTAACATGAACTACAAATAGCAAGCGATATCTGATTAATAATAAAGAAATAAACATATTAATATTTCAAATGAATTTGGATAAAGTTTAGCAACGATCCGTTGCAGTTTATTCTCTCTGGGCCTATCTAGTAGTTGATTATCCTCTTCGGCCACCGTTCTTTTTTACAATGTTGTCTGTTTCTCCGTCAGTCCGAGCTTTATAGTTAGTAGACAAAATAAAATACAAACTTGAAATTAACAAGTTATTTTTATTTATTTTAACCGAAATCAAAAATTGTTTTCAAATTAACATCGACAGTCTTCAGGTCAGAAGTAAAAGCCAATTCTCGCATCAATAATTAGGTTTCAGTGTGGATAATTTTTACTCAAAATCAAACATTGTTTTAAAATTTTAATTGAATATATTTTTTAGAAGGGACTAATTTCCTTGGACTAGAAAATAATATATATAATTATATTTTATCAAACCGGGATAATTTGAGAGTTTACTCGAAACAGAAAGTGAGCTTCTATGCGTTTATAGAAAGAGAGAAGTATTTTCAGTTAAGTCCCAATGATTAAAAAAGGCTAAGTAATAGATTGAGGCGACTGTGGGTCAGTGGCTAGAGTGTTGGGTCGCTGACTCGGAGATCTCTGGTTCGAGACCGAGTCTCGGCAGATAGATATTTGCAGTCACCTCCTCTTGGAAAGTAATGGCAACCTACCAAGAGTATAATTACCTAGTCACCTCTCCAAATTAGCCGTTCGGAACCGGCGTTAAAAAGTAGGTCCCGTATATCTGTATAAAACAACTAAACACACTCAGCACAGGTATATGTGGAGAGGCGCCGACACCCGTTTCGGGTATGACACTCGAAGAAGTAATAGATTAATTAACAAAAAACAACATTATTTAGTAATTTTTAATTATTTTAATTAATTATTTTTAAATAAACATAACTTATTATCAAAAAGCTAATAATTTTTATCCCTAGCGTGAACTTTCTTTAGAATTCTTTGATATTTTTAATCGGGTCGACTGGGGCCCTATGGTAACACAGGAGTTTTTTAACGGGTTATAGTGGTGTTTTAAGTAAAAAAACTCCTGTGTTTAATATGTTTCACTATAAACCAACACCGATTTCCCTAAATGCCCTATGGTAAGCCTAAATATACTATTATTCTGGGGTATGGGGGATATCATGGTAAAAATCCCATTAATTAAAAAAAATGTATTTTTTTAAATTTAATTATCTTTTAAAATGAAGGTGTGTGTAACAAGGTAAAGTAGTCATTATCAGATATTTGTATAGCGAAAATGTTTGCGAAACCATTTCATTAATTAAAATTCTAATATTGAAATTATATCATAATTATAAAATAATCAGTGTAGAATAAACATTACTATCGATAAATATAATATTTATATACCTAAATCTTTCTTATTTTTTCTCCCTCTTTATATGTAGACTTATCATATGTCTAGGTTTGAAGGTATGGTTCGGGTGTCTCGGTCAGTTTGTCCCGGTTATTTGCAAAAAATTAACTGCTGCCTCGACAAAGTTAATTGTGAACTAAATTTTATGGATTTCTCGACGCGATTAAAAATACAAAGAAATAGAGGAAAAAAGTAAAAAGTTTTTTCAAGACTCAGTACGCTTGCTAGTTAGAGGCGAAACAAGTAATTTCTTTTATACATTTTTATCTAAATTTTAATGAAGTCCAAGTGAATATTCTCTCTCTCCCTCTCTATACCGAGTATCGTTTTGATCCGAGTGCAAAAGGCAAAAGGCCATTTCTAGAATAATAGAAATTATCAAATTAATCTCTAATAGTCTGAAACAGGATTGAACTTGTATTTTGCATCCTTGCAATACACCTTAGCTCTAAAGAAAGAGAGATCATTCTATCCGTGCTCTTTTTAGTTATATTCAGCGAACAGATTCTAATGAAAGAATCGCTCACCGGCACATTAAACAATAAAAAAGTGAAAACTTTTTCAAGACTCGGTACACTAGAGCTGCCATAGTAAATAATTATTAATAAACTTAAATATAAATTGTTCATTTATGGCTATATTATAACATTTCTCATAAAAGCTCAATACAATAATTCAAAAAATATTTTTTGCCTGATATTCCAAAATCTAATCAGTACTATGTATTGATTCAAAAAAACTTTTTGACTTTTCGTTCTTGGGCTATAGTGGGGGTGACAGAATTCACACAAAGAGAAAAAAAATAATAGTTGAAAAATATTTTTTTTCGCGTTTCAGACATTTTAAAGCACAATGAGAAAATATTTATTTTTATTCGTGATTTAATACTAGGGCCGCCTGGGAGGAGAGTAATTTTAACCTGATTTGTTCATGCTAGTGATATATATTAGTAGTTAAGAATTATTAAAAATCATTACTACTTAATTGTTTTTCTTTGTTAACCACTTCACAAAAATAATAATTTTTGAATCATAAATTCATTCTTCGCTGAATTTTTTATGCTCATTTTTTTATTTCGAATTATCGAAATTGCCCCTGTTTGAGAAAAAAATTTCATAGTAGGTAAGTATATTAATTATATGTTCACATATTTTTACATTTAGACAAATCATTTAAATTTGATGTATAATACTAATTTAAAATTGGGAAAAAAATATTAGAATATCATTCATACTTATTAAAGACTAAGAGAACGATTTTTATAGTATGTCAAATAAATAATTTATGTGATAAGATCATTTATTTTTTAACTATACACAAAATTGTAGTGGCTTATATAATTAATTATCTTATTGTTAGACGAAAATCGCGAGTCAGTGGTTTTGGAATCAGCTAATAATAAGGCTGCAATAATTGTTTCATCCACATTATACACTAATAACTATTGAAACATGAAAGGACAGCGATTAATAATAATTTATGTATTATCATTGGTATCACTGTCGGCAACCAGCAGTAATGTTGGCAGCAATATTATACATTCACACATCTAATCAGTCAAGCATAGTCATTCAATCAAATGACAATGTAATATTTGTATTATAAATTGACCAATATTATTTAATAAATTAAATAATAATACATGGTGTCAGGTAGACTAGCACAGTGATTAACTTTGTTAACTCTGGATGGCCAGATAAACATAAAATTCCCCTTTCTATTCGTCAATTTTTTAAACTCAAGGATCACCTTTTGGTCTGTAATGATCTCTTATTCTTCGGAAATAAATTAGTTGTTCCAAAAAATTCACGGTCTTTAATGCTTAGCAAGCTACATGAAGGCCATATTGGCATTGACAAAGTGAGACTGAGAGCAAGGCAGATATTTTACTGGCCCTTGATGAACCAAGATATTGAGAACTTAATTAAAAAGTGTAAAATATGTGAAAAGTTTGCGAGAAAAAATATCAGAGAGCCCTTGCTGCCATACCAGATCCCTGAAAGGCCCTGGCAGAGGATCGCGGCTGATATTTTTTCTTACGCTGACCATATTTATCTAGTTGTGATCGATGCTTACTCAAACTGGCTAGAGGTTGTGCTCTTAAAAAACAAGTCTGCTAATGAAGTAATTATAAAATTAAAATCAATTTTTGCAAAATTTGGATGTCCTGATGAGATGACCTGCGACAATATTCCCTTTGGCGGATTTCGAATGCTAGAATTTTCGAAGGAATGGAATTTTAAAATTATATTACGAAGCCCTAACTACCCGCGGTCAAACGGCTTGGCGGAAAAAGCTGTGGGCATAGCTAAGAATATAGTAAAAAAATCCTGTGAGGAAGGGAAAAATGTGTTTGAGGCGCTCCTTCAATATCGAAACACACCTTTAAAACACATCAATTACTCCCCGGCACAGCTTTTAATGAGCCGAATTTGCAAAACAAAAATTCCCATTTCAACAGCTTTGCTGAATCCCACTCTTTGTGAGGATGTTGTTGATAAGTTAAAAAATAGGCTTAGTCTAAACGAATCTCATTTTAATAAAAATTCTAAATCCTTGTCGGATATTGACCCAGGTCAGAACGTCACCATTCATAACCAAATTAAAAATTATTGGGAGCCTGGCCGAGTTTTGAGTAAACATGGAAGCCCCCGCTCATACAATGTGCAATTGGAAAGTGGTGATATTGTAAGACGGAATCGTGTAGATTTAAGGAAATCGGAAAATGAATTCAATGTTCAGTCAGATGTTAACGACTACAACATGTCAAACTGTGAAAACTCGACCTACAATCAGAGCCCGTCTGCCGGCATTGATACTAATGATGGTATGGTCAATCAGGAACCAGCGCCTGGGTATACAACCAGAAGCGGCCGCCTTGTAAAGCGACCCCAAAGGCTGGGCCTAGATACTTAAGGGGAAGGGTGTATTATCATTGGTATCACTGTCGGCAACCAGCAGTAATGTTGGCAGCAATATTATACATTCACACATCTAATCAGTCAAGCATAATCATTTAACCAAATGACAATGTAATATTTGTATTATAAATTTACCAATATTATTTAATAAATTAAATAATAATACACCATCTAGCGGTGAGCGCTGGGACTAGACCGGACACACAACAATACATTAACAATTCTCTTTACATACACAACAATACTCATTACTCAGTATAAATGTTAGAGGATCCAAAAAGTGGCCCAACTTACATAATTTGCGGGAAAAGATTTTTTTCTAGGATCGTTTGGTATGGTGTGGGTCTATCTATGGCAAATCTTAAGTTTGCGACCTCGATAGGGTGGGGGACAGCTTTTGGTAACGAAAAATCTCGAGATTTTCGGACTTTTCCCAGTTTTTCCGCTTATAACTCAAAAACGGTCATATTTTGTAAATAATCGTTCTATAATAAATTAAAGAGGACGAAATTTCGCGTCAAATAAAAAAAAAAAATAAAAAATAAAAAATTGATCTAGTAGTTCGATTTTTTTATTAAAAAACCCCTCGCATCACTTTTGAATACCTATCCCAAAAACTCCCACTTCTTTCGATTTTTTCCCATTTTGACCATGAAGGAGCACGTTTTCGAAAAGACCATTCAATACATTTTCTACACTTTAAACGAAGTTTAATCTTAATTGGATAATGGTAACCCGTGAGGCAAATGAGGTTGATGTTTTGAAAAAATGCAATTTTTTTGCAAAAAATTGATCTTTTCGCTGTCATGGAAAATGTTGGATATCCATAAATCTAGAAGTTATAACAAAAAAGTGATCCAAGGTTCAAGTTAACAAAATTTCTTAGACAATGAGATAAGAATCAAGTTTCTACAATGAGTGGTTTTCATTTTAGGGAGGATACCTGCAATTTTTTGCAAAAAATTGTATTTTTTTTAAAACTTCAACCTCATTGGGGCACGGGTTACCATTATCCAATTAAGATGAAACTTTGTTTAAATTGTACAAAATTTAATCTAGTTTAAATATGTATAGAATTGTCTTTGTCGAAAACGTGCTCCTTCGTGGTTAAAATGGGAAAATATCGAAAAGAGTGAGAGTTTTGGGGATATTCAAAAGGGGCTGTTTTTTGGACCCCCATTTAAAATCCAACTATTTGACCAATTTTTTATTTCTTTTTTTTTAATCAACGCGAAATGTTGTCCACTTTAATTTACTATAGAATGGTTATTTACAAAATATGGACCGTTTTCGAGTTATAACCGAAATACTGGAATAAGTCCGAAAATTTCGTGTTTTTTCGAACACTAAAAGTTGTCCCTCACACTTTCGAGCTCGAAAACTTAGATTTGCATACCCACAACATACCAAACGATTCTAGAAAAAAATATTTTCCCGCAATTAATGTAAGCTGAAAGCCCCCTATACCGGGTGAGTTTTTTTATCTTGAGACAGCCTAATAACTCAAAAACAGTTCATTATATGAAAAAAAAGTTTCAAATAAAAGTTTATTTATATCGAGGGAGAAACTATACTATGCTATTGTTTGTCGACCTAGATCAAGCTTTCATGGGTATTTCAAGGTCAAGTTCTGTTTTTTAAATGGAAACCTATATATTTCTTTAAAGACCCTTAATTTTCAAAAAAAAAAAAAAATCTTTTTTTTGAAGAACTTTCGTAAGAACTATTTTTATACGACATCAAATAAACAAAATATTAAATCAATTAAATCTCAAGAAAAATTTCTAATAATTATTTTTAACAATTATTCAACTTAATTATTGAAAAATAATAATCAAATATTTAATTATTAAATCGAAAAGTTACAACAATGAAAATAAGTTACAATGTATCCTACATTGTAGGTAAAATAAATTCATGAAAAAGAAACACAATTCATTAAAGGAGTTATTTTTGGAATTTAAATTCAAAAGAAAAAGAGTCTAAATTGATCAATATGAATTCGAGAAACAGAGAAAAATATATTAATAGTCAGATTTAATTTTTTTATTTTTAAATTCATAATGAAGTGTGTATTTTGGGATATATTTCAAGAAACAACAATTAGCGGAGATTAAGATCTTAGACAAAGCCAAGCAAAAAGTGAATCAAGGAGAAAGAAGAAAAATTCGATCCGCCAATCAGAATGTCAGATGTGACCACATGATCTCAAAAGAGCACAGAGGGAGAAGGCTCGTAAAAGAGAGAGAGCTCATATTATCATAGACTATCACATTGATATCATTACTATTCTTTGCTATAGTATAAAACATACAATACTATATACTATATTATACATTACTTTTTTTATGATATATTACTATTCAATAATCATTAAACCTTATACTATGATATACATTATTATATGATAAACATCACTATTTTAGTATTGATTACCAATATATATATACGCTGCTCACTATATATATTAATATATTTTATTATTAATATATTACACGCTCCATCGCGCTCGTTCTGCATACGAGCCATCCTTTCATTCACCTTGCGCCTAAGAGAGTACCATTGTGGTGAGCTACAACTGAGAGCCTGGCGTCTTCATTTTAACGGTATATTGGAAGTACAGCCGGACGTCTACGTGGCCCTTTCCTGCTTTGTCTCCAGTACCGTAAGGCTAACAAGACCCTATATCCGCCGCTGATTAGATCCACGATCATTGCACACCTATTTGATTCCACTTTTAATACCGGAGCCAGTCTGATAATCTGGAATCAATTCTAAATTTATACATTTCATTTTGTTTTATTTTTATATATTAATTTTCCAATTGCTAATATAAATAAATTGTCATATATTAATCTCTGTTTTAATCATTCTTTCGAGTGCAACCTTAAAGAAAAATATAATTCCCTCCTTTAGTAGTTAAATCCCCTTACCTACCCTTCCCAAACTCACTTCAACCCCTCTAGTATTTCAATCACCCTTTTATTTTTTATTTTTTCTTATTTTTTTATTTTTTTATAATATCCATTTATTTAAATTTAAAATCAGTAAATTCATAGGAACCAATTTAAGACAAAGAGAATCACCCTGAGTTACACCACCAAGCGAAGCAGATCCATTTATTAGAGTAATAATAAAGTAAGTATTGTTAACAATTAAAAATATACCAGTAAAATTATTTTTTAAAATAGATTAATAGCTTACTAAACCTATTAAAAAGTGTTTAAATGATCTAAAAACTTCATTATACACAGATTTAAGAGATTATTTTAGTTTAGTTTCCCCCTCGGTATAAACAAACTTTTATTTGAAATTTTTTTCATATAATACACTGTTTTTGAGTTATAAGACTGTCTCAAGATAAAACTCACCGGGTATACTGGCGGTATATTAGTAGTATTTAGAACTTTACTACTAGGTGTGCCGGTTAATAATGTCCCTTTTTTCTAACAGATGGCATTTCGGTATTTTTCCACCAAACTCATCCAAATATTTTTTTGGTTTTATAGTGTTGGTAATCACCTTTCAAACGGCATATAACATGTCAACATTCGGTTCATTTGTGTATGAGATATTGGCTTGTAAACATGGCGGATTTTGTGCCGAAAAAGAGCATTTGCGGGAGGTGATGTTGCACTATTTTTTAATGAAGAAATCGGCTGCGGAAACGGCTCGTATTCTCGGGGGAGTTTATGGGGACCATGCTTCATCTGAAAAAATCTACCAACGTTGGTTTGGACAGTTTCGAAGTGGTGATTTTGATGTGAACGACAAGGAGCGACCTGGACAGACGAAAAAGTTTGAGGATGCTGACCTGGAGGACTTGTTGGCAGAAGATCCGCGCCAATCGCAAGAAATTCGCTACAGACAACAATTGATCAATTTAAATCATGCATTGATCGAAAAACGGCCGCAATGGGCTCGAAGACATGGACGTGTCATTTTGCTCCACGACAACGCTTCGTCGCACACCGCCAAATCGACGAAAGAAACCATCAAAGCGCTCGAATGGGAGGCCCTACCCCACCCGCCCTACTCTCCAGACCTCGCTCCATCGGATTACCACCTCTTTAGGTCAATGGCACACGGATTGGCTGACCAGCACTTCGCTAATTACGAAGAAGTGGCAAAATGGCTCGAATCTTGGCTCGCCTCGAAAGGGGAGAAATTCTACTGGGAGGGGATACACAATTTGCCGGATCGTTGGTCAAAATGTGTAGAATCCGATGGTGCATACTTTGAATAAACCACTTTTGCCAGTGCTGAAAAAATTTGTGTTTTCCTCATGCCGAAAAAAGGACATTATTAACCGGCACACCTAGTATAGCCACTAAACTAGCAAGAAGCCTACCCGAGGTGGGCGTCGCAGCTTGTTTTATATACACTCGGGAGCAGCTAAATCGACTCAACCTCTAAGAGCGCATACAAAGTCGTTTTTCTTTTAAATGGCCAAGCCGATATTTATAAAATAAATATATCTTTAAAGCTTATTTATTTAGCTTTATATTGATATCAATTTCAAGCAAATCGGCTCATTACTTTTTAAATTATGTGATCTGAATGACAATGAAAGGAAAAAAGGGTGTAAAGGAAAGGAAAAGTAGGGATGTTCAAAATTAAAATAAAATTGACATTTTAAACATAACAAAGAAAATTTATTTTCTTAATAATTTGTGTTGCCCCCTCTAGCTTTTATAACAGCCCGCATGCGATCCTGCATCGACCTGATGAGTTTTTTTATAAAATCTTGAGGGATGCCTTCCCATTCATCTAACAAAGCTGTCTTAAGCTCATCAATGGTCGAAGGTACCGAATTTCTGGCTCGAACCCTTTGTTTGAGGTGGTCCCACATATGTTCGATGGGATTCATGTCTGGGCTGAGCGCTGGCCACTCTATGGTGTGGATAGCGACTTCGGTCATGTATTGCCGAGTGACCATCGCAGTGTGGCACCGGGCATTATCATGCATCAGTAAAAAATTTTCCCCAATAAATCCTTTATAAGGAACAACATGATGCAGGAGAATGTCAGCAATGTAACGGTCAGCTGTTAGACCCCCTCCCCGGCCTCCACCAGGCACAAAAACAATATCTGTTTTTCCCTCCAGAGAAATGCCACCCCAAATCATGCAGGAACCACCACCATGTGACACTGTTTGAGAGAAACAGCATTGAGAAAATCGCTCTCCCTGACGCCTGTAGACCCGACTTCTCCTGTCACTTCCATGAATGCACACTCTACACTCATCTGTGAAAAGGACAGCCCGCCATTGGTCGATACTCCAATTGAGATGCTCTCGAGCAAATTGAAGTCGAGCTTGACGGTGACGTGAGGTTAATTTTGGTCCAGAGGCAGGTCTTCTGCAAGTGAGGTTGGCTTCCTTCAAGCGTCTTCTGACTGTCCACCGACTGACAGCCAGACCTCGAACTTCTCTCAGCTGCTGCTGGACATCGACACCAGTGAGGTGGCGGTTTCGGAGAGACGTCGTGACGATAAAACGGTCATCCCTCTCAGACGTGCACCGGCGGCGGCGGGTATTCGGTCTCCGAGTGAAGGCACCAGTCTCCTGAAACCTTCTGTAGACCCTTGAGACAGTAGACTGACTTAAGTTCAATTGACGAGCGACTTCTCTTTGGCTAAGGCTCTGTTCCAACAGAGCAACAACTTGAGCGGCAACTTCTGGCTTAGTATCCATGATTTTCTAAAAACAATTGTGTCAATTTGCGTAGATGTGTTCAGGTCAATTGCTGAAAATCGATTAATAAGAATAATTGGTTACATTGGTTTTTATAAGGAAATTGTAACTAACAAGTAGCGGCAGCTAGGAACAGCAATTTTTCCAGTTCAGCCATTCGGATCACATAATTTAAAAAGTAATGAGCCGATTTGCTTGAAATTGATATCAATATAAAGATAAATAAATAAGCTTTAAAGATATATTTATTTTATAAATATCGGCTTGGCCATTTAAAAGAAAAACAACTTTGTATGCGCGCTTAGAGGTTGAGTCGATTTAGCTGCTCCCGAGTGTAATAAAGAAATACCTACATCACCTGAAAAGTTCAAGCAAATTGATTACTAAAAGTAAAAGTAGATTGTTTAAATTTCAAACTATGAGAATTTATTAGATCCTAAAAGCAAGCCTCTCTCTCAGAGTCTCATGTCAATGGACCCCGTAATTGGATATTTTCTCTTAGTTCAATTTTCAATGACGGAAAGATTTTGCTCTCCAAAGAGTTTTACCTTGCGTATAGAATTCGATACTTCCTATTTGTAAAGATTCTGTCTCGGGTTTTCTTTATCTTCTAAATATCTCATTGGAAAATAGAAGGAAATGAAGTTTTAGTCTTCCGTAATCCGAATAAATTAATTTTCCGATATATTAATTTATTAAGGAGATAAATCTCATGGATAATAAAAGGGTTTGATTAGAATACAGTGTAATTACTTTCTACTGTGTTTGTTCTTAGAGAATCAATTTTTAAGTACTTTTACAAAGCAATCGAATGTTTCCTACATTTGATTCGAATGTTTTTGTCAAATATTGAGTGAAAATAATGAACTTATATATTTCTAACTTGAAATAATGATATTAAATAAATTTTATAATTTTTCTCATTAATATATCAAAGAATAATTGATATATCAATCAGATTTGTTTTTGACCGCGCTTATTTGAAAAAGATATTTAGCGAGACTACTGCGGATGAAGCTATTGGAGTCTGCGGAGTCTTAAGTCTGGACCAAGAGAGAAAAATATGTGATCCACTTAGCTACAATCCAACGTCATTTCGTGTATAGCCCACTAGACATTCGGATGGATCACCAAGTGAATTGGGTGGGAGATTAAATATATAACATCTGAGATTTCAAATTCACTTGGTGATCCATCCGAATGACTAGCGGGCTATACGCGAAATGACGTTGGATTGTAGCTAAGTGGATCACATCTTTTTCTCTCTTGTCCAGACTTAAGACTCCGCAGACTCCAATAGCGTAATCCACAGTAGTCTCGCGATAAATATATTTTTCAAATAAGCGCGGTAAAAAACAATTCTCATTGATATATCAATTATTCTTTGATATATTAATGAGAAAAATTATAAAATTTATTTTACAAAGTAGTCTGAAACATGAGATTATCTTTTGATCAAAAATCTCAATATGTAAGATTTAAAAGTTCAATTTTTAGTTAAATCACATATAATTAATTATCATTATTTATTGAAAACGAATAATGCGATGGGCCACAAAAGGTTGGGAACCACTGTTCTAGACCTTTGAACTAAACTCAATCAACATTCTAGTTGTCACAAAGGTATTCAGTGAAACTCGTTTTAACTAGTAAGAACACGTTCTTACTAAAAAACGAGTTTTTTTATTTCAAGATTTACATAATCTGTAGGCCCTTAGAAGACTAGAAATGAAAAAAGTTGCCATACAAAATAGGGGGAGGGGGGGTCAAAAAATTGAAATTACATTCGCAATTGTCATAAAAAAGACTGAAGATATTCTAATGATTTTTTTATATTTTTTTTTATTTTTCAGTTCTTATTATTTTATTTGTTGCATTCAATTTTTTTGAAGTCGTTTTTTTTTTGAAGTGAAACTTATTTAGCGTCGTATCTGTTTGATTTTTTTTTTTTTTTTGTTACAATAAAGAGAAAATAACTCAATAGAGGGTAAATATTTTTTTAAAAATCCACTAATATTTAATAACAAAAAAAAAAAAAATATTAAAATTAGGAATTTTTCGTTAAATTGAAGGGTTGGTTTTGTCACAAATATAATAAAACAATAATTTTAATAACTATTTGTATTATTTAATTGATAACTATACAGTTTCGGTCACCACTGGTCGACCATCCTCAGTAGTTCTAAAAATTGAAATGAAACACTTATTTACAATTTTTCCTTTTATAGAGAATTAAAAACTCAAAATTTTTTTTACAATAATTTGAAATCATACATACATCTCGTTCAAGAACCGGAATTTGTCATTTCACATGAAACATTCATTGTTAAATCTTCAATATAGATATATCACACAATTCATTACAATCACACACACATATATATATATATATAGCAACAATCTGGAAGAAATTTAATAAAATTAGGAAATTTAAATTATTATTTTAAAACCCACAAATACTTATTTCATAAAGTTTAGGGAAAGCGGTGTTGGTTTATAGTGAAACATATTAAACACAGGAATTATTTAACGGGTTATAGTGGTGTTTCACAAAGTGGAAATAAAAATTAAAAAAATTAAAAATTCTTTTAAATTATTTTAGAGATTTTTTATTTATCTCTATACATATTTCGGGCTATGAACTCTTCATCAGGAGGTTTAACAGAAAACTGAATATAAAATTTTTACACTCGCCCTGTACTATAATAACATCGATACAATGTAAAAATTTTATATTCAGTTTTCTGTTAAACCTCCTGATGAAGGGTTCATAGCCCGAAATATGTATAGAGATAAATAAAAATCTCCAAAATAATTTAAAAGAATTTTTAATGGTAAATCACTCGTATCCATAATGAGCATTAATTAACAGGAATAGCAGAGAATTGGACAAAAATTAAAAACAGAGTTATCATTCTAGCCACTGAGGAAGTCGAAATTAATCGACGAAACTTCTGGCCCATTCAATAAAAACTCTGTTTTTAATTTTTGTCCAATTCGCTGCTATTCCTGTTAATTAGAATTTTTAATTTTATTTTCACTTTGTGAAAACACCACTATAACCCGTTTAAATAATTCCTGTACTTATTTCATGAAAAATAAAATTTATTAAAATCAGGAAATTTAAATCTACGGCTAAAAGTTTCACATATTTTTTACAAAAATGATTTTTATTGTTTGACATATATATGGCAAAATAAGATGTGACACGCAAAAAATCAATTTATTTTCGGATTCAACAGTCAAAAACCTTTAAGTAACTACCTACATAAAATTATTCAAATATTTTTTTTTATTGTAGATCTGTAGGTATAATCCTTCTACCATTTGATAAATTAAAATCAATTCTAAGAATATTATATAACTTCGAATTAGTTTCTATTCTTTCACTTGTCATACCATTGTTCTAGCTGGTTCATTTCTTGATAGGGGCTGTGGCCCCACATGGTTTCTACTTGATAGGGCCCAAAGGGACCCCCGCATTCTCGGATTACGTGCTTTGGCCCAGTCTGACCCGATTAGCACAGATGACAGCTGAACAAGATCCAAGAAGGGGGACAAAGAACAAGGAAAAGGGCTCCGCCCCCCCGTACCCCTATCAAGCAGTTTTAATACGCCCTTGCTAAATAAAAGCGTCTCCTATTATAATTATTCAAGGGCCAACAAGTCATTAATGAATTCTCATCCAAAATCAAGATATATCAATAATTATTTATGTTCTTTTTAACCGACTTCAAAAAAGGAGGAGGTTCTCTATTCGATTGAATTTTTTTTTTTTTTTTTTTTGTGCCTATGTTACCTCATATCTCCGCCAATTGTCAACCGATTTTGAAAAAATTTTTTGCATTGGGTCCAGTCTAGCTTTCGATTGGTCCCATTTTTTTTTCGATTTTTTTTCATAGGTATTAGACCTTTTTTATTAGGTTTGTTTAGACCTAACCTCTTTGTTTATGAACCGATTTCGATGGTTCTTTTTTTATCCGAAAGGGGGTGTCTTAGGGATGGTGTCATATTAATTTGGTCAAGTTCTGACGATATAATCACTATTAATAACATCACTAAAAAGAGAAAAATAAAAATTTTTAAGAAAAAAATAAAAACCGACTTCAAAAAATTAAATGCAACAAATATAAAAATACACTAAAAGGTATAAAATAATTATTATCTTATTTAGTTACAACTAAACGACGAAATATTAACACGAAATTACTTTTTGAAGTTGGTGCCAAACATATACCTTTTATGAATCGCACTCGACGGATCGTACGTTTTTTTTGTTTTTTTTAATGATATTGATGAGAGAAGGAGATACACCAGAAGGTGGATCCCCTAAAGGCCTGTATGGACTGGCCCCTCAATCGTGAAAAGAACAGAGCAGAAGGAAAAAGCCGGGATCACGAGCCAATCTCAGAAACTTAGATACAATTCAATATCCAATTTACCAAGGTTTTAGAGGCTTCGTACGTACGTTTGGCGGGTACGCTCGCTTATAGGTATAGTTTGTTTGGCACCGACTTTAAAAAGTAATTTCGTGTTAGTATTTCGTCGTTTAGTTGTAACTAAATAAGATAATAATTATTTTATACCTTTTAGTGTATTTTTATATTTGTTGCATTTAATTTTTTGAAGTCGGTTTTTATTTTTTTCTTAAAAATTTTTTTTATTCTGAATGATACATGTCTAAAAAGTGCAAACGAAATGTTTTCACTTGTAATAGAATAGAATAACAATGACAATTTACATATCTTTATATAAATTTGGTCAGGTTGGCCGAGTGATTCTAATCAAGCTAGCGCGGGTTCAAGCCCGACTCACTGCAAATATTTGACCGGATATAATCCGATCCCTTGAAGGGAAGGCAACGGGAAACCATCTTGGTGGAAAAAATTCTCCAGGAAAATTACAATGGAGAGGATGAATTTAAATTAAATTTTTATTATTTCATGTTAATGATTGTTGTATAGATTTAGAATTTGTTGCTAGTTCAGAGATGAAGAAAAGGTTGTGGACTGTTTTTTTAATAAAAAAAGGCCTTTTTGTATTTTGGTGATATTTAATGAGATGAGATATATTTACATAAATAATGAGGTTCACCTGGTGCAATGATAAAAGAATATCCTATGGTTCGCTTTGTTCCTTTTAAATTAGTATCTGTTCCTGGTTCGTGTTGTAATATTAAATCCGTTAGAAGTTTTCAGAGTCTCGCGTGGGTCTTTCAAATGTGTATCAATCCAATATAAAAATTTTTAAGAAAAAAATAAAAACCGACTTCAAAAAATTAAATGCAACAAATATAAAAATACAGTAAAAGGTATAAAATAATTATTATCTTATTTAGTTACAACTAAACGACGAAATATTAACACGAAATTACTTTTTAAAGTCGGTGCCAAACAAACTATATCTAAAAGCGAGCGTACCCGCCAAACGTACTAAGTAAGATCCATCGAGTGCGATTCATAAAAGGTATATGTTTGGCACCAACTTCAAAAAGTAATTTCGTGTTAATATTTCGTCGTTTAGTTGTAACTAAATAAGATAATAATTATTTTATACCTTTTAGTGTATTTTTATATTTGTTGCACTTAATTTTTTGAAGTCGGTTTTTATTTTTTTCTTAAAAATTTTTATTTTTCTCTTTTTAGTGATGTTATTAATAGTGATTATATCATCAGAACTTGACCAAATTAATATGACACCATCCCTAAGACACCCCCTTTCGGATAAAAAAAGAACCATCGAAATCGGTTCATAAACAAAGAGGTTAGGTCTAAACAAACCTAAACAAACCTAATAAAAAAGGTCTAATACCTATGAAAAAAAATCGAAAAAAAAATGGGACCAATCGGAAGCTAGACTGGACCCAATGCAAAAAAAATTTTCAAAATCGGTTGACAATTGGCGGAGATATGAGGTAACATAGGCACAAAAAAAAAAAAAAAAAAAAAAAAAAAAAAAAATTCAATCGAATAGAGAACCTCCTCCTTTTTTGAAGTCGGTTAAAAATCGTAGTCCAAAAGAGAGTTTTCCAATTGAGTAGCACGGTCAAATAGTGTTTAAATCAATCAGAGCTTTTGGATATTTTTTTTCTTAACGAATGGAACGAAACAAAACAGAAGGTTGAGCGCAAGAGGTATTTTTACAAGTGATATGTGTCGACAAGCAGAAAATGCTAGACGGCACACGTATCGTTTCTATTGGCTAGACCAAAGTTTGGCCGGATAGAAACCACCTATTTTTAATTTTATAAAATTGTTAATTCGAGGTTAGTGAAATTCATATGGTTGAACAAACTAGAATATTTTTTGCGAAGCATGTTTAATAAGTAAATAATGAAGAAATAATCAATAGGTCATTAAATCCGACAGCAAATTAGGCAGTAGAGTATAGCTACTTTGCGAAGGCTTTTGAATGCTCCGGGTTGCCTAAAAAAAGGCGCTTGAGAGAATGAATTTATGATTTATATTATTAGGAATAAAGATAAGAGTAAATAAATATTATATTTAATATTGATTTGCTATGAGTTAAGGATTCTTGGTCACTCGTTTCTAAACATATAACCTATCCATTAACAAATATTCTCCGGAAACATAGAATCACTCCAGCCCTTTATAATATAAATAATTTATCCTCTCACTTAAGAAATAACAAACTAGACAAACTTGATAAAATAAATAGATCTGGTGTATACAAATTAAATTGCAACGATTGCGATGCAATTTATATTGGACAAACTGGACGATCTTTCAAAAAACGGCATAATGAACACCTAGCTCCCCACAGACAATTAATAAGAAATCAACCCACAAATTCAGATTCCACTTCCGCATTTGCTAATCATCTATATTCTTTAGATCACCCATCTTCACCTACTAATCCCACCCCTATTTATTTCGAAAGAAAAGGATTAAGATAGGATCTTCTTGAATCCACGGAAATAAAATATGCCTTGTCGAACGATGAAAATATTATCAATAATCAACTTGATGTAAAACAAAACATAATAATTGACCTATTAATAACAAAGCCACAAATTTATTCACAGCTTAGAGACATAAATCAATGAACTTCTAACTTTTCTTATATTTATCCACACCTATGTCAATAAACCCTTTCCCAAACTGAAATTTTCACTTAACAATAGCCTAAGAGAAATTGTCCTTTAAAATAATTTAAACATTCTTTCCCTCTGTTCAATAAACATATATATAACCTGTTATTCAATAAGTTGAATTAGTTATTTTCTGTACTTCCTGAAGATGGGTTGATAGTCCGAAATATATATATTGAAAAAGAAAATTTTTTACATCTTTTAATTTTTTAATTTTAATGTGAAACAAGTGACCAAGAATCCTTAACTCATGGTAGATCAATGTTAAATATAATATTTATTTACTCTTATCTTTATTAAAGATGTTTCACATTGCACCAACACCACAATCTCTACTAATTATTATTAGGAATACTTTATTAGTAGAGACCGGATTTTTATGCAGTAAAAAAAAGTGCTGAAATATGCAAGTAATATGCAGTATACGTTAAAATATGAAAATATATGCAGTAAAAGATGGCAAAATAACTTTTTAATGCACTAAAAAAATTAAAATTGTAGACAAAAAGAGTGGATTCGATTGCATTAAAAAAAAAAAAAAAAACTATATATTTGATGATAAAGTAAGCTATAGAGACCAAGTGTCAAATATCTACTTTTATTGCGTAAAAAATTGCACAAAATTCTCATTATATTTAATATATTATAAAATCTTTAAATACAAAGAAATAATAGGTGCTCTTGAATAAAATTAACTAAAACACGATACCACCTAGACTAACCCGACCACCAAAATTTGATTGTAATTGTGAATAATTTATGTTTACAAGTATTTTTCTCAATTATCTTCAGGTTATTATGTCTACGGTCACTTAAAATTGATTTATTTGGTGAAAAGGAGCGCTCTACATCCACAGACGTACTGTAGGCGAATTTAAAGGAACTTAAACCCTCCACTTTTACTTTGGAAGAATAATATTGCAAACTTTTTATTCTTTTCGTGTAGTATATAGTACCTATCTAGTACAACTGAATAATAACCAAAAATGAGTGGTTTGTTGTTTTGTAGCTTGCTTACATCCTATGTAACCAATTTTCTACTTCAACGTCGAACACTACACTTCATGTCGATGGGGCCTATTTCAGTTTTCTTCGAATTTAAATTAGTGTCCTCCTGTGTTTTAATTAACCTTTTTCAATCTTTCTCCAAAAAGTTACTTTTAAACCTTCTGTATTTGTTGCGAAATATGCAATTTTATGCAATATCCTTCAATTATGCCATTTTATAAAGATTACAATATTACTCAATACTACACAAATATGCAAAAATATGCAGTCTTTCTAAATGCATGATTCGGATAGATAATTGATCTACAGGGTCGTACGTGGCGGCAAACAAAATATGAAATTGCATAGGAATCCGGCCTCTATTTATTACGTATAATTAATAAATAATAATGATATCGTTATAATTTTTAATTCATGATAAAGATTAAAAAGCTAATAATAAAATCACATATTTTTATATATAAATATAAAAAAATATGTGATTTTTTAAATTATAAAACTCACTAATAGTTTATGACAAATAAAATTTATTATATATATGTTCAATAAATAATTATAATTAATTATGTGTAATTTCAATAACTATTCAATTTCTTGAAGAAGGAGGAAAAAAGTCTCCAAAACGTCGGAATTTGAATAAAATTTAAATATTTTATGGACTACCTTTCATTATAACCTACTTATTTCGCTTACCAGTCCGTCTTTCTAAGAAAATAAATAAAATTAAATAATTAATTATAATTATTTAATGAACACGAATAATAATTAATTACAATTATTTATTGAACACGAATAATAATTATTCATTTTCAATAAATAATTATAATTATTTATATGCTATTTTAATAAAATTTCAACTCTTAATTAAAAATAATTTCTTTTCCATATCTTCCACGCTTCTTCAAATTATTATCTTTCATAGTTACATATGTAAATCTTCCTATAGATTTGCCCACAAGTATAATATGTATTACCTAATGCATTCTCTATGAACTTAATTGCACATGTTTCTCATTAATAACTTATAAGTTGGCATAGTGCATGCATTCCGGGGGTTATAACCACCGAAGATTTGTTGCAATTACTCTGTTAAACGTGTTTAAGGGTGGGTTTAGATATGTATCAAAAGGAAACAGAGAGGGGATGAAGAGAGATGGTTAAAACCAGGGATTGAGGGTGAATAGGGTCCTTTCTGGGCCATTTGCCTCAGCACTTATACTCCACTAATGTTCGCCAAGCCTGTCGGCGGTAATCAATTTTCATGAGAACTGAGCGGGGACCACCTCCTGTTCTTTAATTTTAGGAGGGGGTCTTGTCCCGGACACTGTGACATATAGAGATCGCGTGAATCCCAACTTCGATTGTATTAATTTCTATATATCAAGAAATCCTCTTATGTAATTTGTGCAGTGGAATATATTATTACTAAATTGGCCATTATCTTAAGGCGATTGGTGGATTAGAATAATAAGACATTGAGACATATGATCCTAGAGGGCAGGATTTAGATACTATTCATTCATGGAACGTGAAAGATCAAAATACACGAGCCTTAGTTGAATGAGTGACTCACTTTCACGAATGAACTGAGTTTCCTCCTTCTTTCTAGAGTTTGAGAAGTTTTTAAGAACTTTGTAGTTAAAGCTATGAATGATAATAAACTTCAGGTTTTGTCGCTTGAACGTATTCTAAAGTATAAATTGCACGAGCTTTCAGATAATATGTTTGAATCAGGGCTGCCCAACATATTATGATATGGGTGAAAGAGGATGAGATAGAGAAGAGACACTCTCATAAGATACTATGTCAAAAAATAGTATGCGAGTTTCAGCGCCTCTAGTGGCCGATCATGAAAATATTTATGAACTAGCTGCAAGGCCCGCCTTCGGCGGCCCTCATGCTAGCCGGGGAGCACGCCCCCTGGACCTCCAGACCTCGGACCCCCCTCACTCTCCACTCCCACAGACCGGAACATCACCCAGCACCCCAGCACCATGCCCAACCCCGCCCGCACTCCAACACCCCATTCCGCACCCTAACCCACTAACCGGCTCACCCCCACACCCGCACCATACACCCATTCCCAACCCCAGCCCCCACACCACCACACGCACCACATCCACCCCGGACCCCACCCCGTGCCCTCCAACCCTGCTCACCATACCCCGCCTAGCCCCCTGGACCCACCCCCGCTAAGCCCCCCGGACTTCACCCCGCACCACCCCTGCACCCCCACTCTACTCCGCCTCACTCCTTACAACACCCCCATTCCACCCCAGCACCCACCCTCACAGTTTTTTCATTTCTAGCCTTCTAGTGACCCACATATTATGTATACAAAATTTTGTTGAGTTTGGCCCAAGAGAAAGAATTTTCATTTTTTGACCCCCCCCCCCATTTTGGGTACTCCAAGGGCAAGAACTTACATTTTTTCACCCCTCCCTTTTTGGGTGGTTTTTTGGGGAAATTATTTTAAACAAAAGTTGTCAAAAATTACATCCCCTACAACTTTGTTTATTATAAAATTTGCCATGTTAATAGCTTGAGTTATTTGATAATTTTCATTCGTGCGCCCCCCAAACCCCCTTCTGGGGTCAAAATATCAAAACATTATATAGCTAAAAACGTAAGTTAGAAGACTTATGATGCAAATATGAAATTTCATAATAATCCCTTAAGCCGTTTTTACGTGAATCGTGAGCAACTTTTCGCGGAACCCACGGAAACATACAGACAGACAGACAGGAATTTTGTTGAGGGTGTTTTTGTTCATAACTTTGCCTGAAACGTGTGCAACCAAAATTTGGCGTGATTTGGACCAATGTTCAGACAAAACCTTAATTTTATATATATAGATTATAATATTATAAATAATTACAAATTGTACAGAAATTATTGAAAATAATCAATAACCAACAATATATGTATATAATTAAGTAATGGAGAGGGATTCAGCCAATGGGTAGCCTCTGCTGAATGGAAAACTCCCAATTATGGAAAACGTTGATTTTTTGTACTTGAGACGTTGCGCATATCTGGTGAGAGCAAACCAAGATTTATATAACATTTTATATTTCATATAATTTTGTATATTATGATAAAATACATAAGAACACTGCCTGCGTACAATTTATTTATAAAATTAATTGTGTCGCTAATACTCTCTTAGGAACTGATGATGGCATTATTTAATTAAATCCGAAACGTTTTCCATAATTGGGAGTTTTTATTGAGCAGAGGCTACCCATTGGCTGAATCCCTCTCCATTACTTAATTATATGCACTATACAGCCATCAAAATTGTATCAACGCAAACATAGCCTCCTCAATAAATTCAGATTTAAGCATGCTTAAAAAATGGGGATCCCACAATTTGGTAAACTTTAATGCTGGTAAAACACAATGCTGCCTAATTTCTAGGCGCGCAGATAGGAACCTTCCGGACATTTCCTTTGATTCGAGCTCATTGGAATTTCGTAATAAAATATCAATGTTAGGTGTCACCTTAGGTTCTGACCTCTCTTGGAATGACCATATTATCTCAGTAGCAAAGGCTGCAGCATGTAAGCTTGGCTTTCTTTTCCGAACCAAACGATTTTTCACCCCCACTCAACTCCTTATATTATACAAGGCTCAAATTCGCCCCTGTCTTGAATATTGCTCGCATTTGTGGAGAGGAGCCTCCAAGTATTCTCTTAATACCTTAGATGCAATTCAGAGGCGAGCTATCAGACTGATAGGCGATCCTACATTAACTGACACTCTCGACTCCCTAGCCCATCGTAGATCTGTCTCCGCCCTATCCCTTTTTTATAGATATTACCATGGCTTTTGTTCTGACGAAATAAAATCGATAATCCCACCAAAGGCCTCATTTGCCCGAAATACACGATTTTCTAAAATTCAACACCCCTACGCGCTTAAACTAGATACTAATGTCCGCCTCGGTGGTGTAATGGTCAGAACAACTGACTGGCAACCCGGAGGTCTCGGGTTCGATTCCCGGCTATACCCAGACATTTTTTCTGTAAGTATAGGGTCTGGTAATAAAAATTAAGTGGGAGATAAATTTAACCGAATTTATCGCGCGGAGGATTTACCACTGCTCGAAGCCCCTAAAACCTTGGTAAATTGGATATTGAATTGTATCTAAGTTTCTGAGATTGGCTCGTGATCCCGGCTTCTTTTCCTTCTGCTCTGTTCTTTTCACGATTGAGGGGCCAGTCCATACAGGCCTTTAGGGGATCCACCTTCTGGTGTATCTCCTTCTCTCATCAATATCATTAAAAAAAAAAAGAACAAACGCATTCGCCAATTCATTTATCCCTATGACATCTAGAGACTGGAATTCTCTTCCCCCGACCGTCCTTCCAGCTACTTATAACCTTCAATCTTTCAAGACCAGCATCCACAGATACCTTCGACTTCTACCCAATCCCTAAATCTCCCCTTATCTTCACGTTACAAGGGTCCACCACGGACTACAGAGGTTGTACCTTCTTGGTGCAACTTCTTCTTGTATCAATATTATTATAAAAAAACCAACAATATATTTTAGTAAGTATCTGGTGGGATGCTTTTTGCTTCTGTTAAAAGCTATATATTAATATTATTTTTAATTTAAAATTCTGATAAAAAGGTCGATTTTTAGATTCAGAATTAAATATAAAAAAAAAATCTGTGTGTGTAATCCATGCCCGACAAAAGTGAAGCTTTTTTGTGACTTCAGTTGTGAAAAATCATTAAAAGATGAACCCCTTGGTGATTATTTGTGATAATTAAGTGCGACAATTTACACTTATATTATAACTTTTTTGAAAAAATAAACTTTAAAGTGAAATTTTTTAAACTTTAATTAAAATTATCCTAGAAATTATGTTAATTTTTTATTTGTTTAAAAAAAAAAAAAAATTTGTTTAAAAGGACCGCCTCATTGGTGTGGTGGTTAGCATGGCTGGCTGCCAACAAGGAGGTCCCGGGTTCGATTACCGGCTATATTCATAATTTTTACTTTATCCAATGCGAATCATGGGAGAAAGTATTGGAATCGCTCTCGCGGCAAGCGCGACTTCAAAGGGTCCTCAGGTAAAGACTACGGAACCCATAGACTCAATTAAGGTCACAAATTGAAGTATTCAATGAGATTGAATTTTAGCACGTGACGGTTTTGCCAAAAATTACCTGGGATCTCGCCGAGAGGCCAAAAAGTGCCATTTTTTTTGGAAGTGCGTGCGGATGGATGGATGGATGTGTGTGTGTTATCGTTTTTTTCGTCCACGATTTTTTCCACACCTTTGCGCTGATTGAAATGAAATTGAAAACCTACCATTAGTTTAACAAAATGAAGCGCTGATTAGTTTTTGGTACATATCGGTCCACAAACATTAGTACTTTTTATTTCAGTACTTTTTTAGTTTTTTCTAAATATCTTGAAAATGACTTAACCAATTTTGATGAAATTTAATATCATAATTAAGTACCTTGGGGACCACAAAAAGGTTAAATAAAGTTTTTAGTAAAATTATATTTTAATGTACTTTACTCAAAAACATATTAATATTTCAAATGAATTTGGATAAAGTTTAGAAATGATCCGTTGCAGTTTATTTCTGTAAGTATATGGTCTGGAAAGGGGTTCACTCAGCCTCGTGAGGATAAATGAGTAGCTGCTTGATTGAGAAGCAGCGAATCTCGGTTAAGAACACTGAAACGAAGGTTGTAGAGATTGCGTTGAGCTAACCACTTGACCCCTCGGTACTGTTTCCAATTAGGACAGCAACCAATTCAGTAGGCCAAAACCCATAAAGAGTTGTCGAGCAAGAGATTTATTTTTATTTTTTTTTTATTTTTTTATTTGTTTAAAAATAAATATTATAAAATTAAAATTCGAATTTTTATTTACATCACACATAATTAATTATAATTATTTATTGAACACGAACAAATAATACAATATAACTACTTATATTATTTGTTAGTGTTCAATAAATAATTATAATTAATTATGTGTGATGTAAATAAAAATTCAAATTTTAATCAAATTAATCACAAAAATAAAAACTTCAACAGCTTCATTACTAATAATTATAAAATTAAAATATTAAAAATCATCATCATCATTGAGTATACAGTCCCAAGACTGGTGTGATGCAACAATCCGTCTCCACTCGACTCTGTCCCCCGCCAGGTGTTTGACCTCTCTAAATGTCTGGCATCCCATATCCCCAATTATTTGGTTGAAATATTCTAATCTGGTTCTTCCCCTTCCCCTTTTCTTTCCCACCTCCCCCTCCAAGATATCCCTGAGCAGTCCCCCATGTCTCAGTGTGTGCCCCATCATCTGACCTCTTCTCTTCTTCAGACTCTTCCACAAGGTTCTTCTTTCTCCGATTCTTCCAAGAACTTCTTCATTTGTAATTTTATCCATCCATTTGATATTCATCATTCTTCTGTAAAACCACATTTCGAAAGCCTCCAATCTCTTTCTCTCCGCTTAATCAAATTGTCCAGGTTTCACACCCCTATGTTCCATATATTAAAAATAAAAAAAATAAAATATCTGCTAACCAAGAGGACCCGGGTTCGAATCCGACTCCAGGCATCCGGCTAAAATCTGACACCGGGGTAGAGACACATTTATAAAAATATAATAAATAGTATCGTAAATTGGCTTATGGCTACCCGTATGGAAATAAATAGATTTTCGAAATATGTTTTTTATATATTTTTAGAAAATATATAAAATATATAAATTTTTTGTGTTAAATTTATTTAATGTTTATGTTTTTTTTTTTGTTTTTTTTACATATTCTTAAAATATAATTATTTTTATGTCGCTCTAGTATACATTTTTTTATTTATCTTTTAACTATCTTTCAAAGATATATTCTGAATGCGATATAAATTTTATATGTTTTAAATATGTTTTTAAAATAAAATTATTTTTATATCTCTCTAGTATAAATTTTTAAATGTTTTTAAATATTTTTCAAAGATATATTATGAATGTATATTACGATCATTTTAATTAAGAACTCGTAATCTCATTAAAAACATTTATTTTTAATAATATCAACAAACATATAAATATAAATATAAATATAAACAATAGAACGATTAACAATACATCAAGTAAGCTTTGTACGCATCAATTCTCCCCTCCTTAGAACACGGACGCAGCTTCCCACAGGATCATTCTTCTTTCTTCCTAGGTTTAAAATAACTCGAATGATATTTAACTAACCTTCCCCTTTCTTGACTATTTTCAATAATTTTTGCTCCATCCATCGATTTTTCTAAATATAATTTTATTTGATGAAGTAACTCTTCCTTATTTTGATTTAATTTCATCTGACCAGCATCTAGTTTCTCCTCTTCCATTATATTCAACTCATCCTCCTTGACTTCCTTCAACCAATACGGAATTAAATCATCTTCATTATTTAATACCCTTCTTCTTTCCCTCTATTTCTAATTCCATTGAGGGCCGAATGATTTCCGAAAATTTATTCTCACAACAAATAATATGATTAGAGATCTCACTTTCTATTCTTACTTTCTTAGGGAATCTTACTGCGTTTTGAACAAGGAACTCCCTATTTCCTTGCCCCTCCACTCGTTTCCCTTCTTGAAGCAAGTCTCTTCCCTATGTCCTTCCCGTCTACAGAATCCACAAAAACGTCTATCCTGAATGCAACTTCTATCTTGAGTGGGACTCGTCTTCTCTTCTTTATCAACATCCTTTAAATCCCTTTCTATTTCTTCCACCGTCTGCATAAACACTTCAATATCAGTGAATTCCATTCCCCTAATGAACGATCTAACACGTGGAGTAATCATCTCCACTAAAACTTGAAGGATTGAACCAGCATCTTCGTCCGGAAAAACTCTCTTATATAAAGCCATCTTATTCTCAATAAATAACCTTATAGGTTCGTCCCCTCTCTGTTTCTCCCCATAAAACATAACCTTTAACTTTGAGACTACGATTACACTATCGTATTCTCGGAGAAATTTCATTTTAAAATCTTTCCAATCCAACGCTGGAAATTGATTCACCACCCGCCACCATGTCTTGGCCTTATCTAACAACTGTTCCGAAACCACCACGAGCCAAACATCTTCTGGTACTTTATATTTTAATAGAGTATTCTCGACCTTTTTTAAAAATAACTTCGGATCTTCCTCTGGGAGTGCTCTAAACACCGGAAGGAATTTTCCCACGTCTGCTAATTGAATATTCCTATTAATCTCGAAATCACTTGCCTTTTCCGAATTTTCCTTCCTTTTTATTATTTCTTCCAACTCTATCCTCTTGTTTCTTTCCTCTTCCAAATCATCCTTTAATTTCTTTATTATTTTTTCGAATTCATTTTTTAATTTATTCACCTCCTCTCCCAAATCCATTACTCTATGCTCACCTTTTTTTATATGATCCTTGATCTTCGATATCTCCCCCCTCGTTATTTCCATATTCGCAAAATCATTTTTCTTATTCCTCTTCACTAGTGGTCTACTAGGTTTTCTTATCATTTTCACATTGTTCGGGCGCCAATATTACGATCATTTTAATTAAGAACTCGTAATCTCATTAAAAACATTTATTTTCAATAACATCAACAAACATATAAATATAAATATAAATATAAACAATAGAACGATTAACAATACATCAAGTAAGCTTCATGTAATATAATTTTTTTTTAAATATTTTCCAAAGGTATATTTTGAATACGATATTTGAAAAATAAATATATATATTTAATTTGGCTGAGGGGTTTTCGGCACTTACCAGAAAGCCCGAAAAGCCAAAAAAAAAATAGGTGTTGCGTTTTTTTGCCGGTCAGTGTAGTAGGCCAAATATCTGAAAACACAAATGGTCGCCTAAATATGCATTAAGCCAAAAACAATTTAATTGGAAATTCAATATAACCAAAAAAGTTAAAGAATTCATACAAATTGATTTAAATACACTTAATTAATCAGTAAAAATTCATCCATAATCCAGCATCATCAAAGAATTTATCTTCTATAAATATTTCATATTACATGCCAAAAAAAAAAGCCCAAGCTGAATCGAAGAATTTTTTCATTAATAGAAAATATTTGTCCAAAATATTTTCAATTATCCTCTTTCTCTCTCTCTCTCTCTCTCTCTTTTATTATAAATTGGATTTCCATTTACTCAGCTAATGAACGAAAGGATAAAACTTGCCGAAATATTTTTTTTTCTTGCCAGTGAAAAGAAATTCTTTTCAAGTTAAGTAATTAATGAACTTGAACAAGTTTACAAAAAAAAGAAAAAAAAAAAGAAGAGATCGACAAGAAGATCATGAAAAGTTTTATTTTGTTCCTTATAGAGAAAAAAAAAATGGTGAGCGATTTAAAAAAATTAATTATTCAAATTTAATTTAGTCCAATTATTTATTAATAAATAATTGTTGTTAATTTTTCTATTCCCTCTTAATAATCTCATTATTTTATCTTTCTTATTATATTAAACGAGCAAAAATTGTATATATTTATACAACAAATTCATTCGGTTTCTCGAAAACGGCTCTAAAGATTTCGATGAAATTCTCGAGTTAAGGGGTTTTTATGTTTAGAATTTGATCTATCACGGTCTCATCTTCGGCTAAGATGTTTTTGATAGGTATTTTGTTTATTCAAATAACTATTCACAGGTGATTGTCTCAATAGGTAATTACATTTTTATTCAATTTCTTTTTATTGGTTAACTAGCTGCAAGGCCCGCCTTCGGCGGCCCTCTTGCTAGCGTGGGGCACGCCCCCTGGACCCCCAACCCACGAATCCCACCCTCACACTACACTCCCCCCCCCCCCCCCCACCCATCCAGCACCCCTACCCCCGCACCATGAACCCGTGCCCAACCCCCGCCCCCATACCACAGAACCCAAACCTCACCCCCCACTCCAACCCACCACACTCCCCGAAACCCACCCAGCACCCCAAACCCCGCCCCCACACCACCACTTCAACACTCTAACCTGCACCCCCCACTTCTGACCCCCACCCCGTACCACCCCCAAGAATTTTCATTTTTTGACCCCCCCCCCATTTTAGGTGGTTAGTTTTTGCATTTCTAGCTCTCTAGAGTCCCACAGATTATGTATACAAAATTTGGTTGAGTTTGCTCCAAAAGGCAAGAATTTTCATTTTTTGACCCCCACCCCCTTTTTAAGTGGTTAGTTTTTGCATTTCTAGCTCTCTAGAGGCCTACAGATTATGTATACAAAATTTGGTTGAGTTTGGTCAAAGAGCAAGAATTTTCATTTTTTGACCTCCCCATTTTCGCCCCCCCCCCATTTTGGGTGGTTAGTTTTTGCATTTCTAGCTCTCTAGAGGCCTACAGATTATGTATACAAAATTTGGTTGAGTTTGCTCCAAGGGCAAGAATTTATATATTTTTCTCCTTCCCCCCTTTTTGGGTGGTTTTTGGGGGGAATTTTTTAAACAAAAGTTGTCAGAAATCACATCCCCTACAACTTTGCTCATTATAAAATTTCCCGTAGAGTTAATAGTTTAAGAGTTATTTGATAATTTTCATTCGTGCACCCCCCCAAACCCCCTTTTGGGGTCAAAATATCAAAACGTTATATAGCTAAAAACGTAAGTTAGAAGACCTCTGATACAAATATGAAATTTCATAATAATCCCTTCAGCCGTTTTGACGTGAATCGTGAGCAACTTTTCGCGGAAACCACTGAAACAGACAGACAGACAGACAGACAGACAGGAATTTTGTTGAGGGTGTTTTCGTTCATAACTTTGTGCAACCAAAATTTGGCGTGATTTGGACGAATGTACAGACAAAACCTTAATTTTATATATATAGATTGTTTGTTTGTTTGTTTTTAATTTTAAAACCCACAAATAGTTCATTACAAATATTATTATAAATTAAAATTATTCAATTTAATTAATTTAAATATTTTTCTATTTTGTATAAAATAATTTATTATCTAATATCAATTTCATTCTCTTTAAAAAATCCAACAATTTGAATGATCGCCCGTCCTTCTTCGGGATTTAAATAAAATGGCCAACGAAAGAACCTCCGTGTATAGTAATATTATTTGTAATTGCATTTACATTCAAAACTTTGTGCCCAGTGATATGTCTTAATGATGGCCTTAGCGGGTCAACAACTAACAAATTAATTTCTTGATTAATTCTGAGAATTTTTTATGTATATATCTCTAAGGTACCGCGACATTTCAGCCCCCGACAAAATATCCCTGACAAAATATCCCCGACAAAACATCCCCCGACAAAACATCCCCCGACAAAACATCCCCCGACAAAACATCCCCCGACAAAATATCCCAAGGACAAATTATCTCCCGGCATAATATCTTCTGACAAAATATTCCCCAGTATAAGGGAGAATACAAAAGAGATTAAGTGAGAAGCTTATAATCATATATTTGAATAATATAATCAAAGTTTTGAATAATATAATCAAAGTTTTGAATAATATAATCATATTTTTGAATAATATAATCATAGTTTTGAATAATATAATCGAAATTTTTGAATAATATAATCAAAGTTTTGAATAATATAAACAGACTTTCATATTTTGTCGGCTAATTAGCCATTTGAAAGTAAGCAAGCGTCTCCTGTCGTTAGATTTTCTAGCTAACAATTTATTATTTTTACTATCTATAATATAGTATTTATCATCTATATTTACTTATTTATCGTTCATGTTTACATTGCACAATTATGATTGTTTGTTAAAAGTGTTATTAATCATTATCTTTATTAATTGTTGCTATAAGTCAGCCCAACCGAATCCGCTCCAGTCAAATGCCAGCCCGAAAAGGAGCTATACGAACCCAACCGAGCCGAAGTAAATATATATTAACCGAACCGGAGTCGATTTGCATTACTCATAAGATTCACGAGAGGAAGGGTTATTTTGTCATGAAATATTTTGTCTGAAGGATATTTTGTCGGGGGCTGAAATGTCTCAGAATCCCTATTTGAATGTTGGTGCAAAAATCATTGTTCGGCATAATGATAATGATATATATTGTGAGAATTTCGATGTGAGGGAATTTTTCCCATCTTAAGATTGTTCCGAGGCTGAAGATGACATATTTGTAAATGTCGAAACATTCCTGAGTAGACAATAGAATAAAGAAAAATAACAAGATAAAAATGTGTTTTTTTTGTCAAAAAAGAATAAAACTAACACCTATTTAAAAGAGAATTTGTATTCTCAAAAAATTTAGATATTGGTATATTCATAAATCAAATTTTACTTTATTTAAACTGCAAATATAAAAATCCAGCTTTTTAACCTGAATTTAAAATTAAAATTAATTTTAAAATATATGGATTTTAACAGAAGCAAAAAATTACCGAGCAACGCTCGGTATTCCAGGTAGTATATAATATTTTACTATACTGAGTAATAATAATCTATTTTTTTCATTAAATTCATTTAAAAAACAATTAAAATCAAATTTTTGATTGACATTTTCCCCTTTAGTCACAGTTTTTCAAAATTTCAACCTTATTGCGGCACGTCATACCATTATCCAATCAAGATGAAACTATGTTTAATTTGTAGAAAATTTAATATAGTCTAAAAATGTGTAGTCTGGTCTTTGTCAAAAACGTATTCCTTCATGGTCAAAATGGGAAAAGTGGGAGTTTTTGGGATAGCTATTCAAAAGTGATCAGCGGGATGTTGTTTGGATCCCCATATAAAATCGAACTACTGGATCAATTTTCTATTTCATTGTTAATCAACGCGAAATTTTGTTCTCTTTAATTAACTATAGGATGGTTATTTACAAAATATGGAACGTATTCGAGGTATAAGAAAAAAACTGGAAAAAGTCCGAAAATGTCGAGTTTTTTCGGCCACCAAAAGTTGTCCCCCACACTTTCGAAGTCGCAAACTTAGATTTGGCATACCCACACCATACCAAACGATCCTAAAACAAATCTTTTCTCGCAATTAATGTAAGCTGAACCACTTTTTGGATCCTCTATTTACTAAGCTACCAGGGTAACTAAAAAACTATTTAAGACTCATCCAAGTTCGATGTTATTATCAAATATGCAAATATGGCTAAAAGTTACGACCACTTCTGATAGTTTACTAATTTTGGTCAATAATCCCTTTTCTATTATGCGTTTTGATTTATATAGCTAACAATTTATAATGTAATCTAAAATAGTATTGCGTTTCTTCTAGATTTATTATTTACTAGCTTCAAGGCCCGCTTTTTGTTAGCCAGGGGCTTCGCCCCCTGAACCCCCACATAGCTGCTTTATTGATGTTTTATTAGTTACAGAGAATAAATATATTATATATATATATATATATATATTTGGTTTTAATCTTTAAAACATATTTTTAAAGAAATTCCCAAAGCTAATGAATTCATTTCAGTTAGTTTAGTTAGTATAGTTTCAATAATCCTAAATAATTAACTTTGAAATAAATAAATAATATTGAAATGAATGAATGAGTTCGAATACAAAAGCCAAAAGGCTTAGTTCTTTTGAAATGGCTGAGGGTCTTAAATACAATAGAAAAAAGATGAGGTGAGATTCCCACGGGTATTTTTAAGAAAAATAATTTTTAAATAACATATTTTATTTTAAATTAAATATTTTTCATTTATATATAAATATATATAATCAAAAGAGCTTGGCTAAAACTTTTTTATTTTTTTCTACACTATTAAAGATGGTTTTCAGAATTTTTCCAAATTTTTTCACCCAACCCAAAAGAAGTTAGGAATTTTTGAATAAAATAGCTTTTTTAAACAACCATAACTTTTTCAAAAATTTAGTTATCATGACGATTTTTTTTTGATTTTTAGTTTTAAATGCACTTTAAAAAAATAGATAGTTTTTTTGAATCTTTTTTGCAGTATTAAATTCTTCTTCAACGATAATATGGTTAGAACTGTAACCAAAATAAATCTGCGCGGGTTCGCCCCGGGAGTATGGTGTCTAGATGGAGCTCACTACTCGGAAGGAAGTAAGTTGGAAGATGACTAATGAACATGTGGAAGATCAGAATCATCATATGTGGCGAGTTGGCAAGGTGTCAAGATGTGAAGGGAATATACTCTGTTTTCGTTTCGTTTATATCGTGTACCGTTTACCGTTAATATTATTATTTATCGAATTATCGTTCCGTGTGATTTAGTGTCGTTGTTGTTGAGAAGTACTCAACAATAAAATTTATATATATATATATCTTATATCTTAAATATCAATAAATATTTAAGTTTATTTATTTAGAGAAATGGCCCATTGCCTAATTCAAATACAAAATACTGTATCAATAATATCATTATTTGTTGTTTAATTTTAAACTGTATAACTTCATTTAATTAATAAAACCCAAGCTTGTTAACCACATTGTTATACATATATACAAGACCCGGTTTGAATAATTATAATATTTTAAACAACAAACATTTTATTTTATTTATTTTTGCCTTCAAGGGCAAAGTGATAATTGGTTGAATTTTCCAGCTAGTATAGAACTATTGAGAATGAATGACACTCAAAATTGTTATAAACAAGGCCGCAAACACTTGTTTTTTTTTGTTCGTTTAGTTCTTTTATTGTTTGGCAAGCTATGTTGGCTAAACTGAATTTTTTTTTTAGTTTTTCCTGATTTTTCCAATTTTTCTAATTTTTTTTTTACGTATTAACCTGAAGTGGGCTATTACGAACATTTAAAAAAAATTTAGCCAAATCGGTCCAGGCATTTGAGAGATCTGCGTTTACGAAGAAATTCAACAGAAATTCATTTTTATTATATAGATTACTAAGGGATCCCTTTTTAACCGACTTCAAAAAAGGAGGAGGTTCTCTATTCGACTGATTTTTTTTTTTTTTTTGTGCCTATATTACCTCATATCTCCGCCAATTCTCAACCGATTTTGAAATTTTTTTTGCATTGGGTCCAGTCTAGCTTCCGATTGGTCCCATTTTTTTCGATTTTTTTTTCATAGGTATTAGACCTTTTTTATTAGGTTTGTTTAGACCTAACCTCTTTGTTTATGAACCGATTTCGATGGTTCTTTTTTTATCCGAAAAGGGGGCGTCTTAGGGATGGTGTCATATTAATTTGGTCAAGTTCTGATGATATGATCACTATTAATAACATCACTAAAAAGAGAAAAATAAAAATAATTTTTAAGAAAAAATAAAAATCGACTTCAAAAATTAAATGCAACAAATAAAATCCACTAAAAGGTATAAAATAATTATTATCTTATTTAGTTACAACTAAACGACGAAATATTAACATGAAATTACTTTTTGAAGTCGGTGCCAAACATATACCTTTATGAATCGCACTCGACGGATCTTACTTAGTACGTTTGGAGGGTATGCTCGCTTATAGGTATAGTTAGTTTGGCACCGACTTCAAAAAGTAATTTCATGTTAATATTTCGTCGTTTAGTTGTAACTAAATAAGATAATAATTATTTTATACCTTTTAGTGTATTTTATTTGTTGCATTTAATTTTTTGAAGTCGGTTTTTATTTTTTTCTTAAAAATTATTTTTTCATTGAATAGAATTCTGAAGAGCTGAAGGGTTGGTATCTATGATTTAGATGCCGGTACAGGTAGTGTTGTTTTGACTGGCACTCTCGTGTGACTGCCAGCTGCCGAGTCCGAATTGACATGCAAAAGGGCCTTAGCGAGCAACACAAGAGCCTTGGCTTCCTCTACGTTCTTATCATATGCCTTAATCATCCATAGAGCCACAGACATACTATAATGGATGCAGTGATAAATAACAGAGTGGGGCCTGTGACGGCTTAAAGCCAGGAAGGCGGGCGGATCCAGGGTACAGGGTGAAGTGACTGTCTTGTCCAGCCAGCTCTGCTGAGGGGTATGTTTTAGGGTAATTACTGGCTTTCATGTAGAAAGGAGCTGGAGCTGGATCGGCTCTCATTCGAAGGGTTCCCGTCGCTTTATTCTCCATTGGCCATTAACATCCTCTCTTTGAGAATTTTCGGTTTAGCGTTTTTCATTCATAGATATGATTTATTAATGATATGGTTTTTATTTTTTATCAGTCTTTTTCAATTTTCCAATATTTTTTTTCCTTCGATAAAAAAATAGGATTTAAATAGAAATTGATTTTATTTAATACATTAATAAATCGTTATAAAGAATATTCTTTTTGCACTAATTGAAATTTTAAATATCAAATAATTTACTGAATAGGTATTTCAAAAGAGATTTATCGTATATTGGTTGGATATATGGTATGTTTAAAAAGTGATTCGGAATTCCGTAAAAAGGTTTTAGGTTTAATAATGAAATTTTTAAGTTTAATAAAAAAAAAAAATAAAACCGACTTCACATAACTTAAACAATAAAATAAAATACACTAAAAGTTATAAAATAATTATTATCTTATTTAGTTACAAATAAACGACGAAATATTAACATGAAACTACTTTTTGAAGTCGGTGCCAAACAAACTATAACTATAAGCGAGCGTACCCACCAAACGTACTAAGTAAGATCCGTCGAGTGCGATTCATAAAATGATATTTTTGGTACCGACTTCAAAAAGTAATTTCATGTTAATATTTAGTCGTTTAGTTGTAACTAAATAAGATAATAATTATTTTATACATTTTAGTGTATTTTATTTGTTGCATTTAATTTTTTTGAAGTCAGTTTTATTTTATTTTTTTATAAAAATTATTTTTAGTGATGTTATTAATAGTGACTTAATATAATACCTTGCATGCATCTCGTAAGAGAAAGCGTCGAGCGAATGAATCAGAAAATGATAATAAAATTCGATTAATAAATATAGCAATGCTCTCGAAACGTTTGCGGGTTTCAAATGAATGTTTTAAGATTTTTTTTATAAAAGATTTTATTTTTTATAATTTCGATTATTTGGTCATAAGAATGGGGGATTTACGTTATTTCGTCATTGATAACATCTTCAGAACTTGACCAAATTAATATCGTACCGGCCCTAGGTACCCTCTTTCCAATAAAAAAAGAATCATTAAAATCGGTTCATAAACAAAGAAGTTGTGCTTGAACAAACATGTAAAAATGGTCCAATACCAATGAAAAAAAAACGGGAACAATCGGAAGCTAGACTGAACCCAATGCAAAATAAGCTGACGTGTTCTGATGTGGCCATCCACTTGACTTTACCATACAACCTGGCCCCTCACTTACATTAATATTTAATAAAATTATTTATAATCATGTAGGGGAGGGGGGTTAGTTTTGCATTTTTAGACTTCTGCGGGTCCACTGATTATGTATACAAAATTTGGTTGAGTTTGCTCAAACGACCTAGATTTTTAATATTTAACCCCCCTCCACCCCCTTAATTTTGGGTCGATATACACCAAAATCTAATCAGCTCTTAATCTCAATGGACCAAAACTACGTGTGACATTTGGTTTCGATATTCACACTAGTTTTTGAGCTAGCTCGTACACAAAAATTTGTTAACGCACAGACTAACAGACATTTTGACAAAACAATTATTATCTCAAAAAATATAATTTTTTCGATGTATACTTATTTGAGCTTTTTTGTAGAGCGAAATGCGATGGTTTTGCTCAATTTTTTTAATCGAAATAGTTTAAGCTAGTTTTTGAGATATTTTGAAAAAAGAAGGAAAAAAACCACTTTTTTCATGTGCGATTACAATACTTGACCATACCCTGTATGTATCAAAATTGGTTGAGAATTGGCGAAAATATGAGGTAACATAGACACGTGCATTTGAAGAAGCGACACATTTTGGGAATCTGGAAATTTTGTGCAATGTAATTTTATAAAAATTCAATGGTGTTAAAATTTAAATGATTTATTCTTGACGCTATAAAACGATATGGTTGTTTATTATAACCCATTTACTATTTTTTAATCATATTTTACTTGTTATATATAGCATTTGGGGGGGGGGGAGCAGGGGCAAATTCAAGATCCCCCCCCCTGACAAAAGAACTGAACTCGGTGCTTCTCAAGTAGGTACATTTAATTTCAATTTAGAATTTGAATTTGCAATTTATTTTCATGATAAACAGAAAGACTGATAAATAATTTTTCAAGTTATTATTATTATTATTAAAGTTTAAATTTTTATTTAAATCACACATAATTACTTTATAACTATTTATTGCTATTATTATCATTTGATTTGTCAATATAATTTTTTTGCTTTTTATAATCTTTAAAAACATGTAATGCTCAATCCGACAGGGGGCGCTGATGCCGTCGGTATATTTGGGCTTTGAGCCCAGATAAACATGATTGACTCAGTTAACCTATAATCGGAGTGGGTACTCATACTTGAGAACGATCGCAGAATAAGTCGATCGAAACGTTGTATTAAAATTGTAATTATTTGTTTCAATAAATAATTATAAAGTAATCATGTGTGATTTAAATAAAAATTTAAACTTTAATCAAATTAATCACAAAAATAAAAGCTTCAACAGCTTCATTACTAATTATTATTATTATTATTATTTTGTTAAAGGCAAGATTTTCTTATTTTCTGAGCCTTCAGGCTTCGTGCTTGATTTCAACAGTAATTGTATGATTGTAAAGTTCCTAAATACTAATTCGATTTCATATACTTAAGCTGATTGCCCTTGTGTCTGTCTCTCAAGGGTGAATGAGTCTATTAAATCACAATCATGATGTTGATCTTGAAAACTCGAATTCTTTCTTGTGAGTAACTCTGAAATCCCAAGGTGTATTTTTTTCTTTTTAATTCTTCGCTTTAAGTTAGTTCTTTCACAAATGCAAAAGTTCAAGAAATCCTCGAAACTTGGAATATCTATCTATATACTCTTATTAAACGAGCAAAAATTGTTTATATATTTATTTGTTTGTATATTTTGTATATTTGTATCTTAGTTCTATTTTGAAAACGGCTCTACCGATTTTGATGAAACAAATTCTATTAACAAGTTTTGAGGATGAGAAAACGATCTTGCTAGATCTAGACATCGACAAATTTAATCTTAATTGATCTTTTCTTAATTAAAGTAATTATTGACAAATGAAAATCTCAATAGTAAAGTTTGTTTACATTTTTTTCAATTATGTTTTATTTTTTAATTAGTTTTTTAATTTTAAAACCCACTAATAGGTTATAGCAAATATTAATATATTATATTAAAATTAGGAATTTTTTGTTTGTTTTTAATTAACAGGTGTCAGATTGACAGCTGAATTGCCAACTATCAAATAACAAAATGTGTTTTACATTTGGACTACTCCAGCAAACCTAAAAATTCAACTGAAGCCATCTATGAGTGAAATCCGCAATTACTTAGTTGCCAACCTTATATTTATAGCTGAAAATCTCAATAAAAAAGTTTGTTTACATATTTTTCAATTATCTTTTTTTTTATTAATTGGTTTTTTTATTTTAAAAACCACGAATACTTTAACCTAATATTGTTATATATTAGAATTTGCCAATTTAATTTATTAAAGGAATAATGGAATTGAAATAATTATCGGAAAAGAGGTTTTTTTTATTTAATTAGTTTTTTCCTCTTATTAAAAACAAGGACTAAAAGATGATCAAGGACATTCGATGGTGGAGAAGTAATCTCCGGAGTCGAAGCTCAAAAACAATGTATGCATAAATTCATGTAAAATAAATGGTTTAATTTATTAAAATTCATTTTATTAAAAAAGACTTACTAAAAATATTATCGCAAGCTAGAGGATCAAGTATAGTCGATGGTGGGGAAGTAATCTTCGAAATCGAACCCTCAAATACAATGTATACATTATTTCATGTAAAAAATTGCTTCAATAAAATTATTATTTATCTAATTGATTAAAAAACTCGATAAATAGTTATTTAATTAAAAAAATAATTATACAAAATTTATTTATATACCTATATACACATAATCTGTGGACTACTAGAAAGCTAGAAATGCAAAAACTGGGTGAGGGGTGGGGATGGATGTGGGTGGTGCAGGAGGTGGGGTGCAGTTGTGAGGGATCCTGGCCGGGGTTCGGGCGGAATGGAGATGGAGCTGCAGTGGTGGGGGCGAGGTGCGTTGTTTCGGGGTGGGGGGTATAATATATATATTTGTATTTTTTTTAATTTGGTTATCGTGCATCGCTAGGTGGCTCCAGGTACTAAGTCATTAAAATCATAATAAACACAATGTTAAAATTTGAAGACAATTTAACACAGTAAACACGAAATAATTGAAATTAAAAATGAATTTTTTGTGCATATGGATAGCATGGGAAAGGGAGGGAAAATGATCATTGTTTTATTTGTTTTCTTTGAAGGACTTTCACCATCTTGATGAAAAATTAATATTTATTAGAATAATATATTCGGGGGGGGGGGGGGGGCGGTAGCGCAATCGGTTAAATCACCAACTTTTCTAATCCGATTAAGAGAACATCAACCTAGACTTCATCAGTTCGATCCCAGCAAGAAGCAAAGTGAATTTATTTGAAAATAATAAAAAACCGGCCCCTCGGCTCCAGAAGCTGACAATCTCTGGTTCTACAAAACCTCGCGCATGCGCAGGACAAAATTTCGTAACAAGCAACCATGAATAGTGAGAGGCAAAACAAGATTACCCCAGATGGTAACCAATCCACCCACCCTCGAGTGGCAACCGGGCATTCAGATTCTGGGGGACCCGGACCATCACGAAATCAAGGAAGAAACAATGGAAGAATAACGCCAAAAATCCATACATACCTGGACACCTTTAACATCAACACACTCTTCCGGCCAGGAAAATTACATTACCTGACCATGGAACTCGATAACACATTCCGGAAAAAACGATAGAGGCGTGGAAGGTCCAGCCAGAAAAGACATCAAGCTTTGCGTTATCCCAAGGGTCCAAACGCAACAAATAATAATAATAATAATATATTCGGAGTAACTTAAAAAAAATTGAAATTATTTACCTCGTAGGTTTGATAAAAAATAAAAAACAACAACATATTTGGGCGATTATTTTTAGTGAAGGGGATATAAGAACAATCACTTGGAAACGATCCGGCAACGTCGTAATATGGCGTAATAAAAGAAAAAGGCATGAAAATATGAAATAATTAAAATTTTAAACAAAATACTTAGAAACTAGGGGATAATAATTATTGGCATAAAATATCATGAAAAAATAGTGTGAGAAGTACAGTCACGTTAAAAAAACATAACCTAAAATTTTAGTAGCCTTCATATGTATAGAGTGGTTATGAGGCTAAAACTTTTTGTGTGGATTATCGCGAAAGAACTACCTTAAGAACAGTTTTTATCTTTCTCTTAAGTACTAAGAATTACTTTTACTCGGAATACTCGTCAAATTATTAAATATATTCAAAATTTCCTGTTTTTCGTCATTTATTAGGTATTCGTTTTTAGAAATGCCTGAACGTGAAAAAACAAACTTTTTTTAAGAATGATCTGCCTGTCTGACCATGAGTAGAAATCTATATGAACACACGATAGCGTAAGAACGGATGGTCGTATAAATATCATTCTAGTGCCAAAATGAAGACCTGATTATATTTTGAGATTTTTAGCTTCAGAACTTGGTTTAAAAATGCAGATACATAATCTAAAAAAAACTCGAATCTTTAAAATGAGAGCTCTTGAACGTTGTATCTACTGAGCTGAAATTGGATTAAAAAGTGTATCAATAGTCCGCGCTTTTTGGGTAGCTTTCAACTTTCTATTGGTAAACTGAGAATTCCGATACCCTATCTAGTGGTCTAAATTAAAACTAGTCACCGTGGGCCAAAAATAATCCACGCCGCTACCAAATATCCAATGGTAAACTTAGAATTCGGATACGATATCTGGTGGTCTAAATTGAAACTAGCCACTGTGGGCCAAACATAATCTACGCCCCTACCAAGTATCCAATGGAAAACTGAGAATTCTCATACGCTATCTGGTGGTCTAATTTTGAAACTAGCCACTGTGGGCCAAAACTAATCCACACCCCTTCTAAATATCCAATGGGAAACTGATAATTCCGATATCCTATCTGGTGGTCTAAATTGAAACTAGCCACTGTGGACAAAAAATAATCCACGCCCATACTAAATATCCAATGGAAACTGATAATTCCGATTTCCTATCTGGTGGTCAAAATTAAAACGAGCAACCGTGGGCCAAAAATAATCCACGTCACTACAAAGTATTCAATGGGAAACTGAGAATTCCGATACGCTATCTGGTGGTCTAAATTGAAACTAGTTACTGTGGGCCAAACATAATCTACGCCCCTACCAATTATCCAATGGGAAATTTAGAATTCTCATACGCTATCTGATGGTATAAATTGAAACTAGCCACTGTGGGGCAAAACTAATCCACGCCCATTCTAAGTATCCAATGGGAAACTGATAATTCCAATATCCTCTCTGGTGGTCAAAATTAAAACTAGCCACCGTAGGCCAAAAATAATCCACGCCACTACAAAGTATCCAATAGGAAACTGAGAATTCCGATACGCTATCTGGTGGTCTAAATTAAAACTAGCCACCGTAGACCAAAAAAATTCAACGCCCCTACCAAGTATCCAATGGGAAACTTAGAATTCTGATACGCTATCTGTTGGTCTAAATTGAAACTAGTCTCTATGGGCCAAAAATAATCCATGCCCCTATCCAATGAGAAACTGAGAATTCCGATACGCTATCTGGTGGTCTAAATTGAAACTACCCACTGTGGCCCAAAAAAAATCAAGTCACACCCCTACCAAGGTTCGCAATAAAATCTACTGAGAGTCTTGAGAAACTGAAAACTTTTTTCCCCCCAAATTTATTTTAAATAAACCCACCATCTTTTTGTGTTATCTTTTTATCATTGGCCTGGATAAATTATATACTAACGTTGTTTTTTTTTGTTGTTATTTGTTTTAGTTTCCATTATCAAACTCCGTTTTTTTGCTAGTTCAGAAAATGCCATTTAAATAAAGAAATGTTATTTTAAATGCATTAAATTGATATTAAATTTATTTAGGTTAGTTCGTTATAATGTCATTAGAAGACCATCAACTTTTTTTGTTATGCATTTGTTTTTGTCATTTTTTTTTTATGTTTGATAAATAAATAAGAACCTCTAAGGGTGTTAAGAAATTTCGAGAAATTCTCGTTGTTTATATATTTTTTTAACTGTCATGTTAAGCTTGTTGAATAGATCCAAGCGCTGAGCGCAGAGATGATAGCAAGTGGATGCTGGAAACGATGAGAACAGCCAGCCAGCCCTTAGAGCGAGATAAATGTGGTCCTTTCTGGTCCTTTCTAAGGAACTTGTAGCTAAGATTCTACAGTGGGCGGGGGGGGGGGGGGGGCGTTATTTTTATACACTTTTCATTCAGTGAACGCTTTTATCTTAATGACCATTTGACATGGGGGGCTTAATGAGGCCACCCGATGCGACTTGATTCGTTCTCGCATACACTATAATTACATCCAAATATTTAATTCAATTACCTGCATTTATTTTGCTTCCGAAACTTGTAATTACAGCTAATTACTATCATTCTTGCAAAGTATTTTCGGTGATTAATCACAAAGGTCGTCTGTCTCTCTCTCTCTCTTTCTCTGTATATATACAAGAGAAATGGAAATAGTAGAGATAGTAAAGTTTGTTAATTTGTTAACATTAAAAAATAAACTGCAACGGATCGTTGCTAAACTTTATCCAAATTCATTTGAAATATTAATATGTTCTTGAGTAAAGTACATTAAAATATAATTTTACTAAATACTTTATTTAACCTTTTTTGTGGTCCCCAAGGTACTTAATTAGGATATTAAATTTCATCAAAATTGGTTAAGTCATTTTCAAGATATTTAGAAAAAACTAAAAAAGTACTGAAATAAAGTACTAATGTTTGTCGACCGATATGTACCAAAAACTAATCAGCGCTTCATTTTGTTAAACTAATGGTAGGTTTTCAATTTCATTTCAATCAGCGCAAAGGTGTGGAAAAAATCGTGGACGAAAAAAACGATAACACACATACATACATACATACATCCATCCCCACGCACTTCCAAAAAATGGCACTTTTTGGCCTCTCGACGAGATTCCAGGTAATTTTTGGCAAAACCGTCACGTGCTAAAATTCAATCTCATTGAATACTTCAATTTGTGACCTTAATTGAGTCTATGGGTTCCGTAGTCTTTACCTGAGGACCCTTTGAAGTCGCGCTTGCCTCGAGAGCGATTCCAATACTTTCTCCCATGCTTCGCATTGGATAAAGTAAAAAGGAGTGAGTTAAACCGAAAGGGGGTATGATTATCATACTTGGTAATGAATAAGTCGCAGAATAAGTCAATTGAAACGTACGTAGTTTTATTGTATTATTTATTCGTGTTCTATAAATAATTATCTACTCTTATTAAACGAGCAAAAATTGTATATTTATTTATTTATATAAATATATATTTATTTGTATCCTGGTTCTATTTTGAAAACGGCCCTACCGATTTTGATGAAACAAAATCTATTAACAGGTTTCATTTTTTTATATCTCTTCAAAATGCGGTAGATCTTTATGCCCCACCCTATATAATAATTAAATTAAAAAAAATTAATTTGTAATGTAATAGCAATAAGTAAGTAGAGCAAAAATATATATGTTACTTCATTTATATTTTTAAAAAATATCTTTTTTTTAATAAAACATTAATTAATCCCCAAACAATGTGGCTTCCTTTGAAACAGTTTTATAAATTTGCGGCTCCCAAAGTTAAGGTTAATGGCCACCCCTGATATATACAATTATTAAAGTTGTTATAGACAAATAAAGACTATTTCTTATTCAGATAATTTATATTTTATTGCCAAGGTTTCATTAACTTTGTTGACTTCTTCAGGGCTTAAATAGTTATCTTCCATGCTTATTTGTCATTTTTTATAATTATTCTTTCGTAGTAAACATAACATATAAAAATGACAAATAAGCAGGGAGATAACTTATTTGAGCCTGAAAGAAGTCAACAAAGTTGATGAAACGTTGGCAAGAAAATATAAATTATCTGTATAAAAAACATTGTCCTTATTTCCCGATAACAACTTTGATAATTTAATCGATGGACTTAACTTGTCAAAATAACTATAATACAATATTTTCTCCAATTCGCCTAAATTATTTGTTTAAATAAACACAAGAGAGCGCTACCTTCGGCAGTAGTGCTGCATCGATGTTTAACCAAATACTGTATATATCAATACAAGACAGTCTGTCAAAATACAATAGAAAAAGACAACGGTTTTTGGTCTCTTGAATTTGAGCGCCACCATGCGCGCAAAAGGGCAATCTTGCAGTTCAAAACCGACTTTCAGCTACCGGCAAAATTAAATTTTTATTAATGGAGCATGTTGTGGGTTCTAGGTGATACATACAATAAATAAGTAACTTATGAGGAGAATTTTCTAGGTTAAGTTTCACAAAAAGGAACTTAACCTAGAAAACTCTCCTCATAAGTTATTTATAATGTTTCACCTAGAACCAACACCTAAATCCTTAAAAATTATCAATAAATAAGTAAGAAATTTTGCTTACTTAAATCAAATAGTGTTGGTTTTGTAAATTTCATATGTATTAATTTTAAATAGATTGCAATATTTTCTATAAACAAGAAAATTATTTACACACCTTCTTTAGTGAGAGACGCAATAGGCAAATCTTGAGGAATAATTAATTTCATTTAGAGTTGTCTCGTAATCAGAACCAATCATACTATTTTCCCTTATCGAGCCTCTTTTGTTGGTTTTAAAGGAATCCGAAGGCAAATTAAGAGATGGAACACTGTTTTTCTTCAGACTAAAATTAATGGTATGTGTAATCAACATTAAATTTAAAAATTATTTGTCTTTATAAAATTAAAAATTAGGTTACTTACCCTTGGGATTTGTTTTTTGGATTGTTGTAATCTTCTTCAATGAAATGATCCGAGCAAATCAAATAAGTTCTATTCAACTTTTCAGAGCCCTGCTTTTTAAAGATTTCATCTAAGTCGGCTCCTTTCCAATTTTATAAGCCATTGTTTGCAATTACAGCAACAAACATTTATTATTTATTTATTTATTTATTTATTATTTTCAACGGCTAAATGCCTTATACATTAATATAATACAATAATTATTGAATAAAACAAAATTAACAATAATAGACAAAGTAATATTATTAAATTAATATAATAATGATAGAGTATATGTTAAATAACAATAGAGAAATAAAAATAATATAAGATAATAGTAATGTGATGAAATATAATAATAAAATAGTTACTTGTAGACTAGGGTCAACATTTTGAACAAGACTGCGACTCTATTAATGTTCAATGAGAAATCCAAGGGGTTTTCTAGTTGTTTAGATAAATTATTATAACAACTACTTAATCTGAATATTGGATTAGCCTCAGAGTGCCGGGTGGATGGTACTTCTGGATAAAAAGGTAGTCTATTTCTAAGTACATAATTTGAGTTATGAATTGGAAACAGGTTTTGAAGATCAGGACAATTCACCTTGTTGGACTTAATCTTGTACACAAATAAAACATCGGAGGCAATCATGGAAGATGTAACAGAAGCAAGACAGAAAGTTTCAGCAGTTGAAGTGTAATCATGGTCATATCTCGACAAAGGATTGCCCGAAAGGTATGCTAGATATCTTAACACTTTGTGCTGAATTCTCTCCAGTCTGTCCATGTTATTCTTTCCGATTGGCCTCCAGACTGTTGATGCATACATTAGCAAAGATTTGATTAGAGTCAAATATAAATATTTAATTGTATTAGGATTTTTAAATGATTTCGTGTTTCGAAATACAAATCCCCAGCTCCGATTAGCTTTACCTACAATGTAGGCCAGGTGATCGCTGAATGTGAGTTTCGAGTCAAAAATGACTCCCAAGTCTTTAATAGTGTCGACTCTACCGCAGTTTATGTTAGTCGAGAGTAAATAATCAAAAGTAATTTGATTAATACCTCTTGAAAAGGTAATAGTGAGACATTTATCGAAGTTGAGGAACAGCAGGTTCATGTTACACCAATTCATAATTTTATTCAAATCGGATTGCATTTTTAGGCAATCTTCTTTCTTTGAAATTTCCAAAAACTGTTTAATGTCATCTGCAAATAATAGAATGTCACAAAATTCAATTATATGTGGTAAGTCGTTAATAAACAATAAAAATAGTTAAGGACCAAGGTGACTTCCTTGTGGGACTCTGATGGAGCTATAAAATTACGGGATTTGGTTCCTTTTATTTGTACATAAGAATTTCTATTAGATAAATAGTTTTCAAGCCATTTAATCATATTGGATGAAAAATTTATAATGTTTAAGTTTTAATAGTATAATTTTGTGATTAATTAAATCGAAAGCCTTCTTGAAATCTAAGTATATTAGCATCTAGTTGATTATTTCTATTAAAACTAGAAAAGATTGAGTTTGTGAATAAAGTTAAGTTGGTGATTGTCGAACGACCAGGAACAAAACCATGTTGTTTATTATTATGAATATTATCACTTATAATTACACGAGAGCTTTTTTTTGCCGAAGTAAACTTGACATTTTAATGAGAATTTTGTTGCCTGGCAACTAAACGAAAAAAACTAGGACGAGTAATTTTTTCTGGTAGTTTTCTGAGTTAAATTGCCCAAAGGCAACAAAACTCGAATTATAAAATATCAAGTTTACTTCGACCCAAAAAAAAAGCTTGAGTGTAATTCGGTAAGACAATTTAATGAATCAATACGTAAATCACAAAATTAACAAAATTAAGACATAAATTAGTTTATTTAATTTAGAGGAAAAGTACAATTGTTAAAAATACAATTCTTATAAACAACTTGATAAAAAATAAATAGGAAAATAAAAATAAAAAAAATAATCGTATAGGATCTGAAATAAAAACATAAAATTAAATAAGATTTGTTTCCAAGCTATATAAAAAAGCCACTTGAACCACTTTATTTGTAAACACACCTGTTTTGTTATGATTTAGACACCTGTTAATTAAAAACAAACAAAAAATTTCTAATTTTAATATAATATAATAATATTTGCTTTAACCTATTAGTGGGTTTTAAAATTAAAAAACCAATTAATAAATAAAACATAATTGAAAAAATAAAGCTAGGTTCAGTTTTGTCGCTGGAAAAGTTAGGGTAAACTTTTTTCGCTGTCATAGTGACCAAAACACCGTTGCTTATGGGACTTTTAGTGTATGAATTAAATTGTCAATTTTAAAAACAAGAATAAAAATATAATACAAATACAGATATATACACTTATACTTACAGCTCCTGAGCTTTTGGAAACTTAAAAAAAGATTTCGAAAAACTCTTCATTGTGCAATTAGAGCAGTCATAAACACTGCAAAGAGAACCAGGCATTTTATTTAAAAATTAGCAAAAATAAGAATGGATTCAAGTCAAATAAACTGCAACGGATCGTTGCTAAACTTTATCCAAATTCATTTGAAATATTAATATGTTCTAGAGTAAAGTACTTTAAAATATAATTTTACTAAAAACTTTATTTAACCTTTTTTGTGGTTCCCAAGGTACTTAATTAGGATATTAAATTTCATCAAAATTGGTTAAGTCATTTTCAAGATATTTAGAAAAAACTAAAAAGTACTAAAATAAAGTACTAATGTTTGTCGACCGATATGTACCAAAAACTAATCAGCGCTTCATTTTGTTAAAATACTGGTAGGTTTTCAATTTCAATTCATTCGGTGCAACGGTGTGGAAAAATTCGAGGACGAAAAAAACGATAACACACACACACACATCCATCCATCCATCCGCACGCACTTCCAAAAAAAATGGCACTTTTTGGCCTCTCGGCGAGATCCCAGGTAATTTTTGGCAAAACCGTCACGTGCTAAAATTCAATCTCATTGAATACTTCAATTTGTGACCTTAATTGAGTCCATGGGTTCCGTAGTCTTTACCTGAGGACACTTTGAAGTCGCGCTTGCCGCGAGAGCGATTCCAATACTTTCTCCCATGCTTCGCATTGGATAAAGTAAAAATTAATACATGTGCATTCTTTATTATGCGCTTTATGTAGTGGACTTTTTTCTCGCTAGAGTGCGCTGTTTTCATGGTACCATATTTTTGACAGACTGTCCTGTATTGATATATACAGTATTTGGTTTAACGCACGGATCCTTAGTCTCAGGGAAAAAATAATCGGTACATTTTTGAAATTCTTAAAAGTTGCGAAGATGAAGGCTCTCGTCAAATATTCGATAATAATAATAATATTATAGAAAAAAATCCTTTTCTTAAAAGCTCCATTAATTTTAACTAAATATATTGACACAAAGAGTTTAAAAATTCTTTAGAAAACAAAAAGCCATCTCAAAGGATTATCATCCAATTTTTTTACTTGGAGAGTGAATTTATTGATTTAAAAAAGAATAATTTATTATTATTATTATTATTATTATTATAAAAGATTATAAAGAGAGTATTGACAGTCTATTGAAAATGATTAATTTTTTTCCTAAAGAAAATTTAATGTTTATGAATAATGATAGAGAGAGCGAGGCTCCGATAACTCATCATCTGTATCTCCCCTCTGTACGAGAGTATTAGTAAATACTTCTATCCAGTGAAATTAATCAAAGACTCCGGAGAGGCGGGGTTTTTGGCATCGCGTATACTCTCTATGTTGACGCTCATTATGGTATGAAGATGAGAGGGGAGGGTGTTCAAAAAAAGGGGTGGTGTGCTCCTCTGTGGGGGGGCTGTGGGGGACGGTGCATCCGGCCAGACCTTGCCACGTGACGACGGACACGAGCCAGCCGGCGGTACTTGTGCTCTTCACAGGCACAACATCTTCGTTGTTCCCGTTTCCAAACAAACTGCATACTATAGTTTAGGGATAGGGCACTCACTCACTCAAATTCCCCTCAACAGACTAACAACCTATTCGTTTCAATTAAAAACAAATAAATACTATTAATAACATAATCATCTTCCGCGCTAATTAAATATTTACAGAATTATTACTTCCGATTGAAACATTTTAAATACCCGCTTATTTAATGCTGCCGATTGGTTCCGTTTTTTTCATTGGTATTAGATCTTTTTTGTTAGGTTCGTTCAGACCTAACTTCTTTGCTTATTAACCGATTTCGATGATTCTTTTTATTGGAAAGGGGGTATCTTAGGGATGGTCCCATATTACTTTGGTCAAATTTTGATGATATGATCACTATTAATAACATCACTAAAAAAGAGAAAAATAAAAATAATTTTTAAGAAAAAAATAAAACCGACTTCAAAAATTAAATGCAACAAATAAAATACACTAAAAGATATAAAATAATTATTATCTTATTTAGTTACAACTAAACGACGAAATATTAACATGAAATTACTTTTTGAAGTCGGTGCCAAACAAACTATACCTATAAGCGAGAGTAAGCGCCGAACGTACTAAGTATGATCCGTCGAGTGCGATTCATAAAAGGAATATGTTTGGCACCGACTTCAAAAAGTAATTTCATGTTAATATTTCGTCGTTAAGATGTAACTAAATAAGATAATAATTATTTATACCTTTTAGTGTATTTTATTTGTTGCATTTAATTTTTTGAAGTCGATTTTATTTTTTCTTAAAAAATATTTTTATATAAATATTATTTTCAAGGACATATCTAGAATTTATTGTTTCTAGGGATGGTTAAAATTTTGTAAGAGTGCTAACCCCCCTTCATAAAATATATTTTAAACCTCTTTTACAGTCGGGAAGCAGGCGAATATTTAATAAATTAATATGCTCACTATGTTTCAAAATTTTTGAGAAAAATAAAGGAGTATGTCATATACGACGGAATGGGGGAAGTAATGAATCATAATTAAATCTAATTAATTAATTATTAATTTGTTTTGTTTACAATATTTTATTGATTATTTATTTGTATTGTTGAAAAAGTAAATAAATCTAAATATACACGTTTATTTTAGTTCTTCTTTATTTGATTAAATTATAACATAGATATAATATATAGATTATGTAGATTATTATCCATTTACATATTATGTATTTAGATATAACCCCGATTACTCGGTAGGTCGCAGGTTGTCAAAATCTATTCTAAAATGTGACAGTTTAATTTTCGGAAAGAAAATGAATCCGGCCTTTACACCAATGCTTCTAAAGTTTAAGGTAAATATGCTAACAAATCATTTATGCTAATTATTATCTTTGTAGTGTACTGAAAAACACATAATCATGGTAAAAATTTTGGTAATTACAAATGTAAACTAAAAGAATCGGCCCTTAATGTAACAAGCCTAAATTAAAATGTTTGCACCAATACTTCGAAAAGATATAATCAAATCGAATAATTTGAATATATTTCTAGAACTATTCTGAAGCGCATCTAAAATAATAACCTCAAAAAACAGAGTAGAATCTCGCGTGAAGGGAGAGTGATCTGTTTTCAAGACATGTGTGTGTCCCAATGTGTTCCTTCGAGAAAAGCCTGCCTGGATAAACATGAAGTTCCGGGCCTCAAAAGACGAGAGATCTAGTGACACTTGACTTGAAAACAACTATAAATAATTATGAGAGGCAAAATATGTCGTGAAAACTTTTTCTACCCACAACTAAACAAATAACCTCCTTTATTAAGAGAGCAGATATAAATGTTTATAAAGATAAAATTAGAAATTTTGTTTTCATCAACTTGAAACATTCATATTTTAATTTACCATACAGGGAGGGTATGGTCAAGTATTGTAATCGTGCATGAAAAAAGTGTTTTTTTTCGAAATATCTCAAAAACGGCTCAAACTATTGAATTGGGCCAAACCACGACATTTCGGTCTACAAAAAACCTTTAATAAGTAAACATCGAAAAAATTATATTTTTCGAGATAATAACTGTTTTATCAAAATATCTGTTAGTCTGTGCTTTACCAAATCTTTGTGGACAAAACTAGAGTGAATGTCAAAACCAAATTTCACACATTGTTTTGGTGGATTGGGATTAAGACCTGATTAGATTTTGGTACATATCGACCCAAAATTAAGGAGGAGGGGGGGTCAAAAAATGAAAATCTAGTCCCTTTTTTTTATGATAATGATGAGAGAAGGAGTTACACCAAAAAGGTGCAACCCTTAAAGGCCTGGGTTGGCACCTCAATCGTGAAAAGAAGAAGAAAGAATTTTATGGCTTGGGCGGGGGTCGAAGGTATCTGTGGATACGGGTCTTAAATAGCTGAAGGTTATAAGTCGCTGGAAAGATGGTGCCAGGGTACCAAACTCAACCAAATTTTGTATACATAATCTATGGACCCCTAGAAGTCTAAAAATGCAAAAACTAACCTCCTAAATAGGGTCAAAAAATGAAAATCTTGGCCCTTGTACCAAACTAAACCAAATTTTGTATACATAATCCGTGGGCCCCAAGAAGGCCAAAAATTCAAAAACTAACTTTTTCAAATGGGGAGGGAGATGAAAATCTATGTCCATGAACCAAATTTTGTATACATAATCAGTAGTCCCCAAGGAATCTAAAAATGCAAAAACTAACCGCCCAAAATGGGGAGGGGTAAAAAATGAAAATCTAGGCACTTGTACCAAACTCAACCAAATTTTGTATACATAATCAGTGGGCCCCCAGTAATCTAAAAATTCAAAAACTAACCGCCCCCCTACATGATTATAAATAATTTCATGAAATATTAAATTTAAGCGAGGGCCCAGGGTGTATGGTAAAGTCAAGTGGATGGCCACATCAGAACGTGTCAATTTATCTACTCTTATTAAACGAGCAAAAATTGTATATTTATTTATTTGTTTGTATATATATATTTGTATCTTGGTTTTATTTTGAAAACGACTCTACCGATTTTGATGAAATTCGCGGGTTAGGGGTTTTTGGGCTGACAATTCGATCTGTCACGGTCTCATCTTCGACAAAATTGTTTTTGATGTGTTTTTTCGTAACCAAATTAATTATTCTCATGTAGACAAATCCCATTCTTAGGGTTTTAAAAAAAAGGTTTCCCTTTTCCTTTTATACCCAGGCAGACAATAGGTTGTTTGTTTCATTGTTCTAAAAGGCCTTGAAGAAGTATTGTGATTGTGGATTCTAACATATTTTGTTCTCCATAAACGTTAGAAATATTAATAAACGTTTTATAATTGTTTTTTAAAAGAACTTTATTTATTTAATAGAATAAAAAATAATCAAGAATGTATTTAAAAATACCTACATTTCGCATAAGCAGGTCTCAATTTTCTGAAAAAACAACACATTTTGATAGGTTTTATTTATTAACAATTGGATGAATAAAAATGAATCATATGGTTGAATCAAAACAAGTGCAGGAGGTGGGGTGTACTGGTGGGGGATCCATGGGTAGGGTGAGGTTTCGGGGGGGGGGGGGGGGTAAGTGGGAAAATACTATATATATTTGTATTTTTTTTTAATTTGAAAACGGCTCTCAAATAAAAATCGACCTTTTTATCAGAATTTTAGATTAAAAATAATATTAAAATAAAGGTTTTTACTGAAGGAAGAAGTTACCGAGCATCGCTCGGTGCCTCCAGGTACTTGGTAGTTATAAGAGTAATACCAGATTAAGTGGATATTGATGAGGCAGTCCAAAAAGAAGAAGAAAATTTACACTATCTTTTTATTCATAAAACCGACGTTTCGGAGGCTATTCCCTCCTTCTTCAGGGTTTTGAAAAGTCAGTGAAGGAAATCAATGCGGCATTCCCCTCTGTCTCCTCTTTCAATTCAGAATTATAATGTAATCTGCTGATAATGAAATACAATATATTATTGTTACTGCCACTGAAAAGAGGAGACAGAGGGGAATGCCGCATTGGATTTCCTTCACTGACTTTTCAAAACCCTGAAGAAGGAGGGAATAGCCTCCGAAACGTCGGTTTTATGAATAAAAAGATAGTGTAAATTATCTTCTTCTTTTTTGGAATGCCTCATCAATATCCACTTAATTCACTTATCAGTCCGTCTCCAAAAATTACTCCAATCTTAGTAATACCAGATATTTATTTATATAAATGCCATTTTTTAATTTTTTTTATCACTGAAGGTAAAATAGAAATGCCTTTTTGTTTTAAAAGAAAGACAAACGCGTGCCTGTGAATGCCGAATAAACTTAAGGCCAGATCCCAGAGGATGATCAATTGACTCGAAAGGTCATTTTGCAAGTATATCAGCTCCGCTTCCCTCTCTCATTTCCACCTCTCGACTTTATGTTCTTCTTCTTTAATTTTAATAAAAATTATTTGTCTTGTTTTCGATTGGTGTGGCTGGCATTGCATGTGAACAACCGCCAAATCCCATTTCCTTTGTTTTCTTACTATTAATGGCTATTTTGGATTGCGAGTGTTGTTTGTCTTCTCGAGAAGGAATTGCGGTTGAACAGGTAAACCATCGGCAACCAGCTTAAATACCGCCCCGTTGATTTAGTGTTCGAAT